>CM041781.1:211981232-212574484 GCA_023374045.1 Limonium bicolor
AGCTGCAAAGCATACGTCAGCTTCAATGGCTCTTCCGGAGCCTTCTCCTTTCCCTCCTTCCCCTTCGGGTTCTGATTTTTCTGGGCTTGAGGCTGGTACTTTTGTTTCTTGTACCCCTCCCTTGCCCTTGGTGTTCCGCACTCTTCCAGCACTCTTTCTCTTAGCGTTCTCCCTCGTCCCTCAGCTGGACGGTTATCTCTCCTAGCAAGCGGCAACTTATAATCACTCCTGCAAGGTAGTGTAACTCGTCGGCCCCATGCCGTAGCGGAGTCGATGGCTAAGCCCGCCATAGAAGCGGTCCTACCAAGATCTGGTCAGAATACCCTAGACCTGGCAGAAGACGGAGCAAGGCAGTGAACTCTGAGTAATACTCGTCCACTGTCATCTTGTCCGACTGCTTAAGCGCATCTAACTGCAAGCGCTTCTTCGTCTGGACATGGGCGGGGTAGTACTTTGCCCGTAGCAAGGCGGTGTACTGCTCCCAGCCGAACTCTGGATTGGCCACATGCTCGGCCCTCACCAGCTTCCACCAATCGCCCGCCGCCCCCTTCAGGTAGAAAGCAGCTAAGCGCACCTTGATCCCAGCAGGGACATCAAGGGTCTCGAAGGCGGTCTCCAGCTCGGAGATGTACGCCTCAAGCTTGGCGGGATCGGTCTCCCCCTTAAAGTGAGCGGGTCGAAGATCTGATAGACTCTTCACCCAGTTTGGTTCCCTAGGTTGTGGCGGTGGAGGTGGTGCACCCACACCAGGCTGATAGCCCATGTGCCCTAAAGCGGCAGCTACGATCTCTGCGATCGTCTGCCCTCCAGGTATCCCTGGAATATCCTCACCCCGGCCGCGACCTCGGCCTCCTCTAGGGCGTCCTGCCATCTGAACAAGCATAACTTACATTAGATTCGTACTCACCATTGTTTTGGTTAGTAAATTTATAACGTCCGTAGACGGTAAAGACAATCCACACTTATTAGTGGTCATCTGACTCTACTCACTCTAACTTCTCACACCCTTAACCCAATACTTATTCCTTAACTTATATCCTAACTCGGTGGTTACTTATATCCGGTATTTCTTGATCAGAGCGTAACTACGCTCTGATACCACTTTTGTAACACCCCGTCCTAAGCCAATCGTGGTTATCGCAACTTAACAAACTATACTTAACGTCGCAGCGGAATAAAGTAACACCAGGACCTAGCTACGGTCTAACCAACAAGAATTACCGTAATTTAAATATTTACAACCGTACATCCAATACATACACCACCGAGTTTTAAGTATTCTCAAACCATATAATAATCTCATATTCACACTACTAACAGACGGGTGCACAGGCGCTACCCGTACTCAAAATAAAGTCCCACCTAGGGCTACCCGCTCCTACTCTCGTGGTGTGACTTCATCGCCGCTTACCTGCAAGTGTAAAAACAGCCCCCAAAGGGGGTCAGCACGAATGCTGGTACGACCCTCCATGGCCCCCAAGCTAACGGGGCTACGACGACTAATTGTCGATAGCATGGGAGTTGATTACATGATAAGCATAAATAGCGCAATAAGCTTAATATGAAGCACAACAAACCAACAACCACAATGAACATAATTAGCTCATAAGCAAACGAACGACTCAGGCGTTCCCTTAATAAGTGAGTTAGTCTTTAACCCCTTAGATCCACAATCTCCTTAACCTTATACTTGCCAACCGCTCCACTATTAGATTGGTTAGCCCTTAGTTGGTTGCTTATCTTTGTAGGGCTTGGTTAACCCTAGCCGTAGCAGTGCACTATCCGACGATAAGCTACCTTTCTTAATTTATTGGGGATGTAGGCTTGATCCCCCCACGCCATCCTTAATGTGCCTCCCACCTCAAACAGTAGCCCGGGTGGTCGGGTCGATTTGTTACCTAGGCGACGAGTCTAATGACCAGTCTTATTTGGAAGTCGGATCTGATTCAGATACCGACCTCCCCCAATACACATGTGCCGGTCCCATTATCGGTCATTCCTCACTCCACCCCAAGTTATGTTAGTGAAAGCCTTAATTACCAAGTGTTAGTTAAACCTTGACGGGTAAAACCAACAATCACCGATACTTAGTTCTTAACCTTAACTCAGTGAGTACTAAACTTAGTTAGCAACATTCTCAAGTCTCGTGGGTTAGTGTGGAGTAAACACATTCACATCGAGAATAAATTTGACCGGTTGCATGCTTTGTCTTGTCTTAGTCATAGCAAATAAACAGATAGCACACAAGCCGAGGACACCTCGTTAGCAAGCAGGTCACAGAAAGACTGTACCGTTCACCGTCGATCGTTGTTTGTTTAACCTTCTTCGGGGTCCCAATTCACAAACCTAAAACATTCATTCATTTTTAGGTCATTAGTTATTTGCACCTCACTTAACTCACTTAGTCCCTAAGGACTTCCACTCAATAACCTCTCAAGCCTTTATCACTTAGTCTTACAACTTAACTTTAAACATTAAAACTTATACTTAATCTTAACTTAATTCCTTAAGTTCTTAGGGTCCCAATCATTACTACCCTACCAAGGGCATACCTCATTACCCATTACCATTCTTAGAATTTGAAATTTCTTTTTTTTTTTTTAGGCTCGACCGGACTTACCGACCGGACTTGCCAAGTCCGGTCCATTCCAGTACCCTTTTACCGTTGGAAAATTCACTCCGACCGGACTTACATGTCCGTCCTATGTCCGGTCGATTCCAGAGACTTATAACCGTACAAAATTCATGCCGACCGGACTTGACAAGTCCGGTCCCATGTCCGGTCCATTCCAGAAACATTTTTCCCTCACAAACACAAGCCCGACCGGACTTGTAAGTCCGGTCCCCAGTCCGTCGATTCCAGAAACATTTCCGGTAGTGTAACAGAGCCCGACCGACCTTGCAAGTCCGGTCCTAAGGCCGGTCGGCTCTAAAAACTTGTTTCTAAATTCTCTTTCAACTCCAAACTTCTCCTCATATATTCTAATATGTTATAACCTCATTTGGGCACCTCAAATACACCTTAAGCCCTCCTTAAAATACCTTAAATCATCCACCAAGATCCACCTTAGCCATTATGCATTTTCCTTGTAATAATGCTAACACTTGTAATGCTTTCCTCTAGGTTTCTAGGTGGTGGTTCATACCTAGTGTAACCACTATGCCAAATGTTTTCTTCACCACTATAACATCATCTCCCAAGCATCTCTCACTATCTAAAACTCTTTTAAACATTTACTTAAAGTTCCTTAACAAGTCTAAACTTCCATCATCATCACATTATTTCCTTCCTAGTTGTGCATCAACATTTGCCTAAGTCCTAAACACTCGAACATTCTCTTGATTCCTAAATCTTCCATGGTGATACCTAAGTCATCATAAGTCATTAAAACACCTTAACTTCACCCTTTTTCATCAAGACAACCTATAGAACATTCCTAGTACTTCCTTAGTCATTAAATTCCCTTAGAATATCTTAAACACTTAAACTCTCCTTTAAATTTTTGCCATGGGTTCTCTAGTATATAGTACCTCCTAACACATGGTTTTTCTCCATCAAACAACCAATATCACACAAATTCTCATCACAACACTTAACACCCAATTTACACCAAAACCACACCACATCATCATATAGTGCTTAAACTTAAAATGCTTGGCACTTAGGCCCTTAAATGACAATAATCTTAACCACTGAATTTCCACATATATTTGCCTTCAACCTGCGAATACACTCAACAAGGCTCCCATTGAAATAAAATGCTTCTTGTACTTCACCTTTATATTCTTAAACTATCTCTTTTCTCATTTGCTCCTTAGTCACAAGTTCACAAGTATAGTCATTGTTTCTCCTAGGTTTTATAGCACCTTCCCAATATAAACTCTACACTAAACTCATCATATACCCACATCTCATTCCCTTAAACAACAAAACACCTTAAGGTAAGTAATTTACCTTGTTTTCTCACAAGCTTAAAAGCTTTTCTCCTTAGGTTTTCTTTGTTCAATCTCGGTCACCAATGTGATTCTCCTTGCCAATGTTCTAACCAATATCCAATGACTCCAATGAGTACTAGATAACACATTAACCCTAAGGAACAAACCCTAGGTTTAAAAATATGTTTTAAGGTATTAATGTGATTGTTTTACCTTGGTTTCTCAAGACACAACTTGGATGTGAAGCAAGAAGGACCTCCTCTCTCCTTTGAAGAGTAGAAACAAGCTAGAACAAGGCATAAACATGGAGTCCCATGAGTATATATTTTCGGTATGTGAAGAAAATGGTGGAAACCTAGATTTTCTTACACTTTCTTTACCTTAAGAGAATGGAGATGCCAATGGAGTCTCCAAACTTGAATTTCCTCCTCTAATGGTGGTTTGACTTGGCACCAAAATGAAGCTCTTGAAGTTTTGAAAAGATAGAAAGGAGGAGCTTGAGCTAACTAAGAAGAATATGTATTTTGTTTTGGATTTGGAGCTAAAATGAGCAAGATGTGTGCAAGAGAAGGTGGAGCTAGCATGGAGAGGAGCTTCACGTTAATGGAGAAGAGAAAGAGAGCAAGAAATCGTGTGAGACAAGGAGAATGAAGAAGTGAGGAGAGAGGTAAGCAAAATGTGATATTTATCTTAAAAGGTGAATAGTACTTTATGCTTTATAACTTACTACTTATTTTGCTTTCTCTTTACTACTTAGCTAGATAAGTGTGGTGAGTCACACTTAAAAAAAACCGGCCCCCTTTTGTGAATGAGGGTAGTTTAGTCTTTGTTGACCAAATGTCTCACTTATATAGACTTATGTTATAAACTAGCTTAATTAATTCACTATTCATCAAAAACAAGGCACATTGTTGTGAAATTTTTGATTTCCCATTGATATAGACCTCCAAATGTGATACTATATAGTACACATATTAATTAAAGAGTAATGATGGACATTTAGCCATTCAAAACTCATTTACAAGACAATTTTTCAAAAACGTGCTTTAAGACTCCTTAAAGCACATTTTGTGTTTTAACTTGTTTTCAAGCTTGGTTTTCTTTGGTAATTGACTTAAAATGACCATTAGGATATTACTAAGGTTTAGAACAATATTTGGGTACTCTCCCATGTCTCTCCAAGCTTAGAGCACGTTTTGCTTAAACTGCTCTTTTTGGTGTTTCCTTATATTTTCTTTGATTAGAAATGTTTCTTAATGTTTCTAAGGCATTATTTAGCCTCCTTATATCTTAGTTTATCATTTAAACACCATATCTAAGTTTGGGGTATTTCAGTAGGTAGTTAACTTATTATTATGAAATTAAGCTTAAAGAGTTACCTTTGAATGTCTAAGATTTATCTAAACCGTATTAAAAAAATCATGTATATTATTATCAGCGACCATAATTTAAATCTATAATTGGGTTAAGTACTAATAAGTTCAGACTTAGGAAATTTTTAATTAGATTTACATAAGATGTTAAACAATCAATCTATTATAATAATTAATAATAAAATAAATAAACACTTTTACATCTAATTGTGAAGTGGATTAATAAGCCTAGATTTATCTTTCCATAAACATTTATATATTGAAATAATAACTTTTATGTTTTCAATATAATCATTAAAGGATAGGATATAAAAACTATATAACTAGATTAGGAATTAATCTAAATACTATCCTTGAGAGTTTCTTAAACTGGAGAGCTATATTAATACGCTTATTACCATATTCAAATGTGAGTTTATAATTAAGTGATGACTTTAGTATTAAAACTTAAAAAAAGTTTGTAAATAGAAACTAGATATTTAACAAGCCTTGAACTTAATCAGGTGGTAACTAAGTACATAAGGTAATTATATTGATATACTTTACGGCACTAGAAATATTAAAGATGTTATTTTAAATATTAAATACGAGAATTTTTCAGAATAATATCTTATTAAATATTGACAATTTCCCTTAAATTAAGGATTTAATCTTAGATAAAATTTTACCTTATGTTAAATATAATGTTCATCTAAAACATAATAAAGGAGATTAATTTATTAAGTTATTCCTTTGAAACTTTAGGTTTTGTAAACAATATGAAAATGTATTTAGACATAATTTTATTAAAATTTAGTGTAAAAGGATTATACATAGTCTATAGAGGGAATTGTGTAAAATAAAACAGTTAGGGAATAAATGTAAGTAAGGATACGTAAAAGGTTATCTTAAAACACTTTATTATTAGTTAATGATAAAGCAAATAATATACTTTCTGAATACTAATGTAGAGTTCGATAAGTCTAAGTAAATTATAATATAGTTATTTCAAGATTGAAAGTAATTTAACATCTTATGACAAGATTATTAGACAGTTGTAATAAAATGTCATTCTGAACTAAGGATATGATAATTGAGTTTAGTAGCTCAATTAAGTATACTAAAATGCATCTATAACACTATGATTCCAATACACAGGATGTAGATCTTACTTAAGTTAGGGGAAACTTAATCATAATGAATTATCTAGTAGATATTGATAAAATCAATAATTGTTACATCGTGAAGTAATAGTATAGTATTCTAAGATACAACCATTGTAGGTCATAGTGCGTTGTTTATCCTGAAGTAAGAATAAATGTATTGAACTTAAGGATTATTATTGAGATTCTAAGATTAAATTAATATATAAATGCACTTATGATATAAGGTCTCAAACACTTGAATGTGAGAATAAGGTTGAGTACTAGTAAGGTGGATAAGAGTGGAACAATTAACAAGTGTAAATAAATATATTCCTTGGTCTTACAACCTTGAGCTATACAACATTCTAAGATAAATCAAGGTTAATACATAACATTAAGTGAGGGCTGAAAAGACAATCAGACTTAGAAATAAGAGTGAGGAATTTATTTAAGTTTAACTTAGGCTACAAGTTATTGATGATATACTACCTTTAATATTCCTCAGAGTGTGTTGAATGTTTGCACGAGTCTACTAGGACTGCTACATCATTAACCAGGTACGATTTCTCGTACTCAGATACTTTTATTAACGAAATTTATGGAATGTTTTGAGAAACGCTAACTGAGCTTGAATGAATTTTGAAAGGAAACTGTTTTGTGTCTAACTCAGCTTGATGTGACTAACTGAGCCTTGAATGTACAACTCACATGATCATTGGTTCTTCTTATCTGGTTACCTCATTAGATATTAACTGTCGAGGGTTTACGCCTCTGCACTCTGTAGGACTGAGTGTTTTGGTATTGCAATTGTGCAGTTAGTAATCTAGTGGGATATGGGAAATGTCAATCTTGGTAAATTCTTCTGTTGACTCTGGATATTGTTCAACCATGAGCTGGGTCTTTGTTGTGATGTGCGCACATCTTCATCGGTAAACAGCGAGGGCTGTATATCCCCTGTCCAATCGGACGTTGTAAACAGTGAGGGGCTGTATATCCCCTGTCCAATCAGACGTTGTAAATAGCGAGGGGCTGTATATCCCCTGTCCAATCGGACGTAGTTAACAGCGAGGGGCTGTATATCCCCTGTCCAATCGGACGTAGTTAACAGCGAGGGGCTGTATATCCCCTGTCCCAAAAGGGACGTAATTGGCAGCAGAGCCATCTCTTCCAATTGGTTTCATTCCACTCTTGAGTTGTTGGTTCTTGGATTTCTTCATTTCATTCCTAGTCCTTGTGACTACATGAGTCTTCTAATCCTAATTGGAACTGAATCTAACACAAGCAATGGATGTTCACTAACTCATGGTGTGGTTTCATTTTTATCAATTGGCTAACTTTATCTTCTTGTTATTTATCTCTATCCTTGACTTGTTACCTTTGACTTGGTGTTTTGGTTGAGCGTTGTTCTTCTATTTTTGTTTTAATAAGCATTTGACTTCAAGTTATTGTTTATTTTAAGAGTTATGTTTTAAAATTTCTGTTTTGGAGAGTTGTACCAGTTCCATTCCAGGGAACTGACTCACCCCTCCCGGGGTGGGCTGCTTGGTTTTATCTTGCAGTATGTATTGTTATACAGGTGGCCACGAAGAGTATGAGTGATTGGGTGGGAATTAGGAATTGTGGAGAGTTTTTATCTTGCACTTGTTATGTTTTCTCGAGTTCAGACCGTAGCATTTATGATTTTATAAGTTGTAATTGGTGAGGTTTGGTGCCGGGTGTTTGGAACCCGATGATCTATAATCGCCTTAGTATTTTATTTCCGCTGCATTTATGTTAAATAGGGGCGTTACACCGAACTTTCCTCCTCTCTACCATTAATGATTATTTTATAACACAACAACCAAACGGTTTTCATTTGATCATACGTGACCTTTTGCCCATACAAACTTTCAAAACGGAGTCATACCACCAGGCACTTTAGTAGTAGTCTATTAATCAATAAGCAGCATGCAGTATGCACTCTCCCCAGTAATCTATGGGCACATTAGACTGAAAGAACACAGCTCGTGCAGTTTCGAGAAGATACCTGTGTTTTCTTTCAACAACTGCATTTTGTTGTGGCGTGTAAGCACATGTAGTCTGATGGACTATTCCTCTCTTAGAAAATAAGTCATCCCTTCATTAGAACTTCCAAGTTCATTGGCGTTGTCTGAACGAACCACTTTAACTTTGGTTTCAAACTGTCGTTCTATAAAACTGAGAAAATTGACAACTGATTCCCATGCTTCACCTTTCTGCTTATCAAATGGACCCACGTAGTTCTTATAATATCATCAACAAAACAAACAAAGTATTTGAAACCATTGTAGGTCTCAACTTTGAAAGGACCCCACACATCAACGTGAATCATTTCGAAAGCCCTTTTAGTTTTCACACATGAATCTGAAAAAGGCAATCTTTGGGCTCTACTTTTATAACACACGTCGCAAGCATAATCATAATGAAAATCAGAATGCTTTATTAATCCCATTGTGACAAGTTTTTAAGTGGAACATGTCCAAGAGTAACATGCATCTCTTTAGCCTTGGCGCTAATGAAATACCCCAAACCTAGATATAGTGATTAGATGGTAAACTAAGGTATAAGAAGGCTAAATAATGCCTTAGAAACTTTGGGGAACAAATTAAACCAAAGGAAACACAAGGAAACACCATAAGAGCAATTTAAGCAAAATGTGCTCTAAGCTTGGAGTAACTTGGGTTAGCACCCAAATATTATTCTTAGACCTTAGTAACATCCTAATGGTCATATTAAATCAATTACCAAAGAAAACCAAGCTCAAAAACAAGTTAAAACACAAATTGTGCTTTAAGGACTCTTAAAGCACATTTTTGAAAAATTATCTTGGAAAGGGGTTTTAAGTGGCTAAATGTCCATGATTACTCCTTAATTAACTTGTGTATACTTAGTATCACATTAGGAGGTATAAATCAATGGGAAATAAAAAATATTACAAATAAGTGCACTAGTTTATGAATAGTAACCAAAAAGTGCCTAGTTTAGTCTTTAATCAATTAAGTCTAATTAGGTGGTCAAACAAGACCATGACCAACCTTAAATAAATAAGGGGGCCAGTTTCTAAGGGGATGAGTCACCATGAGTAGCCAAATAATATTAGAAAAGAAGAGGGAAAAGTAAGAGGTTACTATTTGCTTTTAAAAACAAATATCTCACATTTGCTTACCTCTCTCCTCACCTCTTCATTCTCTCTTCTTCCCACCGGTTGCTACTGCTCCCTCTCTTCTTCCTTCACATAGAAGACAACCCCATGCTAAGCTCCACCTTGCTTTGATTACTACTTACTCATTTTAGCTCCAAAACCAAAACAAAGTATATATTCTTCTTAGTTAGCTCAAGCTCTTTCTTTCTATCTTTCCAAAACTTCAAGAGATCGATTTTGGTGCCAAGCCAAACCGCCATTAGAGGAGGAAACTCAAGCTTGGAGAGTTCATTGGCTTTTCCATTCTCTTAAGGTAAAGAATATGTAAGAAAATCTAGGTTTCCATCACCTTTCTTCATTACCGAAAATCAATACTCATGAGGCTCCATTTTTATTCCTTATTCTAGCTTGTTTTCTATTCTCCAAAGGATGAAGGAGGTCCTTCTTGATTCATATCCAAGCTTGTCTTGAGAATCTAAGGTAAAACATTCAATTCAATACCTTAAAACACATTTTTAACCTAGGTTTTACTCCTTAAGGTCAGTGTATTGTTTTGCACTCATTGGAGTCATTGAATATTGATTAGAACATTGGCAAGGAGAGTTTGATTGGTGATCGAGACTGTTCAAGCAAAAACCTAAGGAGAAAAGTTTGTGGAGCTTGTGAAGAACAAGGTAAATTGCTTACCTTAAGATGTTTTAATGCATTAAGGGATGGGATATGGATAGGTAACAAGTTTAGCTTAGATTTTACAATGGAAAAGGGATATAAAACTTAGGAGAAAGAATACTATTATTTGAGAACTTGTGACTAAAGAGCAAATGAGAAATGAGATAGTTAAACAATGTTGAAATGAATTACAAGAGCATTTTATTTCAATGAGAGCCTTGTTGTGTGTATTCGCAGGTCAAAGGAAAATATATGTGGAAATTCAGTGGTTAAGATTATTGTCATTTAAGGGCCTAAGTGCCAAGCATTTTAAGTTATTGCACTATAGGATGATGTGGTGTAGTTTTGGTGTAAATTGAGTGTTAAGAATGTGTGGAAAAGATTTGGGTGATAAAGGTTGCTAAATGGTGAAAACCTAAGTGTTTGGGTGTAGTAATATGCTAGGGAAACCATGCCAAAATTTGGTGAGGAACATGATGTCTAAGATAATCTAAGGAAGTACTAGGAATTTTAGGAGTTTTTTGGTTAAAAAGGAATGAGTCTAAGATGTTATAGTAACTAGGATGACTTAGGTATGTCTATGAGAAACTAGGGGTTACAATGGTGAATTTTAGGCACCAAGACCTTGATAAAAGAGTTAGGAACTTGTGCAAGTTTGATGGGAATAAGGTGTAAGACTTTGAAAATGGTTTAGGTAAAAACTAGAGTATAGAATCCGAGGAAGGTTAGAGTAAATGCAATAAGTGTGGGAAGTGGTGTATATGGTGTGGTCAAGTTCTTAAGGGGAGGGAGCATTTGGTTAGTGGAAATTCTAGGTGAATTGCAAGCTAGAAAAGTAGGAAAATCAGTGCTAAGTGTTGGAGTGTTTGTAAGAATTGAGTAAAAGGTTGAGAGAATCTTTGGAGGTTGTTTTAATGAGTTTAATGGGTGTTAAAAGGTGGGTTTAATGTGCCATGATGGTGTTAGACCTATTAGAACACTTGTGGAAGAGTTTGGAATTGAAAGAACAATTTAGAGAAAAATCTGTAGTGGACCGACCCAGTCCTGGGTCGGTCGAACCATGTTAAGCCATCCAAAATGTCTCTGGACTGGACCGACCCAGAGAGTTTTGGGTCTGTCGGCTTAGCTTTGGGTGGGTTGGCCGATTTTCAAAAGACGGAAAGTTTCTGTAATGGACCGACCCATAAGGTTGGGTTTGGTCGTGGGTCAGTCTAAGAGAAATTCTAACCAGAAAGTTACTTGAATGGACCGACCCAGGGTTTGGGTCGGTCGGTGGGTCGGTCGATCCTTAACACTTAAAAAAAAAAATTAAGGATGCCTAACGGTACTAATGGTACACCATTAGGAGGGCAATAATGATTAAAACCTAAAGACCTAGGGGATTAAGTTAAGTATAAACTTACATGTTTAAGGTTAAGATGTAAAATTAAGAATAACCTTAAGAGGTATTAATTGGGGGTTAAATAAGTAAAGTAAAGTGTAAATAATTAATAATCTAAGTTGGGTGAACATTTTAGGACTTGAAAGTTTGGAACCCAAAGGAGAATTAAACAACGGGACAATCGACGGTGAACGGTACAGTCTTTCTTGTGACCTGCTTGCTAACGAGGTGTGCCTCGGCTTGTGTGCTATTTGCTTGTGTGTGCCGACTAATCAAGATAAAGCATGCAACCGGTTTTTATTGTACTTATTGTGTGTGTGTTGATTTACACTAACACATGAGACTTGAGGTAGTTACTAACAAGGTTTAGTACGAATTGGATTAAGATGAGGTGTTATATTGTTTAACAGTTGGTTAATACCCGAGAAGGTTTAACTGACACTTGGTTTGTAAGATTTTCACTAACTGGAACTAAGGGGGAGTGAGGAATCCGGGACTGACTCCGGTCATGCATGTTAAGGAAAAAGGAGATCGGTATCTGAATCAGATCCGACTTTCGCTTAAGGACTTGTCTTCGGACTTGTTGCCTAGGGTCGATAGTCGGCTCAGCTACATTGGATTTCCAGTCCAGGGTAGGAGGCATTAAGATGGTGCGGTAGGATCACTTAAATCCTAAGATTAAGTTAAGTTGTTTATTCAACCAATGGAGTTTATAGCTCATTGGCTAGGGTTGCTTTTGGCCCGCCAAAATAAACACTGAGATGAGTTACAACCACTTCTAACTAGAGAACGGTTTGTATTCTGAGGTTAAGTTAAGGACTAAGATTGAGACAAATTATGTTGGACTAAGGTTAAATGGTATTGGTAGTTGAGGAGTTTGGTTGACTAACTCACTTACTAAGGGAACGCTTCTATGCCGTTCATTGTGTGTGAACTATTTGTTCATTGTGGATTGTTGTTATAGCACTTCATATTATGATTGTGTATCTAATAAATTTCCATGCTATCGACAATTAGACGTCGTAGCCCCGTTAGCTTGGGGGCCATGAGAGGGCGTACCAACATTCGTGCTGACCCCCTTTGGGGGCTGTTTTTATTTTGCAGGTAAGCGTCCCGTGAGGAGTCACCCTGAGAGTGGGGGTGGTTAGACTTAGGATGAGTTTTTATTTTGAGTACGGGTTGCGCTTGTGCTCCCGTCTGTTTATATTTAAACTGATGTAAGTTTATGTTTATGACTTAGAAACTTGAACTCGGTTGGTGGGGCGTTTTGGACGGTTGTATATATTTTTTAAGCGTTGTACGTTGGTAAGGTTCGGTATATTCTAACGATCAGACCGTGGCAAGGTCCCGGTGTTTGTTATATCCGCTGTGACGTTGTGATTAAGTTGTTAAGTTTTGTGATAACCACGATGGCTTTGGACGGGGTGTTACAAAAGTGGTAACAGAGCGTAGTTACGCTCTGATCAAGAAATACTGGACATAAGTAACCACCGAGTTAGGTTATGAGTTAAGATATAAGTAATGGGTTAATGGTGTGAGAAGTTAAAGTGAGTGAAGTCAGAAGACCACTATTAAGTGTGGATCGTCTTTACCGTCTACGGACGTTATAAATTCGTTACCGAAACAATAGTGAATACGAATCTAATGTGAGTTGTGATTGTTCAGATGTCAGGAAGGAGAGGAGGCCAAGGCCGTGGCCGAGGCGATGATGCTACAGAGATACCAGGAGGGCAGACGATCGCAGAGATCGTGGCTGCCGCTTTAGGACACATGGGCTATCAGCCTGGGTGTGGGTGCACCACCTCCACCGCCACAGCCCCGGGAACCAAACTAGGTGAAGAGTCTGGCTGACCTTCGACCCGTGCACTTTAAGGGGGAGACTGATCCCGCCAAGCTTGAGGCGTACATCTCCGAGCTGAAGACCGCCTTTGAGACCCTTGACGTCCCTGCTGGGATCAAGGTGCGTCTAGCTGCGTTCTACCTGAAGGGGGCAGTAGGCGATTGGTGGAAGCTGGTGAGGGCCGAGCATGTGGCCAATCCAGACTTCGACTAGGACCAGTACACACATTGCTACGAGCAAAGTACTATCCCGCCCATGTCCAGACGAAAGAAGCGCCTACAGTTAGATTGTAACGCCCTCTACTTATCATAATTACAACGGAGCGGAAATAATACTAAAGGCGTACAGATCATCGGGTTCCAAACACCCGGCACCAAACTCACCAATTTACAACTTACAATCCACAAAAGCTACGGTCTGAACTCGAGAAAACTTAACACAAACATAATAGAAATTAAAACATATTCTCTCTCCACAAAACCTAGTCCCATCCCAAACGCTCATCCTCTCGTGGCCACCTGTAAATCAATTCGTACCTGCAAGATGAAACCAAGCAGCCCACCCCGAAAGGGGCGGGTCAGTTCCCTGGAATGGACTGGTACAATTCTCCAAAAATAAACTTATAAAACATAACTCTTCAAAATAAACAGTAACATGAAAACAAACTCTTAAAAGTAAAACAGAGATAGAGCACTTCAAAACAATCAAGTTTAAAGAGAAAGAAAAACAAGACAAAGATAAAGATAGAGAACTTCCAAACCAAGTCATCCACTTAAGCAGTCACACCACATAGTTAGTAAGCATCCATTGTTGATGTTAGAACCAATTCTGGTTAAGAAGAGAAGACTTAAGTAGTCACACAGGACCAGGAGTGACATTAATATCCATAACCCGTGGTAGACAGTTTATGTCTCCACCATTTCAGAAGATGATTCCCATAGACCAATATACTCAAGAGTGGAATAAACCAATTGGGAGAGATGGCCCCCACCGCCAGTCAGTTGCCACAAGGGCGAGGTAAACAGACCTCCGCTGTCAGTTGCCACAAAGGGCGAGGTAAACAGACCTCCGTTGTCAGTTGCCACAAAGGGCGAGGTATAGCAGACCTCCGCTGCCACCGACCCGTTCTCAATCATCGGTGAAAAGTGTGTGCACCACTTAGTATAAATAATCCATACTCAGTACCAAGATTAATATTTCCCATATTCCCATTAGATTATTAACTGCACAAGAGCAATACCAAAACACTCAGTCCTACAGAGTGTAGAGGCGTAACCCTCAACAATTAATACCCAATAAAAGAATCCATTCCAATTAGGCTGATCAAACTCGACTCATGGATGAAACAATACCCATAGTCCAAAGAAGAATTTACCAATACCAGATACTTTCCTATATTCCTAGTTACCCACTAGATCATTAACTGCACCAGAGCAATACCAAAACACTCAGTCCTACAGAGTGCAGAAGCGTAAACCCTAGGCAGTTAATATCTAGTGAAACAACTAGATAAGAGGAACCAATAACCAAGGAAGTTTCACATACAGGCTCAGTTAGTCACAGCAAGCTCAGTTAGTCACCCAAACAGTTTCCCTTTTGAAATCCATTCAAGAACAGTTGGTGTTCCAAAACATTCCATAAAGTCCATCAGCAAAAGTATCGAGTACGAGAATCGTACAAAACATTCCATAAGGTCCAAAACACAACAAGCTGAGTACGAGAAATCGTACAAAACATTCCATAAGGTCCAAAACACAACAAGCTGAGTACGAGAAATCGTACAAAACATTCCATAAGGTCCAAAACACAACAAGCTGAGTACGAGAAATCGTACCTGGGTAACGCTGTAGCAGTTCTAATCAACTTGCGTAAACAATCAACAGTACTCTGAAGAATATTAAAGGTAATCTATCATCAATAACTCATGCCCTAAGTCAAACTTAAATAGATTCCTCACTCTTATTTCTAAACCTCGATCATCTTGTAAGCCCTTCGCTTAATTGTTAAGTATAGCCTTCGACTTGTTTTAGAATGTTGTATAGCCAAGGGTGTACAATCAAGGGATGTATTCCTTTAACACTTATCAATTGTTCCACTCTTATCCACTTTACTAATACTTAACCGTCGTTCTCACATTAATACCTGTATATCTTAAGTGCATTTATATTACTCAATTAGTCTTAGAATCTCAATAATAACCCTTAAGCTCAATACCTTTATTCTTACTTTAGGACAGACATCGTATTATAACCTATGATGGATTTATCCTAGAATACTATACTATTCTTCATCAGGTAGTAATGATTAGGTATTTTTATCAATATTTACTACTAATACATCCTTTATGATTAAGTCTTACCCTTAACTTAATTAGACCTACAACATGTATATCGAAATCATAGTGTCGTAGATGCATTTCATTACAACTTCATTGATCTTAGAATTTAGAGACAACTACTAGACCCAATTATTTTATCTTTACTTAGAATGACTTAATATTATAGCCATTTAATATCTTTGTCTTAAGATGTTCAATTACTCTTCATCCCGAACAACTATATTTAATTAACTCAAACACCCTTCCAACTCTTTTACTAGTATCCACAAAGTATATTATTCGCTTAATTATTACCTATATATATAATAAGGTGTTTAAGATAACCCTTTTTATGTATCTACTTACATTTTAATTTCCCAAATATTTGATTTTTACACACATTCTCTCCATAGAGTATGTATAATCCTCTTGTACTAAATTTTAATAAACTTATGTCTTAAATATATTTTATATTACTTACAAGACCAAAGGTTTCAAAGGAATAACGTAATAAATTAATTTCCTTTATTGTATTTTAGGATAAACTTATATCTCGACATAAGGTAAAATCTATCTAAGAACTAAATTCTGATTCATAAGTGAAATTGTTAATTATGTATCAAGATAATCTGTTCTGAAAATCCCCATACCTTATATTCAAATGACACATTAATATTTCCAGTGTCAAAAAGGTAAATCAATTAATCTCTTACGTAACCCAGTTTCATCAATTAAAGGTTTTAAAAGATTTTAAGTATCTAATTTCTATTTATAAACCTTCTTATAAAGTCTAACTACTAATACACTACTTAATTATAAACTCACATCCTGAATATTGGTATTAAATGTATTTATATGGCTTAACTAGTTGTAAGAAACTTAAGGATTATTATTTAGAGTAATTCCTAATCATAGTTTAATATAGTCTTATACCATACTCCCTTTTAATGATTTTGTCTCAAAATCTAAAGTTAAGTACTCCAATACTATAAATATTAAGAAATGATTAAATCTAGACTTATTTATCCTCTTCACATTTAGATGTAAAAGTAACTCATACTTTATTATTTTTTATATAATATGAACATTTAAATGTAAAAGTATTTCATTCATTTTATTATCAATTATATAAAGATCTATTTGTGTAACACTTTATGTAAAATACTAATATTCCTAAATTCAACTAAAAGAAATAATTCTTAACCCAATATAGATTACAATTGTGGACATTGGACAAAGACTAAATATACATGTATTTTAATACTGTTTATACTTAGAAATTCAAGGGTAACTAAAACTCAATTCATAACATAAATTAATACCAACCTCATAATAGGTATTCTAATACTAGTATTATGTAGAGGTTTTATTTTAACTCATTAATTCCTTCATATGATATTTTCTATAAGGTATTTTATTTCTTTTACTTATTTATTATCGTATATATATATATATCCTTCCTATTATATTTCTCACAAGGAATGTGATTTCCTTTATCTATTTTTTATTGTATTTATTTATATATATACATACTATACCTACATATATTAAGTTTTATCTCCCGAACATTCTTTAAGAAATCTATTGTATTTAACATAACTAATATCTTTTATGCCATATCCAAAACTGATTTATGGTTTATAAAAAAAAAAGTATTTCCCTTAGTTTTAGTTAAACATATTAGGTTCCATAATATATATAATAAATAAAATGTAGTTTAGCTAAATTCCTTGATAATATAAGTTTCTATTTATTTTCTCATATAAATATATATATAAATATATGTAACAATTTTTACTTCACTTAAGTTATACCCAAAATATTTTATAAACATACTGTATTAAATGTTAATTAGTCTTATTATTTTCCCCCAACCTATAAAGTTCATTAATCAAACTATACTTTAATTTTTGATTACATTAAAAACCATATATTATAAGTTATTCTTATGAAAAACTCATAAACACAATTTTTAAAACCTTTTACACTTGCCCAAAATTCCCAAATTTAATATACAGTAACTATAACATTTTAGACATATTATAAAATTTTTATTTCATAAAAATATCTTTTTTAATTTAGCCAAATAATTCCAGAAAACCCGTAACTTGTAAAAATCATAACTTATGTTTAAAACTCCCAAAACCATAATAATTTACATCAGAATAACTACATAAATAAAATAAGGAATCTATGGTTAAAATTTCAAGTCAAAAATACATTCGGGAAGATATTTAAATTAACCCAACAAGTTAAGACTATTTACTGGAATTTATTAAAACTCTTATAAACTAATTCTGGTATGTTTTAATCTCGGCCGTCCAATCTCTTAACCGAGATCGGACGGCTCCTGTGCATCGAGTTCATCAGCGAACTCTATTACCAAACCGAGTACTAATTCGACGATTTCTCTCAACTCACAGAACCAAATCGATTGATTTTTGTTGCATTGGATCCGAAATTCAATTTCGGTTCTATTGGTACCGATTTCCCCAATTTTAATGCAGAGTTCATCAAGATCGAGTTTGATTCGAGAGTTAGGGTTCTTATTAGTTTCTGAGTTTCGGTTCGAACACAAGTCGACAAATTCCTTATATGGTACGTAATTGAATTCAATTAAAAACATGGGTTAGGTCGAAAACAACACTACCAACAACATTATCGTGAGCAATTTCGGTCGGAGACTCCACCGGATTGTGCGAATTTGGTGAATTCGAAATCGGAACTGGAAAAAACGCTCGAGCTTGACCGTTTGGGTAGCCTACTTTGCGACTCTATAACTTGCGGTTGCGTACAGATTGAGTTAGACCGTGTTCTTTGGCTCAATCGAAAGATGGGACATAGATCTACACAATGATAACAAGAACTCAATCTAATATGCCTTATACAGAGAGAAATTTGACCCGAAAGTTACGAGTTTACCTGTCGTTTTTTCTACGATTTTATGTGCTGACAAATCAGATACTTTGGGCGACTATAACTTCCAACCGGTTACGAATCAGGCTTGGGAATAAACTGAAAGTTGTAGATGGATTAGTGAACTACACAACGAGCTAAAGAAATCAAAATTTGGTTGAAAGACGAGGAAGTTATGGCAAGAACGAACATTACCTGAAATCGGATGAAACTGGAAACTGGGTTACGAACTCGAAAGTTGACAACTTTGGATCAACTTTCCCGTCGATGTAGAAGGAGTTAGGGGCTTGTATGAGTTACGGTTGTTAAGAGGGAATTAAAGGAGAAGAGTGGTGAAGACGGCATGGAAATAATATTGAGAATGTGAAAGTTATAGCCTTCTAAAGTTAGGGCTAGGAAGTGAAATCGGTTACGAAAATCAGGGAAGGAAATCGGCTAAGTGTGGGGCGACCTACTACAGAGTGACACGTGGCACTTCTTAAAATTTTGATTCAAAACTCAATTCTAATCTAACTACGTTGGCTAGGATAATCCGTTTTTGACTTCTTTTTATCGATCTTCATTTTCATAACCTATTTTTTTGGTATAGGTTTCATGGCCTGGTTTGACCATTCTCAAAAAGTCAACTCTAGCAAGGCTTAATAAGCTTTAAGGTTTCTAGAATTTTATATTGACTTTTATATTTCAAACAATGTTCCAACACTTCCTAAAATCTTTATAATATATTGGAGTGTTTAATAATTTTCCCAAGATTTATTGACTTATAAATCTTATTATTAAATTCATAATACTATACAATAATATATAATAATTAGGAGAAAACCCCTAAATAAATTTCACACCCCTTATATTAATTTAATATTCATAATTCCATATAATAATTTAATATCATAATTCCATATAATAATTTAATATTCATAATTCCATATAATAATTTAATACTTAATAGTATTATTAGAGGTTTAATAAAAGAAATCCCCTAAATAATTTAAATTAATTTAGGGGTATTTCATAGATGCGCTTAAGCAGACGGACAAGATGACGGTAAACGTATTACTCAGAGTTTACCGCCTTGCTTCGTCTTCTTCGGGTCTTGGATACTCAAACCAGATACTGGTGGACCACTTCTATGGCGGGCTTAGCCATCGACTCCGCTACGGGCATGGGGCCAACGAGCTATACTACCTTGCAGGTAATAAGAATGAGTAAGATATGATTAAGTGAATAAGATTTAGATTGTGAGAAATAAGAGGAACTAATACCTTGGAAAGCAGGAGTGCTATCATGCCGCTGCTAAGGTTGAGATAACCGTCCAGCTGAGGGACGAGGACAGTGCTAAGAGGAAGAGTGTCGGGAAGAGCACGGAGAATCAAGGGCAAGGTGGGTACCAGAAACAAAAGTACCAGCCTCAGACCCAGAAGAATCAGAACCAAAAAGGGAAAGAAGGAATGGAGAAGGCTACTGAAGAGCCATTGAACTGACTTATGCATATGCTGCAAAGCCCCTGCGCTCTAATGCACCAAAGGGTAAGGAGACACACTTAAGTAAAATGAGAATTGTTAAGTAACTATTGAGGTACAAGTACTGATATCTAATGTGATCAGGATCTAAGACTACTAAGGGAGCCGGTGGTGGCTACCAGCGACGCTACATCTGTCAGTGGTGTCACAAGGACCACCCCGGGCTCGATTGTAGGGGAATAAAGTTGAGTGCAACTACTGTGGGGCATACGGGGACCGGGCATACGAGTGCTTCCGAACCCCGAGAGCAGAGCCTACAGGCCCGAGATGAAGGGCAAGGGCAAGACCGATCAGGGAGCTGGTTCTGACGGTCAGAAGGGGGCGCACCAAGCTGCAAACAAGAATTCAAGAGTGGTCCAGAAGTCGGGACCCACATTGCACATGGTGGACCGGGACGATGAGGCTGAACCCTCATTGAGGCCAGGTACCGCTATAAACCATTTAGTAATGAAATTGTCTGCTTACCGCATTTCATGCATGCTTGGTGAATAGTTGAGTTAAGTAAAAATAATATAAGATTAGAACTTAAGTAAGACATAACCTACTACCCACCATAGGAAACTTCAACATTTTCTATCCAATTCTTCAACACCCCCTGGAAGACACCGACATCGAAACCCGAGACTATCCAACCGAACAATGTCAGGCTATCCGCCCAGGTATGACTTTATTAAGAGGATACCTGGCACCCGAGGCACAAATAGCCATCATCAGGAGATGCAACTAGTTAGGAGTGGGACCGGGAGGTTTTTATACACCGAGTACCCAGGAGGAGCAAGGATGATGTTAAAGATGATGAGCTTAGGCAAGGATTGGAATCCGTATGCCAAGACTTACCAAACCACGAGAACGCAGGATGGAGTCTCACCACCAGGGATACCCGAAGAGTTCCCTCCGGTGATTACACAAGTTGTGGAGATCGCTCAGCCGTTGGAAGCTGAACCGATTCCAGACATACAAGCAGACATTTGCATTGTTAACTTCTACGAGAAAGATGGGCGACTCGGACTACATCAGGATAAGGACGAGACAACGGAGTCTCTTGAAAGAGGGATACCCGTAGTGTCTTGGTCCATTGGGGATGATGCAGAATTTTTATACGGCGAGCAGAAGCGTGCGGACCGTGCAATAAGTTAGTACTTAAGTCTGGAGATGTATTAGTTATGGGAGGAGAATCGAGGATGTTTTGTACCATGGGATTAAGAGAATTAGGCTGAATACAGCACCGTCAGCAGTGATTAATGCGACGCATATGAAACCAGGACGGTTAAACCTAACCTTTAGACAATATTAGCCATGTAACGTTTTAGTATGAGATAAGGAATGAGATGTAAGAAGAAGCACATGTTGTAAACAGGATGGTTTATTAATAAATAACAGTGTTGTTCATATCATTGTTACGACTCTTGTTATACCATCATTACTCATGAAGCTTGTGAAATACATTTAGGTTATGGACTCGGTACGGAAGGTGCGCTAAGCATATTTACAGAGGCACAGGCCGGCGCAAGCGGTACTATCCTCACCGGCACCTTTCCGATTAATGGGATTGAGGCATCGGTTCTCTTCGACTCAGGGGCCTCGCATACCTTTATCTCGGCATCTTTTGCGAGAAGTTGGGGCTAGACGCAGATGAGCTACCCGACTTCACGGTTACGCTCCTGTCTAAGAGAAGATTCATTGCACTCGCTACTACCGAGGAGCCATCGTTAGAATTAAAGGGGAAGATTTTCCAGTTAGTTTCATTGAGTTCAAAGAGTTGGGATTTGATGTTATTATCGGGATGAATTGGTTGGAGCGGCACAAGGACGTATCCTCTGCGCCGAGCATCGACTGCTGCTCAGGAGTCCATTTGGGGTAACAATATCATACGCCAGAGGCCCAGAGAGCCTTCGACTAAGATCATCACCACCGCTATGGCAATGTACAAGGAATTATGGAGGAAGGAGGAAGTGTACCTCTCTATGTCCAGGACATAGAGAGAGACCCCGAGTTTGACCCCAACTTACCGGTAGTGTCGGAGTTCCCCGATCTCATTCCACGGGAACTGCCCGACATGCCCCCACTCGGGAGGTAGAGTTCACCATCGAGCTGCTACCTGGTACCGGACCGATAGCCAGGCACCATACCGCATGGCTCCGGCAGAAATGATTGAGTTAAAGGAACAGTTAAAGGACTTGTTAGACAAAGGGTTTATAAGATCCAGTGTATCACCATGGGGAGCGCCAGTTCTCTTCGTGGAGAAGAAGGATGGTAGTCTCCGCCTTTGCATCGACTACAGAGAGTTGAATGTAGTGACTGTAAAGAATAAGTATCCACTACCCCGCATTGACGATCTGTTCGATCAGTTGAAGGGGGCATCAGTGTTTTCCAAGATTGATCTCAGATTGGGGTATCATCAGATAGCCATTAAGGAGGGAGACTTGAGAAGACGGCATTCCGGACACGATACGACCACTATGAGTTTACAGTGATGCCGTTCGGCTTGTCGAATGCACCGGCGAAGTTTATTGATCTGATGACCGCTTGTCCGGGAGCAGCAAGCTGGACAAGTCGGTTGTGGTGTTTTATTGATGATATTTTGATATACTTGAAATCGAGGGCTGAGCACGAGGAACACTGATGAGGGGTATTGGAGATATTGAGGGAGAACCAGCTATATGCTATTTCTCCAAGTGTGAGTTTTGGCTTCACCAGGTCTCTTTCCCTAGGTCATGGTCATCTCAGATGCTGGGAAGATGTCGGTGGATCCAGCAAAGATTGATGCCGTGCGTACCTGGCCGAGACCGAGGACAGTTACCGACATTCGGAGCTTCCTTGGCTTGGCAGGTTACTACGGCGGTTTGTTAGAGATTTCAGCAAGGTCGCAAAGCCGATGACCAGTCTGATGAAGAAAGATGCACCGTTCATATGGACGGCTGACTGTGAGAAATTGTTCCAGAGTTTGAAGGACTCACTAACCACTGCACCAGTTCTGACCATTCCAGACGGTACGGAGGGCTTTGAGGTTTACTGTGATGCATCCGGCAGAGGGCTGGGTTGCGTGCTCATGCAACATGGCAAGGTGGTGGCATATGCCTCACGCCAGTTGAAGAAACATGAGGAGAACTACCCCACACATGATTTAGAGCTGGGAGCTGTAGTCTTCGCCTTGAAGATATGGCGCCATTACTTATACGGGGTTAGTGTGACGATCTACACCGATCACAAGAGTTTGAAATATATATTCACTCAGAAGGAGTTGAATCTTAGACAAAGGAGATGGTTAGAGTTTTTGAAAGACTATGACATTGACCTCCAATATAAAGAAGGGAAGGCCAATGTTGTAGCAGACGCCCTGAGCCTTCGAGCACACTCACTCCATTCGCTAGTCTCTTTCTCCAGCTTGGTTGATGAGGTGCGAGAGGCTCAGAGGACAGATGAGTATATGAGAGAGGTCAGACAGAAGCTGACAGATGGTACCTTTGAGAGTCAGAAATATGACTTCAGACTTCACGACGATGATCTGATCAGACTTAAGGGCCGGTTATGCATACCACGGGGTAACACGGATCTGAAAGACCGTATACTTAGAGAATCACACTGTTCTTCAGTTTCCATCCATCCGGGAGCCTCTAAGATGTATAAAGACATGAAGAGATACTTATGGTGGTCGGGAATGAAGACAGATGTTACCGAGTTCATCTTGAGGTGTCTCACATGCCAGAAGGTAAAATTCGAGCACCGACGTCCGGGCGGAATGGTACAGTCGATGCCAGTTCCGGAGTGGAAGTTCCATGATATTTCCATGGACTTTGTGGTTGGACTCCCGCCTGCTAGGGGAGGCCTCAACATGATATGGGTGGTGGTGGATCGCCTTACCAAAGTAGCCCGATTCATACCAATGAAGGATACTTGGAAGGTGACCAAATTAGCTGAGTTGTTTGAGAAAGAAATTATGAGACATCACGGGATACCAAAGACCATAGTGTCAGATAGAGATACCGGATTCCTTTCGAGGTACTGGAGAGCTACTAGAGAAGCGTTGGGTACAAAATTGAAATTGAGTACCGCGTTCCATCCTCAGACAGATGGTTAGACTGAGCGTACGATTCAGACACTCGAGGACATGCTGAGGGCATGTGCCTTAGACTTCCAGGGCAGTTGGATTGATAAATTACATCTGATCAAGTTTTCATACAACAACAGCTATCACGCTTCGATCAAGATGGCACCTTTTCAAGCGTTGTACGGTAGACCATGTCGTACACTGTTCTGCTGGGATGAGTCGAGTGAGACGGTCATTATAAGACCAGAATATTTAGAACAAGTTAAGGCTGAAGTTCAGCAAATTAGGGAGAATATGAAAGCTGCTCAAGATAGGCAGAAGTCGTATGCTGATGTTCGACGACGAGACCTAGAGTTCGCAGTGGGCGACCGGGTATTTCTGCGGGTATCACCGATGAAGGGTGTTGTGTTTGATTCGGGCAGAAGGGCAAGCTGAGCCCTAAATTTGTTGGTCCTTATGAGATTACGGAGCGGGTGGGCCCGGTTGCTTACAGGTTGAATTTACCTGCTGAACTGGGTAAAGTGCATGATGTTTTTCATGTTTCACAGCTAAAGAAATACATGCACCACCCCTCCCATGTGTTAGAACCTGAAACGTTGACGTTGGAACCAAATATGAGATCCGTGGAGACTCCTCAGAGAATCTTGGATAGTAAGACTAGGGACACTCGCCATAAGTCAGTGCGACTGGTGAAGGTTCTCTAATCTAACCAGGATGTCGAAGAGGCCACGTGGGAACTAGAGGATAATATGAGATCAAAGTACCATTCGTTGTTTACTGACTAGATCGTCTGTATAGGGTACGGGGCGTACCCCTTTTTAAGGGGGGTAGAGCTTCCTCGCATTTGAGTTAGGAAACGAACATGTTTGTCATTTGTTTGGCGTGTGTAAGATATGGTTGTGTAAATTAGTACACTTTAGTGGTAAACTTGAGATATGTATAATACTTATGTATTGTATTTGTGGAAGACCTTTGAGTCTTGAGATGTGTGTGAATGTGAATATAAGATGTGATGTTAAGATTAAGGGAATTGAGTACCGTGAATGATTAAGCATATATATGAACTTTGGGGACAAAGTTCTTTTAAGGGGGTGTAGATGAAATACCCCAAACCTAGATATAGTGTTTAGATGGTAAACTAAGGTATACGAAGGCTAAATAATGCCTTAGACACTTTGTGGAACAATTTAAACCAAAGGAAACACTAGGAAACACCATAAGAGCAATTTAAGCAAAATGTGCTCTAAGCTTGGAGTAACTGGGTTAGCACCCAAATATTATTCTTAGACCTTAGTAACATCCTAATGGTCATATTAAATCAATTACCAAAGAAAACCAAGCTCAAAAACAAGTTTAAACACAAATTATGCTTTAAGGACTCTTAAAGCACATTTTTGAAAAATTGTCTTGGAAAGGGGTTTTAAGTGGCTAAATGTCCATGATTCCCTTAATTAACTTGTGTACTAATTAGTATCACATTAGGAGGTCTAAATCAATGGGAAATCAAAAATTTCATAAATAAGTGCACTAGTTTATGAAAAGTAACCAAATAGTGCCTAGTTTAGTCTTTAATCAATTAAGTCTAATTAGGTGGTCAAACAAGACCATGACCAACCTTAATAAATAAGAGGGCTGGTTTCTAAGTGGATGAGTCATCATGAGTAGCCAAATAATATTAGAAAAGAAGAGGGAAAAGTAAGAGGTTACTATTTGCTTTTAGTAACAAATATCTCACATTTGCTTACCTCTCTCCTCACCTCCTCATTCTCTCTTCTTCCCACCGGTTGCTACTGCTCCCTCTCTTTCCTTCACGTAGAAGACAACCCCATGCCAAGCTCCACCTTGCTTTGATTACTACTTACTCATTTTAGCTCCAAAACCAAAACAAAGTATATATTCTTCTTAGTTAGCTCAAGATCTTTCTTTCTATCTTTCCAAAACTTCAAGAGCTCCATTTTGGTGCTAAGCCAAACCGCCATTAGAGGAGGAAACTCAAGCTTGGAGAGTTCATTGGCTTCTCCATTCTCTTAAGGTAAAGAATATGTAAGAAAATCTAGGTTTCCATCACCTTTCTTCATTACCGAAAATCAATACTCATGAGGCTCCATTTTTATGCCTTGTTCTAGCTTTTTTTCTATTCACCAAAGGATAGAGGAGGTCCTTCTTGATTCATATCCAAGCTTGTCTTGAGAATCTAAGGTAAAACATTCAATTCAATACCTTAAAACACATTTTACCTAGGTTTTATTCCTTAAGGTCAGTGTATTGTTTTGCACTCATTGGAGTCATTGAATATAGATTAGAACATTGGCAAGGAGAGTTTGATTGGTGATCGAGATTGTTCAAGAAAAACCTAAGGAGAAAAGTTTGTGGAGCTTGTGAAAGAACGAGGTAAATTGCTTACCTTAAGATGTTTTAATGCATTAAGGGATGGGATGTGGATAGGTAACAAGTTTAGCTTAGAGTTTACAATGGTAAAGGGATATAAAACTTAGGAGAAAGAATACTATTATATTGAGAACTTGTGACTAAAGAGCAAATGGGAAATGAGATAGTTAAACAATGTTGAAATGAATTACAAGAGCATTTTATTTCAATGGGAGCCTTGTTGTGTGTATTCGCAGGTCAAAGGAAAATATATGTGGAAATTCAGTGGTTAAGATTATTGTCATTTAAGGGCCTAAGTGCCAAGCATTTTAAGTTATTGCACTATAGGATGATGTGGTGTAGTTTTGGTGTAAATTGAATGTTAAGAATGTGTGGAAAAGATTTGGGTGATAAAGGTTGCTAAATGGTGAAAACCTAAGTGTTTGGGTGTAGTAATATGCTAGGGAAACCATGCCAAAATTTGGTGAGGAACATGATGTCTAAGATAATCTAAGGAAGTACTAGGAATTTTAGGAGTTGTTTTGGTTAAAAAGGAATGAGTCTAAGATGTTCTAGTAAACTAGGATGACTTAGGTATGTCTATGAGAAACTAGGGGTTACAATGGTGAATTTTAGGCACCAAGACCTTGATAAAAGAGTTAGGAAACTTGTGCAAGTTTGATGGGAATAAGGTGTAAGACTTTGAAATGGTTTAGGTAAGAACTAGAGTATAGAATCTGAGGAAGGTTAGAGTAAATGCAATAAGTGTGGGAAGTGGTGTATATGGTGTGGTCAAGTTCTTAAGGAGGGAGCATTTGGTTAGTGGAAATTCTAGGTGAATTGTATGCTAGAAAAGTAAGAAAATAAGTGCTAAGTGTTGGGAGTGTTTGTAAGAATTGAGTAAAAGGTTGAGAGAATCTTTGGAGGTTGTTTAATGAGTTTAATGGGTGTTAAAAGGTGGGTTTAATGTGCCAAGATGGTGTGTTAGACCTATTAGAACACTTGTGGAAGAGTTTGGAATTGAAAGAACAATTTAAGAGAAAAATCTGTGGTGGACCGACCTAGGGTCCGACCCAGTCCTGGGTCGGTCGGACCATGTTAAGCCATCCAGAATGTCTCTGGACTGGACCGACCCCGAGAGTTTTGGGTCGGTCGGCTTAGCTTTGGTGGGTCGGGCGATTTTCAAAAGACGGGAAAGTTTCTGTAATGGACCGACCCATAAGAGAAATGTTCGAACCAGAAAGTTACTCGAATGGACCGACCCAGGGGGGTTGGGTCGGTCGGTGGGTCGGTCGACCCTTAACACTTAAAAAAAATAAATTTTAAGGATGCCTGACGGTACTAATGGTACACCATTAGGAGGGCAATGATGATTAGAAACCTAAAGACCTAGGGGATTAAGTTAAGTATAAACTTACATGTTTAAGGTTAAGATGTAAAATAATAAGAATAACCTTAAGAGGTATTAGTTGGGGGTTAAATAAGTTAAGTAAAGTGTAAATAATTAATAATCTAAGTTGGGTGAACATTTTAGGACTTGAAAGTTTGGAACCCAGAGAGAATTAAACAACAGGACAATTGACAGTGAACGGTACAATCTTTCTTGTGACCTGCTTGCTAACGAGGTGTCCCTCGGCTTGTGTGCTATTTGCTTGTGTGTGCCAACTAATCAAGATAAAGCATGCAACCGATTTTTATTGTACTTATTGTGTGTGTGTTGATTTACACTAACACATGAGACTTGAGGTAGTTACTAACAAGGTTTAGTACGAATTGGATTAAGATGAGGTGTTATATTGTTTAACAGTTGGTTAATACCCGAGAAGGTTTAACTGACACTTGGTTTGTAAGATTTTCACTAACTGGAACTAAGGGGGGAGTGAGGAATCCGGGACTGACTCCGGTCATGCATGTTAAGGAAAAAGGGAGATCGGTATCTGAATCAGATCCGACTTCCGCTTAAGGACTTGTCTTCAGACTTGTTGCCTAGGGTCCATAGTCGGCTCAGCTACATTGAATTTCCAGTCCAGGGTAGGAGGCACTAAGATGGTGCGGGTAGGATCACTTAAATCCTAAGATTAAGTTAAGTTGTTTATTCAACAATGGAGTTTATAGCTCATTGGCTAGGGTTGCTTTTGGCCCGACAAAATAAACACTGAGATGAGTTACAACCACTTCTAACTAGAGAATGGTTTGTATTCTGAGGTTAAGTTAAGGACTAAGATTGAGGCAAATTAAGTTGGACTAAGGTTAAGTGGTATTGGTAGTTGAGGAGTTTGTTGACTAACTCACTTACTAAGGGAACGCTTCTAGTCGTTCATTGTGTGTGAACTATTTGTTCAATATGGATTGTTGTTTATAGCACTTCATATTATATGATTGTGTATCTAATCAATTTCCATGCTATCGACAATTAGTCGTTGTAGCCCGTTAGCTAGGGGGGGCCATGAGAGGGCGTACCAGCATTCGTGCTGACCCCCTTTGGGGGCTGTTTTTATTTTGCAGGTAAGCGTCCCGTGAGGAGTCACCCTGAGAGTCGGGGTGGTTAGACTTAGGATGGGTTGTTTATTTTGAGTACGGGTTGCGCTTGTGCTCCCGTCTGTTTATATTTAAACTGATGTAAGTTTATGTTTATGACTTAGAAACTTGAACTCGGTTGGTGGGCGTTTTTGGACGGTTTGTATATATTTGTTAAGCGTTGTAAGTTGGTAAGGTTCGGTATATTCTAACGATCAGACCGTGGCAAGGTCCTGGTGTTGTGTTATATCCGCTGCGACGTTGTGATTAAGTTGTTAAGTTTTGCGATAACCACGATTGGCTTTGGACGGGGTGTTACAGCTAATAAAAGTATCCCGGCTACACTTTACTTCTGCAGAACTATTACAAAACTGATCCATATTTCCTCTTGAACTGCCGACACAGCCCAGCCCATTTGACGCGCCCTCTTGTGATGTTTCTTTCTTGATGTGGCCCAAGTCTCGCTTTGAGGATGAGTTTGTAAAGCCCAGAACATAAAGCCCACCGGTGCTCTCTCCAAGTGGCTCAATCTTCCCTGTCAAACGGTCCTGTAAAAAACAACCGACCGCGTCAAAAATTAGGGCACGGTTACAATCTTCAGACAACCTTTTTAACGAGATTAGGTTAAACTTGAACCCAGGCACGAATAACACTCCCTTCAACCAGAGTTCATCACCGATTTTCACATCTCCCACAAGATGCACGCCATGAAGACTTCCATCCGGTAAGACAATAGTCTTCTCGCCGCGCAAGGTATGTAATTTTGCAAACGAATCCCTATTCCCAGTAATATGATCCGTGGAACCGGAATCCAAAATCCATCTCCCTTTGAACAAGCTTCGCGAACTGGTAAGACAATAATCGCTGTGAGAAGAAGAATTACCTGAGAAATTACTGTAGCTTAGCTCTTCTGTTTTGTACCGGTGTTTGCATTTCTGATTAATTCTGTTATCTGCTGAATTTGCTTCGGTGTTAATCCTCCATCGGTTCCCGACTATTCTGGCTGTTCTTCTGTTTTGGCATTGTTAACGAAACTTTTCCTCTTTCGCGTAAGAACATTCTCCCTACCGTGGAGATGATAACATTCATCTTCTGTCTGCCCATTCCTTTTGCAATGGTTGCACTTTTGGCGCTGAAAAACAATTTTCGTAAGTATGCCCTACCTTTTTACAGTGGGTGCAACTTTGCTTTCCTCTGTCGGTCTCCGTCTTAGGGTTTCTGATATTTCTTGAGCTATCTATTGATGATGGTCTGTGAGTATAGAAAGACATTACCTCCTCTTTAGGTGTCTTTCCACGCCTCTGTTCTTCTTGTATGATTAAAGAAAACGCCTTCTCAAGACTCGGAGGACTTTGCATCGCTAGAATCTACCCCCTAATAGATAAGTAATTCGAATTCAATCCCATCACGAAATGAACCAATTTGTCTTCATCTCCTGCCTTCTTGATTGCTTTATTGATATCGCACGTACACTTATTGCAAGAACATCTCTGAGCTGGCCTTGTTGATCTAACTCACCCAAGATTCTCTTCAATTTGTTTAAATACTCACGTACTGACTCCTCGCCCTGCTTTGTTTCAGCCAGGCTTCTCTTCAAGGTATGGACAATCGCCAAATCGTTGTGTTGATTCTCGGAACAGAGCATGTCCCAGAGATCTTTGGGATCATCTACAAACCTCACACTGTCAAGAACACTTCCGCCAAGTGAATTCTTTATCCAAGAAACGACAAGTGAGGTAGCCCTTTCCCAAGCTGCATACCTAACTTCATCTGTTGCCTCTGGTTGTTTGACTTTTCCAGTGACAAACCCATATTTTTTTTTAATTTCAGGGCTGTCACCATGTCAAATTTCCAACCGAGGAAACCGGTGCCGCTGAACTTGGAAACGAGATTCAACCCAGGGCTTTCTGCAGGATGAACATAAACTGGATCATTAATGTCGATCAATGTCGCCTCAGCCACTGAGGACGGACTGGATTCCTTCTTTCCTTTGTTTGAGTCGTTCGCCATGGATACAAGAAACCAATCTCAAATTCCCTTAGCTCTTGATACCATATTAGAATTTAGGGTTTTGAGTTTTATGTGAAACAGAAACATAGGTAGAAAATAGAAGAAAAGAGCATGTATTTCTGATGTAGATTACGAATGTGTAAATACTTGATTACAACCTGATGTATTTATACTAATAATATCTAATCTAAATCCCTAGATGTAACACCCCTACTCTAATCGGCTCCTAATCATCTTACTTAACAATGTAATCGCAGCGGTAATCTCAACAATTGAACTACTGGTGTCACCGTTCTTACTCGCCCATACGAGTAATAACGTGCTTCCTGATATACTCTTAAATACAAAACAATTTCTCGCAGTGACAACAAGAGATAGATCTAACCTTCCAAAACCAATGTAAAATACATTCACAGTGAGCATTCTAAGTATCCCAATCCTATACATGTTTCTAGGTTCGTATCAAAATGCAACAGTGCATATTAAAACAACTGTAATTCAACTACCCAGCGCGTCCCTCTCTTTGCCGACACCGGAAGCTGCATACCTGCAAAAATGGTTGTTTGTGGTATGGAATCAGCCCCTGCTGAGTATGTTACTACGTGACTGTCATGCCCCCTCGGGCCCTCAGTTATTTGGTCGAGAGCATGCCATTCATTTTCATGCAAGTAGTTTAATGTTAAAATTGTAAAGCAACAATATATATTGCAGTAAACTCAAATAACAAACAAGCCCCGGCTTCACACATCGCATCGTAATAAACCACTGAAAGCGTTACAACGCTTATATGAGTACAGAGACTCCATTCCAACAAACACTTAATAGTTCATTATTGAGCTCGGCGACTCACCCGACCAAACAATCCACCATAATCCACACATGAGTACAGCGACTCGACACAACCAGTTCACAACACACAATATGAGCACAATGGCTCGTTCAAACAAATCCACCAACATACCACACATAACCACAAAGCACAACCAATGAACAACAAGGCGAAACAACGAGAATTATAAACGAGTATAAACTCTCGTCTTTGGCATGCAAGCCCAAATAATGTTCGCCTAATGTACGAGTTAATAAAGTCATTCGTAATTGTTCAGTCATGTCTAATGACAACGTCTCGTTAGAACGACGTGTCTCCAAGTTACCCATCTCTTATGGCGGGTCACCCACGGCAGTAGCCACTCCAGCGGTAGAGTCTCCGACCTACGAACAATCTGTAGTTCGCTGGAAATTTATCCTGATACTTACGGTTACCACACGGTATCCTAGTATCGTTAATGGATCACAGTTCACAGCAAGAGCCACATCCTCTTGATAAACTTATCTATACCATCGCATCGTTTTATTATTTTTCCTAACACAACAGACTAAGGTCGTTAGTCCAATCCTGAGTATGTCGACTCGGGATCCAGTGTTAGATACGAGAGCGGCGTTAAAGAGGACAATGCTCCGTATATAAGTCTCAGGTAAATATATATCTTATTATCCTGATGCTACAACATTTTACTTACGTTCCTTATGTTACACATATAAGATAGCATCATTGCCGCTAGTTCGTTTTATAATATGTTCATATATACGAACGGTACTGTTATCGTACAACAGTAATAATAAGCAGCATTAATACACAACTCAAGCATATTAATTCACACAAGCAGACATTCAATCTTATCACAGATTTTCACAAAATGTCTGAACTGAGGAAATCCTCAGAGACAATCAAGCCACATAAATAACATACCGTTCACCCTGAAAGTATTACGGTGGAGTATGATTCAGCTAGATCCGATGCTCCTCGTGTCGTCTCTAACAATCTATCAATATGCATCACACTATGCATCAGCATCTCATACTACTATACACTACGGCACCCCGTACCGTTACTAATCCATCCGGTTTATTCCCCGTTGCTAACTGATAACGTTTGTCGAGTTTTCGGTTTAACTCGGGATTTGGAACAACGTCATATTTCATGCGTGATTACGTCGAGTATATTAATATACTTAACTTTAAAGGTTTATTATCACATGTAATTTAATACACATTTGTATATCATATAGTCTATCACTATATTGCGTGCGTATCTTAATCATATACTATACGTTTCACCTTAGTATTTATTTTCCTAAGGTTTGTTTTTCCACCATCCATTATAATACATGGTTTCCAACCATAATATATATTCATCCTTATATACATTGTTTCTTGCATATGTATATATTTACCACATAGGTAAGTTCCATGAGTTATAAACTCTTATATTATATGTTACATTTTTATCATCTTTTATTAGATGATTATTCCTTTAGTTGTACTATGTTATACAACTTATATTAAGATTATTATCCTAATAATTATGTAACATTTTATGTTGTAGCTTTACAACTCCCAAGGTTTAATTAACAAATTCCTTAGTTTATAAATCCTATCCATTTATAGTTTGTCACATTACTTAATGTGAATATCCTTACTTTTATTAATTCCATCTAAACCATATAATTGTTATAACATTTATAACATTATAGACCTTAGTCTAAAATTCATTTTCCAACCTTTAATATTTCAGTACAGCCCTTGAATTTATTTAAATTCTATTTTGACCACATAACATAATGTAATGTTATACCATATACTAATATCATATATTATGATATTTTTATTCCCTTTAATTTATAACCTATAGTTTTATACAAAACTATTATATATTGCCGCATAGGCCCATATATTAAACCTTATTCTTTTCCATAAACCATAGTTTCCTTTATTTACAAAATCACCCCATTATTTATACCATGTTACATATACCATTTAATATAGCATTTCTAACTTATAAAAAAAGGTATAACCTATGGTTATATTTTGTAAAATTCCGAACAGACCCATATATGTTCTATAATTGCCATTTGGCCCAATTTATAACATATAGTTTAATAACTCATTAAAACTATATATTATACATATATCTTAATAAATACTCTTATATATTCTAAAAATCACCAAATTTCACCAAAGGGTTTAATTACCTTATTAACCCATATACTTTCGGTATTTACTATACCACCTCATATATTTCTCCAAGTGTCATAAGGACATAATAACTATATATATTACACATATATAGTTTATTTTAAATTCCAAAAATCAAACCAATAAATTCCTAAAAATTCCTAATAGCCCATGGGTGTTTATAATACCATTATACACCCTTTATTTTCTGTAATAGCATATATACCATATATGTTATAAAGTTGTTACAATTAAATATATAACTTATTATAAAACCTTAAATAAGTTATCTAACATATTTAATTTGGTCAAAACCTACCATATGGTTAAGGTTGACCACCTTAATGTTTCCTTGACCATCATTTTCCATTTAATACGGTTTATACCCTTATCTTTTAGAAATTACCATTTAACCCCAAAACTTTACATAATCTTATAATTTTCATATAAACTCATTTAAACCTCTAAATTTTGGCTATATCCTTTTATAGCCCCCAAATTTAATTTAATTACACTATAACCCCAATAATATGCGGTAATGCATATTTAGTACCTAAACTTAATTAAAAGCTTATAAATGCATAAATAAAATGGCCTAAAGTACATGGCCTTATTACAAACATTAGCACTTCATATTATGATTGTGTATCTAATCAATTTCCATGCTATCGACAATTAGTCGTTGTAGCCCGTTAGCTTGGGGGCCATGAGAGGGCGTACCAGCATTCGTGCTGACCCCCTTTGGGGGCTGTTTTTATTTTGCAGGTAAGCGTCCCGTGAGGAGTCACCCTGAGAGTCGGGGTGGTTAGACTTAGGATGGGTTGTTTATTTGAGTACGGGTTGCGCTTGTGCTCCGTCTGTTTATATTTAAACTGATGTAAGTTTATTTATGACTTAGAAACTTGAACTCGGTTGGTGGGCGTTTTTGGACGGGTTGTATATATTTGTTAAGCGTTGTAAGTTGGTAAGGTTCGGTATATTCTAACGATCAGACCGTGGCAAGGTCCTGGTGTTTGTTATATCCGCTGCGACGTTGTGATTAAGTTGTTAAGTTTTGCGATAACCACGATTGGCTTTGGACGGGGTGTTACAGCTAATAAAAGTATCCCGGCTACACTTTACTTCTTTAGAACTATTACAAAACTGATCCATATTTCCTCTTGAACTACCGACGCAGCCCAGCCCATTTGACGCGCCCTCTTGTGATGTTTGTTTTTTCGTGGGCCCAAGTCTCGCTTTGAGGATGAGTTTGTAAAGCCCAGAACATAAAGCCCACCGGTGCTCTCTCCAAGTGGCTCAATCTTCCCTGTCAAACGGTCCTGTAAAAAACAACCGACCGCGTCAAAAATTAGGGCACGGTTACAATCTTCAGACAGCCTTTTTAACGAGATTAGGTTAAACTTGAACCCAGGCACGAATAACACTCCCTTCAACCAGAGTTCATCACCGATTTTCACATCTCCCACAAGATGCACGCCATGAAAACTTCCATCCGGTAAGACAATAGTCTTCTCGCTGCGCAAGGTATGTAATTTTGCAAACGAATCCCTATTCCCAGTAATATGATCCGTGGAACCGGAATCCAAAATCCATCTCCCTTTGAACAAGCTTCGCGAACTGGTAAGACAATAATCGCCGTGAGAAGAAGAATTACCTGAGAAATTACTGTAGCTTAGCTCTTCTGTTTTTGTACCGGTGTTTGCATTTCTGATTAATTCTGTTATCTGCTGGATTTGCTTCGGTGTTAATCCTCCATCGGTTCCCGACTATTCTGGCTGTTCTTTTGTTTTGGCATTGTTAACGAAACTTTTCCTCTTTCGCGTAAGAACATTCTCCCTACCGTGGAGATGATAACATTCATCTTCTGTCTGCCCATTCCTTTTGCAATGGTTGCACTTTTGGCGCTGAAAACAATTTTCGTAAGTATGCCCTACCTTTTTACAGTGGGTGCAACTTTGCTTTCCTTTGTCGGTCTCCGTCTTAGGGTTTCTGATATTTCTTGAGCTATCTATTGATGATGGTCTGTGAGTATAGAAAGACATTACCTCATCTTTAGGTGTCTTTCCACGCCTCTGTTCTTCTTCTTGTATGATTAAAGAAAACGCCTTCTCAAGACTCGGAGGAGTTTGCATCGCTAGAATCTACCCCCTAATAGATAAGTAATTCGAATTCAATCCCATCAGGAAATGAACCAATTTGTCTTCATCTCCTGCCTTCTTGATTGCTTTATTGATATCGCACGTACACTTATTGCAAGAACATCTCTGAGCTGGCCTTGCTTGATCTAACTCACCCAAGATTCTCTTCAATTTGTTAAAATACTCACGTACTGACTCCTCGCCCTGCTTTGTTTCAGCCAGGCTTCTCTTCAAGGTATGGACAATCGCCAAATCGCTGTGTTGATTCTCGGAACAGAGCATGTCCCAGAGATCTTTGGGATCATCTACAAACCTCACACTGTCAAGAACACTTCTGTCAAGTGAATTCTTTATCCAAGAAACGACAAGTGAGGTAGCCCTTTCCCAAGCTGCATACCTAACTTCATCTGTTGCCTCTGGTTGTTTGACTTTTCCAGTGACAAACCCATATTTGTTTTTTAATTTCAGGGCTGTCACCATGTCAAATTCCAACCGAGGAAACCGGTGCCGCTGAACTTGGAAACGAGATTCAACCCAGGGCTTTCTGCAGGATGAACATAAACTGGATCATTAATCTCGATCAAAGTCGCCTCAGCCACTGAGGACGGACTGGATTCCTTCTTTCCTTTGTTTGAGTCGTTCGCCATGGATACAAGAAACCAATCTCAAATTCCCTTAGCTCTTGATACCATATTAGAATTTAGGGTTTTGAGTTTTATGTGAAACAGAAACATAGGTAGAAAATTGAAGAAAAGAGCATGTATTTCTGATGTAGATTACGAATGTGTAAATACTTGATTACAACCTGATGTATTTATACTAATAATATCTAATCTAAATCCCTAGATGTAACACCCCTACTCTAATCAGCTCCTAATCATCTTACTTAACAATGTAATCGCAGCGGTAATCTCAACAATTGAACTACTGGTGTCACCGTTCTTACTCGCCCATACGAGTAATAACGTACTTCCTGATATACTCTTAAATACAAAACAATTTCTCGTAGTGACAACAAGAGATAGATCTAACCTTCCAAACCAATGTAAAATACATTCACAGTGAGCATTCTAAGTATCCCAATCCTATACATGTTTCTAGGTTCGTATCAAAATGCAACAGTGCATATTAAAACAACTGTAATTCAACTACCCAGCGCGTCCCTCTCTTTGCCGACACCGGAAGCTGCATACCTGCAAAAAAGGTTGTTTGTGGTATGGAATCAGCCCCTGCTGAGTATGTTACTACGTGACTGTCATGCCCCCTCGGACCCTCAGTTATTTGGTCGAGAGCATGCAATTCATTTTCGTGCAAGTAGTTTAATGTTAAAACTGTAAAGCAACAATATATATTGCAGTAAACTCAAATAACAAACAAGCCCCCGGCTTCACACATCGCATCGTAATAAACCACTGAAAGCGTTACAACGCTTATATGAGTACAAAGACTCCATTCCAACAAACACTTAATAGTTCATTATTGAGCTCGGCGACTCACCCGACCAAACAATCCACCATAATCCACACATGAGTACAGCGACTCGACACAACCAGTTCACAAAACACAATATGAGCACAATGGCTCGTTCAAACAAATCCACCAACATACCACACATAACCACAAAGCACAACCATGAACAACAAGGCGAAACAACGAGAATTATAAACGATTATAAACTCTCGTCTTTGGGCAGCCCCAATAATGTTCGCCTAATGTACGAGTTAATAAAGTCGTTCGTAATTGTTCAGTCATGTCTAATGACAACGTCTCGTTAGAAGACGTGTCTCCAAGTTACCCATCTCTTATGGCGGGTCACCTACGGCAGTAGCCACTCCAGCGGTAGAGTCTCCGACCTACGAACAATCTGTAGTTCGTTGGAAATTTATCCTGATACTTACGGTTACCACACGGTATCCTAGTATCGTTAATGGATCACAGTTCACAGCAAGAGCCACATCCTCTTGATAAACTTATCTATACCATCGCATCGTTTTATTATTTTTCCTAACACAACAGACTAAGGTCGTTAGTCCAATCCTGAGTATGTCGACTCGGGATCCAGTGTTAGATACGAGAGCGGCGTTTAAGAGGCCAATGCTCCGTATATAAGTCTCAGGTAATATATATATCTTATTATCCTGATGCTACAACGTTTTACTTACGTTCCTTATGTTACACATATAAGATAGCATCATTGCCGCTAGTTCGTTTTATAATATGTTCATATATACGAACGGTACTGTTATCGTACAACAGTAATAATAAGCAACATTAATACACAACTCAAGCATATTAATTCACACAAGCAGACATTCAATCTTATCACGATTTTCACACAATGTCTGAACTGAGGAAATCCTCAGAGACAATCAAGCCACATAAATAACATACCGTTCACCCTGAAAGTATTACGGTGGAGTATGATTCAGCTAGATCCGATGCTCCTCGTGTCGTCTCTAACAATCTATCAATATGCATCACACTATGCATCAGCATCTCATACTAACTATACACTACGGCACCCCGTACCGTTACTAATCCATCCCGGTTTATTCCCCGTTGCTAACTGATAACGTTTGTCGGGTTTCGGTTTGTTTAACTCGGGATTTGGAACAACGTCATATTTCATGCGTGATTACGTCGAGTATATTAATATACTTAACTTTAAAGGTTTATTATCACATGTAATTTAATACACATTTGTATATCATATAGTCTATCACTATATTGCGTGCGTATCTTAATCATATACTATACGTTTCACCTTAGTATTTATTTTCCTAAGGTTTTGTTTTCCACCATCCATTATAATACATGGTTCCAACCATAATATATATTCATCCTTATATACATTTTTCTTGCATATGTATATATTTACCACATAGGTAAGTCCCATAAGTTATAAACTCTTATATTATATGTTACATTTTTATCATCTTTATTAGATGATTATTCCGTTTAGTTGTACTATGTTATACAACTTATATTAAGATTATTATCCTAATAATTATGTAACATTTTATGTTGTAGCTTTACAACTCCAAGGTTTAATTAACAATTCCTTAGTTATAAATCCTATCCATTTATAGTTTGTCACATTACTTAATGTGAATATCCTTACTTTTATTAATTCCATCTAAACCATATAATTGTTATAACATTTATAACATTATAGACCTTAGTCTAAAATTCATTTTCAACCTTTAATATTTCGGTACAGCCCTGAATTTATTTAAATTCTATTTTGACCACATAACATAATGTAATGTTATACCATATACTAATATCATATATTATGATATTTTTATTCCCTTTAATTTATAACCTATAGTTTTATACAAAACTATTATATATTGCCGCATAGGCCCATATATTAAACCTTATTCTTTTCCATAAACCATAGTTTCCTTTATTTACAAAATCACCCCATTATTTATACCATGTTACATATACCATTTAATATAGCATTTCTAACTTATAAAAAAAGGTATAACCTATGGTTATATTTTGTAGAATTCCGAACAGACCCATATATGTTCTATAATTGCCATTTGGCCCAATTTATAACATATAGTTTAATAACTCATTAACACTATATATTATACATATATCTTAATAAATACTCTTATATAATTCTAAAAATCACCAAATTTCACCAAAGGGTTATAATTACCTTATCAACCTATATACTTTCGGTATTTACTATACCACCTCATATATTTCTCCAAAGTGTCATAAGGAATAATAACTATATATATTACACATATATAGTTTATTTTAAATTCCAAAAATCAACCCAATAAATTCCTAAAAATTCCTAATAGCCCATGGGTGTTTATAATACCATTATACACCCTTTATTTTCTGTAATAGCATATATACCACATATGTTATAAAGTTGTTACAATTAAATATATAACTTATTATAATACCTTAAATAAGTTATCTAACTTATTTAATTTGGTCAAAACCTACCATATGGTCAAGGTTGACCACCTTAATGTTTCCTTGACCCTCATTTTCCATTTAATATGGTTTATACCCTTATCTTTTAGAAATTACCATTTAACCCCAAAACTTTACATAATCTTATAATTTTCATATAAACTCATTTAAACCTCTAAATTTTGGCTATATCCTTTTATAGCCCCCAAATTTAATTTAATTACACTATAACCCAATAATATGCGGTAATGCATATTTAGTACCTAAACTTAATTAAAAGCTTATAAATGCATAAATAAAATGGCCTAAAGTACATGGCCTTATTACAAACATTGGCTTATAAAATAAATTACACATAAATGCCCAAAAGTGCTGTAAACTCTCGGCCCTTACCATATATTTCATTAATTACCAATTTTCCACATAATGTCTTAAATTTGACAATTATGCTAATTAATTAGTTATAAAATTTATTAAACCATTCCTTAATCACCTAAGGTCAAAATAAGACCTTAAATACCTTGTTCACTCACGGCACATTATACACATATGTATAATTACATATTAATATACCAAGTGAAGGTTTAAGTGATTTATACCTTGTTTTTGCCTAGTTAAGGCCTTGTTTGGCCACGCCCAGCTTAGGATAAAATTTCCACAGCATTATTTACATGTTTTCAAACAGCAATTAAGGCATAGTTAGTCTCCAAGCAAGATCTAACCATAAGAAGTGTTTAATGTCAATTTTCAAGGTAAAATTTACCTTAAAATACCAAGGTAAACAAGGTTGGTCTCGGCCTGTTTTTACAGTAGGCAAGAGTGTTAAAAGAGCTAAAAACCAAGCTTTTAAACTGGTATAACTCAGATTAGAAGATAGCTAATCTTTACCTTTTTAAAATGCCTAAAATGGTGTTTTTTGGTTTGGATCTGGTTATACTTCGAAGCTCTTGATGTACCAACTTGATAAGTATGTTAAGATGAAGATTAGAAGCTTAGAAACAAAGTTTCGCAGCTGAATTTGAAGGGAATCAAAAAGATATGTGCTTAAAGCACATTTTTATACCTTAAGAACAAGATTAGCTTTATCCACCTTCTTCCCTTGTTAATGCCGAGATACACCCTCCATTTAACCTCCAAAAAAACCTAATAACATTGATGGAAATGGTTGATGCTTTGCTCCATTGAAAGAGGAAGAAATTGTGAAGAAAATGAACATAAACTAGCTTAATAAGCTTACCAATTGCAATTGTGGTTCTCTTCTGTTCTTGGTGTGTTCCTACGAAAATGGAGAAGCCAAAGGGAGGTTGATGGAGATGGGGTGTCGGCTGGGATAGAGGCAAGTGAAGAAGTGAAGAAAATAATGAGTTTGTCCTTAATGGCATTATTTGTTACTTTTTGTAATTGTAGTAGGTAACTAATTGCATAAGCTGTATAATTGATTAGAGATGCTGATTGAGTGGGCATGACAGCACATATGGGGCGGCAGCCTTTGGTCAATACCATGGGTGACTTTGACCATGGTCAAAGGTAAGTATTAAATGTTATTTTTGGGTACTATTCATACTAAATGCCAATTTTGATTTTTATTTTTAAACTTTGATTTAGACTTTATAATATAGTCTATCATGTCACATTAATGTTATAAAGAGCTAATATAGTCTTTACAGTGACAAAGTCATTATCTTAGAGCTCATACACAAAAAACGTGCTTTAAGGAATTTTAGTGCACATTTGAGTCGCAGGGTGTTTCTGAGCTCTGTTTTCTTTGAGAACGGTTTTTTTTGTTCCTTACGTGATATTTGATCATGGTATCCAATTTTATATCATTTAGAGGTCATTAGACCTTTAAGGTATTCTTAGAGCACATTATTGCCCTACTTGACCTTGAAGCATGTAAATGCCTGTTCTTTGTGTTGGAGTGTTGTCCAACAATTGTAACACGTTTAGTAATGTGTTAATAAGCTTAGGACAAAATCTTAGGTCTTAAGAAGTTCATTTGGGTATTTATTTACCCTAAACAGTCAAAGGGTGCAACACTTTGCTTGTGTGTTGACCACTGTTGTTCTCAGTTGACTTTAAGGCATGTTTAGGCCTAATCAATGTGATTAATATTTAATCCATATTTTATTAGTTTGGGGTATTTCAGTCTACCCCCTTAAAGAGACTTCGTCCCGAAGTCCTTACCCATCTACAGTTCACCTAAGGAATCAAGTTCCACTAAGTAATCACAGACAAATCATCACTAGGGAGTACATTCCACTACGTTCAGACCTAGTCTTTATGTATCACATTCGATACAGCATCCATATCATTCCATATAGTCAATAATCATGACACATTCATACATAACAGCACTAAACAAGGTGCAAAACTCATAGTACACAACACTAGACAAGGTGCAAAACTCATGGTACACAGCACTAGACAAGGTGCAAAACTCATGGTACACATCACTAGACAAGGTGCAAAACTCATAAAGTACTCAAAGGTGTTTGCAAGGGATACTCCACGCATCCCTATCTACATGTTAGTATCTCGCGAGGATACTCACACATCATTCCACATGTACGTGTGCACATATAGTTAATGTAATACCCCCATCCCACATCGGGATATGAGTAGTATTGTGAGTTCCTTATATGCAACACATGGGCTGACTACAACAACAGGCCTTCCACTTTTAAGCCCAAGTGAGGATTGAGGGCCTAAAGTGGCTAGTTTTCAAGCCTGAATGGTTTGAGAGCTAGGTTGTTGGACAATTACCCATATGGGGTGTTACAAATGGTATCAGAGCGGACTCGGGACCGTGTCGGGATGGGCAACCGACACCTACCGAGGAGGTCCATGGGACTTAGATATTAGACTTGCGACGAGGACGTCGCGTTCTTTGAGTGGGGGAGTATGTAATACCCCCATCCCACATCGGGATATGAGTAGTATTGTGAGTTCCTTATATGCAAACACATGGGCTGACTACAACAACAGGCCTTCCACTTTTAAGCCCAAGTGAGGATTGAGGGCCTAAAGTGGCTAGTTTTCAAGCCTGAATGGTTTGAGAGCTAGGTTGTTGGACAATTACCCATATGGGGTGTTACAAATGGTATCAGAGCTGACTCGGGACCGTGTCGGGATAAAATACCCGACACCTACCGAGGAGGTCCATGGGACTTGGATGTTAGGCTTGCGACGAGGACGTCGCGTTCTTTGAGTGGGGGAGTATGTAATACCCCCATCCCACATCGGGATATGAGTTGTAATGTGAGTGGTTTATAAGGATACATATGTGTTGACTACAACAACAAGGCCTTCCACTTTTAAGCCCAAGTGAGGATTATGGACCTAAAATGGTTAGTTTTCAAGCCCGGATGGCTTGGGAGCTAGGTTGTTGGACAGTTGTCTATATGTGGTGTTACATTTAACGTTGACAAATCACAGGGAAGCAGTCTTAAAGACCAGGACTTGACGATCCCCAACCCAACCAACGTCTACTACCCGTGGACACACCGGTTTAATAACGAAGGACACTGCGGTCCACGGTTCCTCGGACAGTATCACCTTATTTCCTTAGTCACCCACAGACACACCGGTCTAATGACAAAGGGCTCTGCGATCCACGGCTCTCTGGGTGTGATGTCACTCTCAGAACACCGGTCTAATGACGAAGGACTCCACTGTCCACGGCTCTTCGAGTGTGCCCCCTAAATTCCAATTTCTATTCATATCTGTGTCCACTTGTAGGAAGTTTCGAGAATCATTCAACCCCGACGTGGTCAACGTCAGTGTTGAACTATCTCTCACCTCAATTTGTGTTCGGTTTCCCTTGATCGGACCAGGATCAAGTTCAACTTCCCACGTTAATTTCAATCAATCAATTGTTTATTCACTTCTAATCTTGTTTCCTCTTGATATTGCCACCTTGTGTTCTATAGATACACAAGTCAACTAGTGTAATTAATCTAATCACCGACATATAGGATCATGTATCCTGACCATGTACCAAGTTCACTCGACTTTTAATTATTCATACAATTCCTAGAGGTTTTACCTCCACTAGGTTATACATCGGTCTCATGCCGACTCACTCATCGCATTCCAATAATCGGTTTCATACCGAGTCACAAATAATATAGTATGGAGCTTTCTACTCCTTCTATTGCCATCTCCCACCGAAGCTACCAGATAAACCTACTTGAACTCTCAACCGGCGCTAACAAGTTAGGCGTTTATGTGTTAAATGTTCGCAACGTTTGCATAAATAATCGGAAATAGAATAAGAACACTCTATCTGTTCTCCCTTCCTATTTGTCACGACAATGCGAACTAATATATATATATATATATATACACACATAATACATCACCATATTACCTCAAGTAATATAACACAGTCATGACACTTGTACTGTACGTACAATAATAGTTTGCAGCATGTGTACCATGCGCTACGTACTCCTACATACGGTATATTTTAAGCGTGCGAAATTGCTCTACCCCCTTAAAAATGATTACACCCATGTAATCTAATGAGTTCAAGATGTTCTATTCCAGTGGAATTATTCGTGCACTAATGTGCTACATATTTCGTTACCCCTTCTTTTTTTTATAGGGTCGGGCTTTAGCCCCTCAGGCTATACCGCCTGTCTCGTGGTTAGGTGTGTGTATATCATATACGGTTTGATCGGGAGGTGTAAACATATCATTTGTTTCCCCAAACCCGCTAGGTACGTCAAACCTAAGCAATATGGGCCCACTCGCTCCGCAAGCAGTCTGCCCAACTACTATATGGTTAGTTTACCCATTTTAGGTGGTAATTTCATGTCGGTTTCAACTCCATGTGACGGTGTTTTCTACACAGTCTTCCATAATTATGGGAATGAAGTAATTTATTCGACTGCGTGGTATCGTTAGTCACAGACGCTTATTATTTCAACTAGCCATTCTATTCAGCCCTCCTGAATTCTATACATGCTCATGGTATATTCCCATGAGTTCATGCCACCCTACCGAACTAACCTTCGGTATAAGGGTTGTCGAGCTATGCTCTAGCACCTAGTGCTTGCAATAGTTGTCTCTAAAATATCAAGACGAGTCTGATATGCGCATCTAACTGGCGCCTCATGACTCCAAGTTATCTCCCTCTGGAATGAGTTCGTTCTTTGGGTACCTTGTAGGTCCGCTTTTGCTAGTGTGAACTCGTATCCCTCGTGTGTTGGTACTTTAGTATCCACATATATGGTTCATCCTCTCTCTCGATTAGGGGAATCCATTTGTTTATCTGATGTTCCACCTTCTGATTCTTACCAATATAATTCGGTTAACAGTTATTATAATGGTCGCTTGTTGCGCACCATGTACCAGTTGATTGGACGGTATCCGCCGTTGCGGTTTGCATGGAGTATCTAATCTCCAGCTTAGAGTATCTCTTGTAATGCTCGCTTTTTCCCTTTGTGTTGTAAACATACAATACGATTGTGGGTTTTAGCTTGGTATTCATTTTCTGTTCAACCCTAATTGGTACTAACATACTAACGTTTTATGGCTTGAGCATGTGGTTATTATTATTTAATGCGACATCATCGCAGCGCCCTCAGCGCGAGGTATAACTCTCTCTGTGCCCCCTTTTGGGTAGCATCTATTATCACAAAGGTTTCTCTAATATAACTTCCTTAGATACCACAATTCCTCTTCTCATTCATGGGTTCAACTTGCCATTACCATTAAATTGGCCTTAGTTTCCTCGTTTACTAAAATCCGTAAAACTTATGTTTTGACTCCTCCACTGTGGAGTTGCGACCTTATGTCACCTTATTATCAAGCTATCCTTGATTTTCCTAACCTTGCTAGTTTGACTGAGATCTCTCTCCTCATACATGGTTTACCTAGTCAGGGTTCCATTCGCTGACTTAGACACAGAGTTATTACCTCCTGGGTCCTTACACTACTCGTTTACATGTATGGGGTACCGTACTGATACATTACTACTTACCCAACTAACTTAATATAGTTTGTCAGGCCCCATAGCTCCTAGGAGTGCGGTCGTCCCATGTCTCGTTTAGTGCACTCGTAGCGTTCGTACCCGGTGATTGTCGTACTCTTAGTCTCGGTAATTTATGTTTGAGTAGCTATGCTACCAATTCTTAACCTTTAATGTCAGAATGGCCCTAATATTAGGTTCTATGGTTTCCTTTATTAATGTGTATTTCCTTTACTTTCTCTAAGATAGGTGTTTGCGACTTATCGCCCTAATTCTGGTTTCCACATGCTCGTCATCTGGTATTTGTGAGTGGGGATCAGTAACTACTTATTACCTCTCCCATTCACTCCTAGGCTGTTGACGCCCTCTGATACGAGTTTTCAGTTCTAGAACTCCACCCAATCCATTGGGTTACACCCCATGGTGTAGTTCGGACTCCATGAAAAGGTTGACACCTCGTGTTTCCCCTGTCTTATGGTAGTCCCGTTAGTCTGATATTAATCAGTACTTGTGATTCATCACCCTTGTTCCCCTAGTTTGGGTCACTTTGGTGGTACTAAGGTATCCCTCCGTAGGCCTATGCCATATGATATTCAGACTCAATACTTATTCTGATAGTTAAATGATTGTTAGTCTTGTTATTTAATTTATTCTTAGTTGGTTCTAATACTTTCTCCTGAGGTTACAATTGGATACCTACAACTTAGTGGTTTCCGCTAATCATTCCTCTTCATTGTGTAGTCCTTACTCTTATTCAACTCATATTTCCTCCATCCTCTTTGAGGTAACGGTATCTTCCGTCATCAGGCAATTTTCACTTTTTAGTTTATATCCACTGCCCTCCATACGGGAGTCTAGCAGCATAATGGATCAACAACACCTCCGGTGTGTATGGTGCGGGCATTACATCAGCCCCTTTTATTGCACGTTCACATCTGCCTATTAATTATTTTTTTTTAAAAGTCCTGACTCGTATAGCTCACTTCTTGCCCTCTGGCAATGTTCAATGGTAGTGGTTTAACCACGAGTGTCGCGCACTCTCTAAATATGGTTATGTTGGTCCTGAAGACCCGTCACTCCCACCGGTAATGATTGACGTTTAATGTCCATACCGGCACTGGGTTAGGCTTGTAGGCACTAATTATTGTTATTCTCATTTACTCCCCTTCTAATATTCTACTAAATGGTGTATTATTTTCATGTTAATGGTCAGACCGGCTAGGTCTTCCCGAGGTTTTATCGACCTCAAACCAAGGGTTTCGTACCCCTGCCCTTAAGAAGGTGTGTCCTGCTTTATTGCATTACGGACTCACATAAGATTTAGTGTTTATTGGTACCGCCTGAACCACTACGTCCTTTAGGGTTAGTTTACCGTCGCTGCACTTGCTGTAGCAAGTGCGTAAGGCAGGTTGAATTTTAATGCTTTGGTTATGTGGCACTTGCAGTGGCAAGTGCACCATGCAGACTGAGCCACCGGTACGGGGTGTGTCAGTGCAGTGCTATTCCCTAATCGGGTTCCTGTTCAAGTCAAAAGTTCTTATTCAAATTAATACAGTCTCACTCCGCACTCGTTCCACAAGTTTACCATGGTAGTAAGGTCTTACTCCCCTCTCGAGGCGTTGCATGTTAGCACTTAGCGAGTTCTTGTTTCTACAGTTCTCATGATCTCTCCTCATGCACGTCGGGCCATCTTGAACCTTCAGCGTTGCATGGTTTTAGAGTTACTCGCTTCGGGTGAGACTTCTATAAGGTCATCCATTCCGTCCGTTACATATATCATAACTAATCATTACTCGCCGTTTCTACCTCTTTTCCCCCCAAGCGCACCATCGGTGCTTCCTGGATGTAAGACAGAGTTGCCTTGCTTATAGCAAGCTAGCCCCATTAGTCCTACAGGGAGTTTCTCCTCAAACTCGGTCTATTATTTATCTCATCCTCGTATGGTAGACATTACGTCATTACCAGGACCCCGGTCCTAAACATTACAATAAAACACAAAGTCTTATTTTCTACATTTAACATAATTTCTCTCAGCATCCACGTCGGGTCTTTCTGGTCAGGAGAGTTATCTCCGTGGTGTTTCTCATTTCATTGTCTCACTAGATAGTACTTGGGGTACGGGCTGCGGCGGGTGGGGTACATTGCAAATTTCCCGGGATGTTCTTCCATCAAGTGCGAGCGTTTCATACAGTCTTCGCGTTACTTGGGGTGCTGGACCCTCACCACCTTCGCTGCTCCGTGTTCTTCCTTAGTACTGTTACCCAGACCTCTCCCTGACATATGTCAAGAGGACGGTTATACCTTTACTCGGTCCAATACCATAGTCTCGGTTGTTTAATATTGAAGTACCTTCACGGCTATGGTGTGCAAGCCTTGAGCATTACATCAACCCCGCAAGGTCACGTATCCTCACAACGTTTCCCGTATTCCCAAAACCTATGCTCACTGTATAAATCCTACTATCTCTTGTCATCAGAGCGGTACTCCGCTCTGATACCACTTTTGTAACACCCCTACTCTAATCGGCTCCTAATCATCTTACTTAACAATCTAATCGCAGCGGTAATCTCAACAATTGAACCGACTGGTGTCACCGTTCTTCCTCGCCCAACGAGTAATAACGTGCTTCCTGATATACTCTTAAAATACGAAACAATTCCCGCGAGGAGTGACAATAAGAGATAGATCTAACCTTCCAAAACCAATGTAGAAATACATTCACAGTGAGCATTCTAAGTATCCCAATCCTATACATGTTTCTAGGTTCGTATCAAAATGCAACAGTGCATATTAAAACAACTGTAATTCAACTACCCAGCGCGTCCCTCTCTTTGCAGACACCGGAAGCTGCATACCTGCAAAAATGGTTGTTTGTGGTATGGAATCAGCCCCTGCTGAGTATGTTACTACGTGACTGTCATGCCCCCTCGGACCCTCAGTTATTTGGTCGAGAGCATGCAATTCATTTTCATGCAAGTAGTTTAATGTTAAAACTGTAAAGCAACAATATATATGCAGTAAACTCAAATAACAAACAAGCCCCCGGCTTCACACATCGCATCGTAATAACCACTGAAAGCGTTACAACGCTTATATGAGTACAGAGACTCCATTCCAACAAACACTTAATAGTTCATTATTGAGTTCAGCGACTCACCCGACCAAACAATCCACCATTATCCACACATGAGTACAACGACTCGACACAACCAGTTCACAACACATAATATGAGCACAATGGCTCGTTCAAACAAATCCACCAACATACCACACTAACCACAAAGCACAACCAATGAACAACAAGGCGAAACAATGAGAATTATAAACGAGTATAAACTCTCGTCTTTTGCATGCAAGCCCAAATAATGTTCGCCTAATGTACGAGTTAATAAAGTCATTCGTAATTGTTCAGTCATGTCTAATGACAACGTCTCGTTAGAACGACATGTCTCTAAGTTACCCATCTCTTATGGCGGGTCACCCACGACAGTAGCCACTCCAGCGGTAGAGTCTCCGACCTACGAACAATCTATAGTTCGTTGGAAATTTATCCTGATACTTACGGTTACCACACGGTATCCTAGTATAGTTAATGGATCACAGTTCACAGCAAGAGCCACATCGTCTTGATAAACTTATCTATACCATCGCATCGTTTTATTATTTTTCCTAACACAACAGACTAAGGTCGTTAGTCCAATCCTGAGTATGTCGACTCGGGATCCAGTGTTAGATACGAGAGCGGCGTTAAAGAGGCCAATACTCCGTATATAAGTCTCAGGTAATATATATCTTTTTCGATGCTACAACACGTTTTACTTACGTTCCTTATGTTAACATATAAGATAGCATCATTGCCGCTAGTTCGTTTTATAATATGTTCATATATACGAACGGTACTGTTATCGTACAACAGTAATAATAAGCAGCATTAATACACAACTCAAGCATATTAATTCACACAAGCAGACATTCAATCTTATCACAGATTTTCACACAATGTTTGAACTGAGGAAATCCTCAGAGACAATCAAGCCACATAAATAACATACCGTTCACCCTGAAAGTATTACGGTGGAGTATGATTCAGCTAGATCCGATGCTCCTCGTGTCGTCTCTAACAATCTATCAATATGCATCACACTATGCATCAGCATCTCATACTAACAATACACTACGACACCCCGTACCGTTACTAATCTATCCCGGTTTATTCCCCGTTGCTAACTGATAACGTTTGTCGGGTTTTCGGTTTAACTCGGGATTTGGAACAACGTCATATTTCATGCGTGATTACGTCGAGTATATTAATATACTTACTTTAAACGTTTATTATCACATGTAATTTAATACACATTTGTATATCATATAGTCTATCACTATATTGCGTGCGTATCTTAATCATATACTATACGTTTCACCTTAGTATTTATTTTCCTAAGGTTTTATTTTTCACCATCCATTATAATACATGGTTTCCAACCATAATATATATTCATCCTAATATACATTTTTTCTTGCATATGTATATATTTACCACATAGGTAAGTCCCATGAGTTATAAACTCTTATATTATATGTTACATTTTTATCATCTTTTATTAGATGATTATTCCCTTTACTTGTACTATGTTATATAACTTATATTAAGATTATTATCCTAATATTATGTAACATTTTATGTTGTAGCTTTACAACTCCCAAGGTTTAATTAACAAATTCCTTAGTTTATAAATCCTATCCATTTATAGTTTGTCACATTACTTAATGTGAATATCCTTACTTTTATTAATTCCATCTAAACCATATAATTGTTATAACATTTATAACATTATAGACCTTAGTCTAAAATTCATTTTCCAACCTTTAATATTTCGGTACAGCCCTTGAATTTATTTAAATTCTATTTTGACCACATAACATATGTAATGTTATACCATATACTAATATCATATATTATGATATTTTTATTCCCTTTAATTTATAACCTATAGTTTTTATACAAAACTATTATATATTGCAGCATAGGCCCATATATTAAACCTTATTCGTTTCCATAAACCATAGTTTCCTTTATTTACAAAATCACCCCTTTATTTATACCATGTTATATATACCATTTAATATAGCATTTCTAACTTATAAAAAAAAGGTATAACCTATGGTTATATTTTGTAAAATTCCGAACAGACCCATATATGTTCTATAATTGCCATTTGCCCAATTTATAACATATAGTTTAATAACTCATTAAAACTATATATTATACATATATCTTAATAAATACTCTTATATAATTCTAAAAATCACCAAATTTCACCAAAGGGTTATAATTACCTTATTAACCCATTTACTTTCGGTATTTACTATACCACCTCATATATTTCTCCAAAGTGTCATAAGGACATAATAACTATATATATTATTACACATATATAGTTTATTTTAAATTCCAAAAATCAACCGAATAAATTCCTAAAAATTCCTAATAGCCCATGGGTGTTTATAATACCATTATACACCCTTTATTTTCGGTAATAACATATATACCACATATGTTATAAAGTTGTTACAATTAAATATATAACTTATTATAAAACCTTAAATAAGTTATCTAACTTATTTAATTTGGTCAAACCTACCATATGGTCAAGGTTGACCACCTTAATGTTTCGTTGACCATCATTTTCCATTTAATACGGTTTATACCCTTATCTTTTAGAAATTACCATTTAACCCCAAAACTTTACATAATCTTATAATTTTCATATAAACTCATTTAAACCTCTAAATTTCGGCTATATCCTTTTATAGCCCCCAAATTTAATTTAATTACACTATAACCCCAATAATATGCGGTAATGCATATTTAGTACCTAAACTTAATTAAAAGCTTATAAATGCATAAATAAAATGGCCTAAAGTACATGGCCTTATTACAAACATTGGCTTATAAAATAAATTACACATAAATGCCCAAAGTGCTGTAAACTCTCGGCCCTTACCATATATTTTCATCAATTACCAATTTTCCACATAATGTCTTAAATTTGACAATTATGCTAATTAATTAGTTATAAAATTTATTAAACCATTCCTTAATCACCTAAGGTCAAAATAAGACCTTAAATACCTTTTTCACTCACGGCACAATTATACACATTGTATAATTACATATTAATATACCAAGTGAAGGTTTAAGTGATTTATACCTTGTTTTTGCCTAGTTAAGGCCTTGTTTGGCCACACCCAGCTTAGGATAAATTTCCACAGCATTATTTACATGTTTTTCAAACGCAATTAAGGCATAGTTAGTCTCCAAGCAAGATCTAACCATAAGAAGTGTTTAATGTCAATTTTCAAGGAAAAATTTACCTTAAAATACCAAGGTAAACAAGGTTGGTCTCGGCCTGTTTTTACAGTAGGCAAAGAGTGTTAAAAGAGCTACTAAAACCAAGCTTTAAACTGGTATAACTCAGATTAGAAGATAGCTAATCTTTACCTTGTTTAAAATGCCTAAAATGGTGTTTTGGCTTGGATCTGGTTATACTTCGAAGCTCTTGATGTACCAACTGGATAAGTATGTTAAGATGAAGATTATAAGCTTAGAAACAAAGTTTCACAGCCGAATTTGAAGGGAATCAAAAGATATGTGCTTAAAGCACATTTTTATACCTTAAGAACAAGATTAGCTTTATCCACCTTCTTCCCTTGTTAATGCCGAGATACACCCTCCATTTAACCTCCAAAAAAACCTAATAACATTGATGGAAATGGTTGATGCTTTGCTCCATTGAAAGAGGAAGAAATTGTGAAGAAAATGAACATAAACTAGCTTAATAAGCTTACCAATTGCAATTGTGGTTCTCTTCTGTTCTTGGTGTGTTCCTACGAAAATGGAGAAGCCAAAGGGAGGTTGAAGGAGCTGGGTGTCGGCTGGGAAAGAAGGCAAGTGAAGAAAATAAGTGAGTTTTGTCTTTTAATGGCATTATTTGTTACTTTTTGTAATTGTAGTAGGTAACTAATTGCATAAGCTGTCTAATTGATTAGAAATTCTGATTGAGTGGGCATGACAGCACATATGGGGCGGCAGCCTTTGGTCAATACCATGGGTGACTTTGACCATGGTCAAAGGTAAGTATTAAATGTTATTTTTTGGGTACTATTCATACTAAATTGCCAATTTTGATTTTTATTTTAAAACTTTGATTTAGACTTTATAATATAGTCTATCATGTCACATTAATGTTATAAAGAACTTATTATAGTCTTTACAGTGACAAAAGTCATTATCTTAGAGCTCATACACAAAAACGTGCTTTAAGGAATTTTAGTGCACATTTTGAGTCGCAGGGTGTTTCTGAGCTCTGTTTTCTTTGAGAACGGTTTTGTTTGTGTTCCTTACATGATATTTGATCATGGTATCCAATTTATATCATTTAGAGGTCATTAGACCTTTAAGGTATTCTTAGAGCACATTATTGCCCTACTTGACCTTGAAGCATGTAAATGCATGTTCTTTGTGTTGGAGTGTTGTCCAACAATTGTAACACGTTTAGTAATGTGTTAATAAGCTTAGGACAAAATCTTAGGTCTTAAGAAGTTCATTTGGGTATTTATTTACCCTAAACAGTCAAAGGGTGCAACACTTTTCTTTGTGTTGACCATTGTTGTTCTCAGTTGACTTTTAAGGCATGTTTAGGCCTTAATCAATGTGATTTAATATTTAATCCATATTTTATTAGTTTGGGGTATTTCACTAGATATTTGACAAATATAAAGACTTTATATTTTATCTTTCTGTTTGCAAAGTTAGAATAAAGGATAAAGAATGAAACCATTTGAACGTTATGGGATAAGCCCAACTAGACTGAGCCCAATTCTAATACTCTGCTCTTCTAGGTTGCAGTAACAGCAGCAAACTCCCCAGCTGAGCTCTCATTACCGTTGCAAGCAACAAAGAAAGATAGCAAGGAAAAAAAACTGCACCAAGCCAAGGTAGAATTCATTCTTTCGTCCACGGTTTTACTGCTCTTTTAACACCAGATTTCCTTCCATTGCTACCTCTATAATACAGCTTCTTTTTTCTCTTCATGAAAAAACAAGCATTCCCAGCTTAAGCTCCTCATTTCCAGCTCCTAAACACCAATCAAAGAGCTACCAAAAACCAAGGTCAAACACTCATCTTCATCCTCCCTTGTCTCGGTTTTCTTTAATTGGAAGCCAACAATTTTCCTCATCAGCTTCCCCATTTTACAACGCCTAAACACACCATTTGAGACTCCAAAACCAATGGAAGAAAAAAAAACAAGGGGAACTCTTTTAAGGCATAAAGGTGAGCAAATATGTCCCAAAAACATCATCTCCATCTACCATTTTTATGAGTCCGAAAATGCTGTTTTTATTACCTCTTTTCTGCCCTTCTATGCTCGCATATGGAGGCTCCTGGCCAGCCTTCTCCATGAGCTGAAACACCACCAAAGACACACCATGAGAAGCTCTTAATACAAGGTAAAATGAAGACCATACATGGCTGCTCAAGCCTCTCCCCTTCTCCTTCATTTTCCATACAAAGACTGAACTTATTCTCTTTGATTTAGCAGTCCAAAAACTCCATTGAAAACTCATCCAAAATTCACGGTAAGGACCCTCTCTTTTTATGTCAAAACTCCATGATTAAAAGCTCCATAAATTAGCTAACTAGGAGAGTCATTAATCTATTCTATTTTTATGGGGCGAATGGTCATTGACTTGGATTAATCTCACCCCAAACTGCCGTGAACTTAGGGATTCACTCCAAAGAGAAAAATCAAGCATTTAAAGGTAATTACTCCATTAAGTACTTAAATGCTATATTAGTGGTTTGAGGAGTTTTATGAACAAATAATAACTCATGATACATATGTATATGTATAGTTATAGCCGTGGAGGATATAAGGTGGCTGGTGAGATTTTCTTGGTGATTTAATTAAGGTAAGAGTGTTTAAAACACTTCTTTAATGATTTAAAATTTACTAAATTGTAAACTAATGTGAGGTTGTAAATATATGTTTGTGTATGTGCGAATAAATCCAAAATACATGGAGAAGATTGAGGGTTGAGCATTTGATTAATGAGATTTGTTGGTAATAGGCTATTAACGTATGTCTTATAAATTATCAATGGAAGAAAACAAAAAATGACTTAAGAAATTAACTACAATCTGAACAAACCGAGAGAGAGTAGGTGCTGTTATGTTTACTATTTAAATCCTAGATATGTGTAGAAAATTAATGGTTAAATAATTGATCAGTGAGACTAAGTGCTAATAGTTTATTTAAGGCTATTTTATAAGTGATTAATGGAAGAAAAAGGATTAAAAAGGTATTAGAAAAAAATTTTGTACAGGTAACAATAATATAATTTTGTGGAGATTTCAATATCATTTAAAAGTTATTATTATGCTATTTTTAAGGCCATGAAATTAGGCTATGTTATTATGTTTATTTTGAGTTTTAAATAGTGAGTATTAAATTTATAAGTCAATTTAGGAAGTTGTATAAGTTCTGGTTTAAAATAACAATACTAGTAAATATAACCACCCAGGGATATATTGGAAAGATATTGGTAGGTTTATAAGCTTATGTCATGGGTTAAATAATTTTGAAACCTTATAACATGTCTAAGTAAGTAAATGAATTATATATGGGGTCAGAAAATAATTTAAAAAAAATAAATAAATAGAGCACTAAATATAATTAAAACCGAAAGGGATTAATTTAGGAAGTTTATAAATATAAGATATGAATTTTATGAGATTAAGGGTTAAATATAAAAAATAAATCTGGTCAAAGGGAAAATTTAGGTGGTCAACCTTGACCACAAGTGAGGTTTGACCAAATTAAAATGATAAGAATAATTATTTTGGGTATTTAAAGAAATATTAAGTCAAAATAACATTATAAAAAGAAATAGGGTGTTTATGTAATTACCAAATATATAGGTGTTGGGAAATAAATATTAAGACCCTAGGGGTCTGTTTGGAAATTTAAAAGAATTTTTGAGTTAGTTTTGATGAATGAATTAATTAAGGATTATATATGATTTAAGTGCTAACGTGTAACAATTTTAAAATCTATGGGTATATAATGTGATTTCCGAAAGATTAGGGGCTGGAATGAAATTTAAATGACCTTAAGGGTCTGTATGGGGTTTTGGGTAAATTATGAGTTGGTAATGTGATTTATTTAATTAAGGAGTATAACATATAGTTTAAGTATTAAAATGTAACATTTTATGAAACTTATGAGCCACTTGGTAAATAACTGAAAGTTTGGGTGGAAATGGGAATTAGAACAACCTTTGGGGCTGTTCGGAAATTTGGAGAAATATTGGTTGGTTTGTGGAATTAAATAAATCGATGTGTATAATATAAAGTTTTGATATTGAATTGTAAGTTTATTAAATAAAGGTGGGCCAAAGTATAAATAATGAAAGTTAAGGGTTACGATACAACAAAACCGAATAGGTGGGGTTTATTGAGAATTAAGAGAAGTATTGGGTTAGTTTGGTATTTAAAATAATTAAAGTGTATATTATAAAGTTTTAAGTGTTAAAATGAAAGTTCACAAAAAAAGGGTTATGGTGTAATTAAAAGAATGTATGGATGGATAAATAGATTTGGGTAAAATGGTGGGACTGTCCGGTAATGTTATATATATATACACATATAAATGCACATGTATATTATAAGTTTTAAATACCTTAGGTTATAAGCAATAAGGTTAATAATGTAACCAATATATATATGATATAGCTTTGTAAATAATCAAACTATGTGGGGGAAAGATTAGAATTTCCGAAAATTAGTTGTGCCATTCGGTAATACATATATATGGGTATAATAATGTTTGGAAACCTTGGGTTATAAATTAACAAGGTTAGAGGTGTAGTAGATATAATATATGGGTTGATTTTATAAATGATCAAAATGTATGGGTGAATAATGAAATTACCGAAAAGTTTCGTGGGTTGATTTGGAAATGATTAACATATGGACAGAATATATAATAAGGTTGGGATGGTACAATTTGACATTATGTTAAGGAAAAAAGGATACACTGTAAGGGAGTTATTAGGGAATAACTATGCATTATACACAATTACATAAAATGATGGGTAAGTTGGTGAATTATGGAAGTATATGGTATGGTTGGAATTTTATTTCAAGAGGAACTCTATAATCTATATCATGTGAATTTATAACGTGGAATGAGGGTATAATAAGGATAACAAGTTACTACGGGATTGTACAATTACAAGTAGAAACGTAGAGACAACGACAACGACTTTATAAGCATATAAAAAAGATGTATAGCATGTACAGCATGGTGCGCAAATGATAACGCATAACAAACACTATGATATATGCGTACTTGTATATTCATAAATGCCCGCGCATGTTCGTAAATATGACTACGTGAATTTTTTCGTATAGCGAAATGTTTAAATGTCATGCATGCGTATACGTAATATTATTCCCGCATGCATGCGACTTGACAGTACGTAAACAGATTGTAAACGTAACTTCCATGTAATAAGTATGTACATCGTAGCAACTAATACATACTCATAAACTATAACGAGTCATTGAAATCTAAATCCCTAAGATTAATGAACATCGAGTTGAACAAGAGATCAACTAAGGGTTAGCTACGGGATGCAAGTACGGGTTTGATCTAGGATTGTTAAGTAAGTTCGAGTCATTTAAATATATACTAATATTAGAGCAACGTATGTACCAGAGGTACGAGTTGGTAGACACGAGCATCGTGAGTACTAGAGGCTATACGGGAATTGTCACGCGAGCGTTCGACGGTGTACGGTATGTTCATTGTGTGGTCTGAACCCCTAAGGGAAGCCTCGGGGTTTGGGTATTGTTTGGCTATATGATAAGAGCGATATGTGTGCTATGCATGTTGGGTAGATTAATCAATTGATTTGTTACGCGATTATTATTGTGCGCGACGTCTTCGGACAATGTTACTATGATTTCTCATGCGATTGGAATACTAATATTCGAGAACATTATAATTAATTAACCTAAGTAAAACACTTACGAACGAGACTCGGGATCCCCAGTCTCTAGAGCTTGATACTCGAACATGGTTATAACCTAGATTATTTCTAGGGAAGTATATAAGACTTCAAAGGTAATTAATGGTAATGACTTCTCCATGTCCTAAGACTTTACTTAGGGTAGTTGATTAAGAATTAATCACATATTGGAAAGTGTTGGGTTATGGTATATAGTATGGAAATCCAGTTAGTCTTTGACTAGTTGGTTGTGCATTGGTGATCACCGGAGTATAACGTCCGTATCGGACCGACTCCCTCTATATTCCAACGGCCCTAGATAGACAGTTGGACAAAGGGTACTGCACTTGGCACACAGCTTCTGGCCTTTCAAATGATCCTTGACAAATGAGCACCTTGTGTGTACGGATGGACTACTATCCAGTGAGGTTATACCCGGGCTGTCCTAACATGACACCCACTGACATTGTGGATAAGACTTAATGATGACTAACATACTTAAAAGAAAAACTACGAATACCCCGGTGGAAATAACTACGCGTTGGTATGATTGTTTACAGTGCATGGTATATTGTGTGTTGTGAATTGTATGTGGTGTATGGACTGTTACATTGATGGATTGCTATATGTTTATTTATGTTAGTTACTGCTGTTTATATAAACTGTAAAATGAACCAGCATGTAATCAACCTCATGTTCAGACGGCAAAAATGACCTAAGTGACCTAAAAGGTATAGGACAACATAGTTAACATACTCGGCCAAGTGATGAGTCCTCCATGGGCAGCGATATTTTATTTTGTCAGGTGATTGATGATTGGCGCCGGAGTGCGGGATCGTGGGTAGATGACCTCGACTTTTATTTTTATCGCATGTTTAGAATTAAATCACTTGGTACATTGTAATCTTGGGAATTATTTAAGTTCTCACTTGTCATAGGTATTGGTTTGTATATAGGATAATGTAGTAAATATCTCATGCATCACTGCGGTTAGTTGTTGGTGTTAATTGTTATATTTCGGATATGCTTCTGTACTCGTATGGGCGAGTAATGGCATGTGACACCCAAGTGAGGATTAATGTAGTTTAACTTTGAAATACCCCTAACCATTTAATAATTAAATAATGGTAAATAAATACTATTTGGGGGATTATGAAACCCTAAGAAAACATATAAATACTTAGGCGTTAAAAACGCACCTAAACTCCTTAAGGAAAAAAACCGGCGTTAAGCCGGACCTTAAGCTAACCATAGTTAAATATGCTACAAACTCATACCAAGTCAACCAAGGATCATTATATGACCTTTACAACACAGGACCTCATCTAAAACTGAGTAAAAATGCAAAAGGCCCGGGAGTTCCCTTAAGGCCCGAAAGTCCCGAAAACCCCCGGAAATACTTTATAAGATGAAGTAAAGCATTACACTTCATTCCAAATGCACCATAACACTTTATTAAACATATAAGATGAAGTCCTCACGCCAAATTCTCAATTAAACGCAAAGTGCTCGGAGGTGCCCGATGGGGGTCCCATAAACCCCCGGGAATGCCCCGGAGAAGTGCCGAAGTGGCACAAACTCCTATAAAATTCATTATTAGAGTTCCTATAATCATTATTCATCATTATAAAGAGAATTTTTGAGCCACTTTTTCAAAAATAACCAAAGTGCTCGGGGGAAATTCTTAACGCTCCTGTTTTGCCCCGGGAGTGCCCCGGTAGCCCGGAAATTGTGTCATGAGTTTATATAACCTCATATAACTCAATGTAACACCTTAATATATCATTATTGATCATAACTAACGTTTATAAACAATTGGAACTCGTTGGGACAACTTATTTATCAAAATATCCTTAAAGCACAAAAACGCACCTTCGGGTGCCATAAAAACGCGTTCTACGTTATTACCTTGAAGATTTTGAGGATCCACGAGTTGTGAATATTAAATGGGGAGGAATTTACCATCTAAATCAATCAAATCCAGTGCTAAAATCATCGCACAAGTGGGGCTGAAATTGTGATCTAAATGTACTATAAAATCAGCATTTTACCTTAGTAACTTTCATCTTTTACCTTAGTATAAATGTACCAAATAAATGTTGTGACTTATAACATGTTACAATATGATCCTAATGTAATATATGTGACAATGACCAAGTTAAAAATCAGTCCCACATGGTGACCAATGTGGCCGATTTTTAGTAGTAAAAAAGCATGGAATAAGCTTATAAAATGACATGTAACAAGGTGACTCATCTTACCATATACCCTGTGACAATATGTCAAAAGAATCTCAGCCTAGAAAAGCCTCACATGGCCGAAAACCTGCAAGAAAATAAGAAGAGATTAGTTTTGTAAAGTCATGAAATAAATACCTAAAGTAGATCTAGCTTTATACAAAGACAATAAAAAAATTAATCTACCCATCCCCTAGCTTATGGTTGCCAAAAATAAGTGAGGAAAAACAAGTTTGATTGCTGTATATTAGTCAAATAAAACACCTACCTAACTAGGCATGTTCTCATGTCTTCAATTGACAAAAATCAAATGCCTACAAACAACACCATTGCCGAAAACTACAAGGAAAATAAGACAAGTTAGCATGGTATTGACGAGTGCAACGAACCTTCTCCTTAGATGGGAGCGTAACCGTGAATTCGGGTAGCTCATCAGCGTCTAGCCCCAACCTGCTCGCGAATGATGCCGAGACAAAGGTATGCGAGGCCCCTGAGTCGAAGAGAACTGATGCCTCAATCCCATTAATCGGAAAGGTGCCGATGAGGATTGTACCGCTTGCGTCGGCCTGTGCCTCTGTAAGTATGCTTAATGCACCTTCCGTACCGAGTCCATAACCTAATTGTTTTCATAAGCTTCATGAGTATTGATGTTATAACAAGAGTCAAAACAATTTATATGAACAACACTGTTATTTTATTCATGACCATCCTGTTTACAACATGTGCTTCAATCTTACATCTCATTCCTCATTTCATTCTAACATTACATAACTAATATTGTCTAAAGGTTAGGTTTAATCTCCCAGGTCTCATGTGTGTCGCATTGATTACTGCTGACGGTGCTGTATTCAGCTTGATCCTCTTAATCCCATGGTATAACATCCTTGATTCTCCTCCCATAATTAATACATCTCCTGACTTAAGTACTAACTTATTCGCACGGTCCGCATGCTTCTGCTCGCCGTATAAAAACTCTGCATCATCCCCAATGGACCAAGACACTACGGGTATCCCCCTTTCGAGAGACTCAGTTGTCTCGTCCTTATCCTGGTGTAGTCCAAGTCGCCCATCCTTCTCGTAGAAGTTTATAATGCAAACGTCTGCCTGAATGTCTGGAATCGGTTCAGCTTCCAATTGCTGAGCGATTTCCACGACTTGTGTAATAACTGGATGGAACTCTTCGGGTATTTCCGGTGGTGAGACTCCATCTTGCATCCTCGTGGTTTGGTAGTTCTTGGCATACGGATTCCAATCCTTGCCTAAGCTCATCATTTTTAATTTCATCCTTGCTCCCCCTGGGTACTCCGGTGTGTAAAAAACCTCCCGGTCCCATTCCTAGTTGATTGCATCTTCTGATGATGGCTATTTGTGCCTCGGGTGTCAGGTATCCCCTTAATAAGATCATACCAGGGCGGATAACCTGACAATGTTCGGTTGGAAAGTCTATGGTTTCGATGTCGGTGTGCTCCGGGCTAGGTGTAGATGGTATTGGGTAGCAGATGTTGAAGCTTCCTAAAGTGGTAGTAGGTTACATCTAACTTAAGTTCTATTCTTATCTCATTCTTACTTAACTCATTTATTCACCAAACATGCATGATAATGCGGTAAGCAGGTAGTTTTATTACTAAATGGTAATTGCGGTACCTGGCCTCGATGAGGGTTCAGGCTCATCGTCCCGATCCACCATGTGTAGTGTGGGTCCCGTCTTCTGGGTCACCCTTGGGTTCTTGTCTGCCGCCTGCTGCATCTTCCTCTGACCGTCAGATCCAGCTCCCTGATCGGTCTTGCCCTTGCCCCTGGTATCGGGCCTATAGGCTCTGCTAGCAGGGTTCCGGTAACACTCATATGCCCGGTGTCCGTACACACCACAAAAGTTGCACTCCACCTTATCCCCTCCCCTTGCAATCGAGCCCAGGGTGGTCCTTGTGACACCACCTATAGATGTAGCATCGCTGGTAGCCACCACCGGCTCCCTTTTCAGTCTCAGATCCCTTTGGCCCTAGAGCGCAGGGGCGTAGCTGCATAAGCATATGTCAACTTCAATGGCTCTTTCGGAGCCTTCTCTTTGTCCTCCTTCCCTTTAGGGTTTTGATTTTTCTCGGCCTGAGGCTGGTACTTTTGTTTCTTGTACCCACCTTGCCCTTGACTCTCAAAGCTCTTACCAGCATTCTTCCTCTTAGCGTTCTCCTCGTCCCTCAGCTGGACGGTTATCTCAACCTTTGCAGCGGCATGATAGCACTCCTGCTTTCCACAGTATTAGTTACTTTATTCTTCCATAATCTAAATCTTACTCATTACTTACTCAAATCTCAATTATTCTTATTACCTGCCAGGTAGTGTAACTCGTCGGCCCCATGCCGTAGCGGAGTCGATGGCTAAGCCCGCCATAGAAGCGGTCCACCAGGATCTGGTCAGAATATCCAAGACCTGGCAGAAGACGGAGCAAGGCGGTGAACTCTGAGTAATACTCGTCCACCGTCATCTTGTCTGTCTGCTTAAGCTCATCCAACTGCAAGCGCTTCTTCGTCTGGACATGGGCGGGGTAGTACTTTGCTCGTAGCAAGGCGGTGTACTGCTCCCAGCCGAACTCTGGATTGGCCACATGCTCGACCCTCACCAGCTTCCACCAATCGCCTGCCGCCCCCTTCAGATAGAAAGCAGCTAGGCGTACCTTGATCCCAGTAGGGACATCAAGGGTCTCGAAGGTGGTCTCCAGGTCGGAGATGTATGCCTCAAGCTTGGCGGGATCGGTCTCCCCCTTGAAGTGTGCGGGTTGAAGATCTGCAAGACTCTTCACCCAATTCGGTTCCCTAGGTTGTGGCGGTGGAGGTGGTGCACCCACACCAGGCTGATAGCCCATGTGCCCTAATGCGGCAGCCACGATCTCTGCGATCGTCTGCCCCTCCGGTATTCCTGAAGCATCCTCCCCTTGCCCGCGACCTCGGCTTCCTCTAGGACGTCCTGCCATCTGAACAAGCATAACTCACATTAGATTCGTATTCACCACTGTTTTGGTTAACGAATTTATAACGTCCGTAGACGGTAAAGACGATCCACACTTATTATTAGTGTCATCTGACTCTACTCACTCTAACTTCTCACACCCTTAACCCATCACTTATTCCTTAACTTATATCCTAACTCGGTGGTTACCCATGTCCGGTATTTTCTTGATCAGAGCGTAACTACGCTCTGATACCACTTTTTGTAACACCCCATCCAAAGCCATTCGTGGTTATCGTAAAACTGAACACTTAATCGAATACGTCGTAGCGGAAATAGTAAACACCTGGACCTTGCCACGGTCTGATCGTTAGAATATACCGGCCTTATCAATTACAACACTTATCCAAAATAACTGACCAACCCAAAACACATCACCATCCAATATACCACAACCAACCGAGCAGAAGTAGCTAAGTCATAATCACAACCTTACATCGGTTCAAGTATAAAACAGACGGTGCACAAGCGCAACCCGTACTCAAAATAAACATCCCATCCTAAATCTCTAACTGCTCCTACTCTCGTAGTGCGTCCTCATGGGTCTCTTACCTGCAAGTGTAAAATCAGCCCCCAAAGGGGGTCAGCACGAATGCTGGTACACCCTCTCATGGCCCCCAAGCTAACGGGGCTACGACGACTAATTGTCGATAGCATGGAAATTGATTACATACACAAGGATAATATGAAGTGCAATAACAATAACACAGATGAACATATATAGTTCAAAAACAATGAACGACTCAAGCGTTCCCTTATCAAGTGGGTTAGTAACCCCTCCTCAGTCCTCATTTCCTTAATCTCAGTTCCTTACCTTACCTTAATCTTAATCTTAACTTATTCTCAGTATACAAACCGTTCCTGGAAGGGAATGGTTGTAGCTTAATTCAAACCTGGGATTTAGGTGATCCCACCGCACCATCTTAATGCCACCTACCCTGGACGGGAGTCCAGCGCAGCTGAGCCGGCAACCGCCCTAGGCTACAAGTCCGAAGATAAGTCCTTAAGCGGAGGGCGGATCTGATTCAGATACCGTCCCCCTTTTTCCTTAGCATGCATGACCGGAGATCGGTCCCGGGTTTCCTCACTCAAGTTCCAGTTAGTAGAATTCTTAATCACCATGTGCTAGCTAAGCCTTAACGGGCATTAACCAACAACCACCCAACTTAACTCTTATTCTTAACTCAGCAGGTACTAAACTTGGTTAGTAACAATCTCAAGTCTCGCGAGTTAGTGTAAAGATAACACAAACACAACGAGAACAAATATAACCGGTTGCATGCTTTATCTTGTTTTATTCATAGCAATTAAACAGATAGCACACAAGCCGAGGGACACCTCGTTAGCAAGCAGGTCACAAGAAAGATTGTACCGTTCACCGTCGATCGTCGTTTGTTTTATCTTCTCTGGGGTCCCAATTCACAAACCTAAACATTGATTCATTTTTAGGCCATTAGTTATTTGCACCTTACTTAACTCACTTAGTCCCTAAAGATTCCCAATGAATATCTTCTCAAGTCCTTACCACTTAACCTTTCAATCTTAATCTTAAACATTAAGGTTCTTACTTATCTTAACTTGATTCCTTAAGTTCTTAGGGTACTAATCACTACCACCCTACCAAGGGTATACCTTATTACCAATTACCATTCTTAGAATTCAAATTTTTTTTTTTTAGGCTCGACCGAACTTCCGACCGACCTTACCCAAGGTCGGTCCATTCCAGAACACATTACCGTTTGAAAATTCTACCCCGACCGACCTTGCAAGTCCGGTCCCCAAGGTCGGTCCATTCCCGAGAGTTTCCCCGAGGGAAATTTAAGCTCGACCGAACTTGCCAAGTCCGGTCCCATGTTCGGTCGATTCCAGAGACTTATTCCGTACAAAATTCTAGGCATGACCGACCTTGCAAGTCCGGTCCCAGGTCGGTCCGTTCCAGAGACTTAATTAATTCCTTCACAAAATACAAGCCCGACCGAACTTGTAAGTCCGGTCCTATGTTCGGTCGATTCCAGAAACTTCCTCCGGCAGTGTAAACTGAGCTCGACCGACCTTGCAGGTCTGGTCCCTAAGGTCAGTCGGCTCTAGAACCTTGTTTCTAAATTCTCTTTTAACCCCAAACTTCTCCTCATATATCCTAATATGTTATAACCTCATTGGGCAACTCAAATACATCTTAAGCCAACCACTAAACACTTTAAACCACTCACCAACATCCACTTTAATCATTATGCATTTTTCCTTGTAACCATGCCAACACTTGTAACATTTTCCACTAGGTTTCTAGGTGGTGGTTCATACCTAATGTAACCACTATGCCAAATGTTTCCCCCCACCACTATAACATCATCTCCCAAGCATCTTTCACCATCTAAAACTCTTTTATGCATTTACTTAAAGTTCCTTCACAAGCTTATGCTTCAATCTATTAACACATTATTTCCTTCCTAGTTGTTTACCAACATTTGCCTAAGTCCTAGATACTCAAATACATTCTCTTGATTCCTAAATCCTTCATAGTGATGCCTAAGTCATTATAGCTCATTATAACACTTTATCTCTGCTAACAGAGAAATTGTAGGATAAAACTATATACAAAAGAGCAAAATAATAAATTAATCCTACAACTCTACTACGGGTAGCAAAATAAAACCCGGTCGGAGTATAGTGTAAATATATTACGACCGAGAGTAACGTACCTAAGGGACTTATAGAAAATTAGTCCTAATCCGTAATAACCTATTCTATAATAAAGAGGGGGGGAAAGTAAATGACACCATAATTTAACTAAAACCTATCTAAATGAGAGGTTCAGGACTAAACCACCCTAAGTACCAACATGATCACGCAATGCAACTTCAAGACAAGAACTTAACCAACCAACATGATTGCGCCGGATGTCCTGCCGGACATCAGATGCACGGCATATTCAAAGTCTTGAATGTGCCGGACAGGAAGCACCCGGCAGTGCATCCGGCACGTTCATATGGTGAAAACTATTCTCTTGCTTCGAACAAGAAACTCAAAACCCATTAACAAATCGAGCATATATCATGCCACGAAATGAACAAGGAGATGGGGGAGATGGATTAACTCGCAATCTTTAATGCTAACCCTAAATTATAGACGAAAACATCAAAGACCACTAAGATTTGTCTAACCTATCCTACTCTTAGGAAATTCCCCCTCAAGTAGAATTTGCATAAAGAGAATGAGTGATCAACTAATTCACTTGCACTAAGAACCAGAATCTTAATGAACGCTTGAATTTGTATTGAGATAATCATAGTGTTTACATAGAAGGATTCATCCCTAGCCAAAGCCTAACAAGGATCTCTACTTACTTCACCCATCCACTCAATAAGGAAGAAATACATAAGGGAGAAGGAAATGAACAAAGCCTTGACAAAAGCTTTAACCCGAAAAGATAATCTTCTCTTCTTCTTCGTGGATGGATCCGTAGAAACTCTTGGACACCAACAGATGGAATGTGGCGGAAATGAAGCGTGGAATGGAGTGGAATATAATGTTGGGATCCAAATTGTAGCCTTCCTGGCCTATTTATAGGCACCAAAATGTCTCTTGCCGGGCGTCGTGCCGGATCACCAATAGCCGGCACACGTGATAAATGCGCCCGACTGTTAACGGTCGAAACCGTCAATTCCACGCAAAACAGTGCCTATGCCGGGTAGGAGATACCCGGCATCACACCCGGCATCATCCTTTTCACCAACGGTCAATAACTGCTATCGCTTGGTCAACCGTGGCGACTCTTCACTTATGCCGGATTGAATCTACCCGACATTAGGTCCGGCAAGGCCTCTTTTCTGTTCTGTGCTTATGCCGTGCAGAAACTACCCGGCATGCAGTCCGGCATCAATGAACTTTTGCCTAGAAAATCATTCCTTGCACCAAAAACACATAAAAACGTAAATCTGTACAAATATTATACTTTAACACATAGTAAGCATAAATAACATAAATATAACTTTATTTAGATAAATATAATACTAAATCTAATGCATAAAATATGATAAGTCTGCGGCTTATCAATCTCACCCCTTTTTCATCAATACAACCTCTAAAACTTCCTAGTACTTCCTTAGTCATTAAATTCCCTTAGAACATCTTAAACACTTAAGTTCTCCTTTAAATTTTGCCATGGGTTTCTAGTATATAACACATCCTAACACTTGGTTTTTCTCCATCAAACAACCAATATCACTCAAATTCTCATCACAACACCTTAACACACAATTTACATCAAAACTACACCACATCATCTTATATTGCATAAACTTAAATGCTTGGCACTTAGGCCCTTAAATGACAATAATCTTAACCACTGAATTTCCACCTATATTTGCCTTCAACCAGCGAATACACTCAACAAGGCTCCCATTGAAATAAAATGCTTCTTGTACTTCACCTTGATATTCTTAAACTATCTCTTTTTCCTCATTTGCTCCTTAGTCACAAGTTCACAATCATGATCATTGTTTCTCCTAGGTCATATATAACCCCTTTTCTAATGTAACTCTACACTAAACTCATCACAAATCTAAATCCCATTCCCTTAAACAATAAAACACCTTAAGGTAAGTAATTTACCTTGTTCTTTTACAAGCTTTAAAACTTTCTTCCTTAGGTTTTTCCTTGCTCAATCTCGGTCACCAATATATATCTCCTTGCCAATGTTCTAACCAATATCCAATGACTCCAATGAGTACTAGATAATACATTAACCCTAAGGAACAAACCCTAGGTTAAAAATGTGCTTTAAGGTATTAAGGTGATTGTTTTACCTTGGTTTCTCAAGACAAGCTTGGATATGAAGCAAGAAGGACCTCCTCAATCCTTTGAAGAGTAGAAAACAAGCTAGAACAAGGCATAAAAATGAAGTCTCATGAGCATGTATTTTCGGTTATGAAGGAAAGTGATGGAAACCTAGATTTTCTTTCACTTTCTTTACCTTAAGAGAATGGAGAAGCCAATGGAGTCTCCAAACCTGAATTTCCTCCTCTAATGGTGGTTTGGCTTGTCACCAAATCAAAGCTCTTGGAGTTTTGAAAAGATAGAAAGAGAGAGCTTGAGCTAACTAAGAGGAATATGTGATTTGTTTTGGTTTTGGAGCTAAAATGAGTAAGTTGTATGCAAGAGAAGGTGGAGCTAGCATGGAGTTGCTCTTCACGTTAATGGAGAAGGGAGACAGCTTGAGAAAAACGTGGGAAACAAGAGAGAATGAAGAGGTGAGGAGAGAGGTGAGTAAATGAGATATTTATGTTAAAAGGGTGAATAGTACTTTTGCTTTATAACTCTTATTTGCTTTCTTGTTTGCTTAATGACTCATAAAGGTGGTGACTCACCTTATAAGAAACCGGCCCCCATTTAATAATAAGGGTACTTAAGTTTGTTGACCAAATATCTCACTTATATTGACTTATGTTATAAACTAGCTTAATTAAGTTACTATTCACAAAACAAGGCACATTGCTGTGAAATTTTTGATTTCCCATTGATATAGGCTTCCAAATGTGATACTATATAGTACACATGTTAATTAAAGAGTAATGATGGACATTTAGCCATTCAAAACTCATTTACAAGACAATTTTTCAAAAATGTGCTTTAAGACTCCTTAAAGCACATTTTGTGTTTTAACTTGTTTTCAAGCTTGGTTTTCTTTGGTAATTGATTTAAAATGACCCTTAGGATATTACTAAGGTCTTAGAACAATATTTGGGTACTCTCCCAAGTCTCTCCAAGCTTAGAGCACGTTTTTGCTTAAACTGCTCTTTTGGTGTTTCCTTATATTTTCTTTGATTAGAAATGTTTCTTAATGTTTCTAAGGCATTATTTAGCCTCCTTATATCTTAGTTAATCATTTAAACACCATATCTAAGTTTGGGGTATCTCAATCTACCCCCCTTAAAAGAACTTTGTCCTCAAGGTTTGCACATATGTGCTTAACCATTCACGGTACTTAATTCCCTTAATCTTAACACCACATCTTATATTCACATTCACACATCTCAAGACTCAAGGGTCAATCTCAAATACAATACATAAGTATTATACATAACTCAAACTTAACACCAAAGTGTAGCAACTTACACAAATTCACATCTTAAACAACCAAACAAACGACAAACATGATCGTTTCCTAACTCAAAAGCGAGGAAGCTCTACCCCCCTTAAAAAGGGGTACGCCCCGTACCCTATACAGACGATCTAGTTAGTAAACAAAGAAGGGTACTTCGCCCTCATCTTATCCTCTAATTCCCACGTGGCCTCTTCGACATCCTGGTTAGACCAGAGAACCTTCACCAGTCGCACTGACTTGTGGCGAGTGTCCCTAGTCTTACTGTCCAAGATTCTCTGAGGAGTCTCCACTGATCTCATATTTGGTTCTAAAGTCAACCTCTCAGGTTCTATCACATGGGAGGGGTGGTGCATGTATTTCTTTAGCTGTGAAACATGAAAAACATCATGCACTTTACCCAGCTCAGCAGGTAAATTCAACCTGTAAGCAACCGGGCCCACCCGCTCTGTAATCTCATAAGGACCAACAAATTTCGGGCTTAACTTGCCCTTCTACCCAAACCTGAATACACCCTTCATCGGTGAAACTCGCAGAAATACCTGGTCGCCCACTGCGAACTCCAGGTCCCGTCGTCGAACATCAGCGTACGACTTCTGCCTATCTTGAGCAGCCTTCATGTTCTCCCTGATTTGCTGAACTTCAGCCTTAACTTGCTCTAAGTACTCTGGTCCTATAATGACCGTCTCACTCGACTCATCCCAGCAGAGCGGTGTACGACATGGTCTACCGTACAGCGCTTGAAAAGGTGCCATCTTGATCGAAGCGTGATAGCTGTTGTTGTATGAAAACTCGATCAGATGTAGTCTGTCAATCCAACTGCCCTGGAAGTCTAAGGCACATGCTCTCAGCATGTCCTCGAGTGTCTGAATAGTACGCTCAGTCTGACCATCTGTTTGAGGATGGAACGCGGTACTCAGCTTGAGTTCTGTACCCAACGCTTCTCTGGTAGCTCTCCAGTACCTCGAAAGGAATCTGGTATCTCTATCTGACACTATGGTCTTCGGTATCCCGTGATGTCTCATGATTTCTTTCTCAAATAGCTCAGCCAATTTGGTCCCCGTCCAAGTATCCTTCATCGGTATGAATCGGGCTACTTTGGTAAGGCGATCCACCACCACCCATATCATGTTGAGACCTCCCCTAGTAGGCGGAAGCCCAACTACGAAGTCCATGGAGATATCATGGAACTTCCACTCCGGAACTGGCATCGACTGTACCATTCCGCCCGGTCGTTGGTGCTCGAATTTCACCTTCTGGCATGTGAGACGCCTCAAGACGAACTCGGTAACATCTGTCTTCATCCCCGACCACCAGAAGTATCTCTTCATGTGTTTATACATTTTAGAGGCTCCCGGATGGATGGAAACTGAAGAACAGTGTGATTCTCTAAGTATATGGTCTTTCAGATCCGTGTTGCCCCGCGGTATGCATAACCGGCCCTTAAGTCTGATCAGATCATCATCATGAAGTCTGAAGTCGTATTTCTGATTCTCAAAGGTACCATCTGTCAGCTTCTGTCTGACCTCTCTCATGTACTCATCTGTCCTCTGAGCCTCGCACCTCATCAACCAAGCTGGAGAAAGAAACTAGCGAATGGAGTGAGTGTGCTCGACGGCTCAGGCATCTGCTACAAACATTGGCCTTCCCCTCTTTGTATTGGAGGTCAATGTCATAGTCTTTCAGAAACTCTAACCATCTCCTCTGTCGAAGATTTAACTCCTTCTGAGTGAATATGTATCTCAAACTCTTGTGATCGGTGTAGATTGTCACACTAACCCCGTATAAGTAGTGGTGCCATATCTTCAAGGCGAAGACTACAGCTCCCAGCTCTAAATCATGTGTGGGGTAGTTCTCCTCATGTTTCTTCAACTGGCGTGAGGCATATGCCACCACCTTGCCATGTTGCATAAGCACGCAACCCAGCCCTCTGCCGGATGCATCACAATAAACCTCAAAGCCCTCCGTACCGTCTGGAATGGTCAGAACCGGTGCAGTGGTCAGTGAGTCCTTCAAGCTCTGAAATGATCTCTCGCAGTCAACCGTCCATAAGAATGGTGCATCTTTCTTCATCAGACTGGTCATCGGTTTCGCGACCTTGCTGAAATCTCTAACAAACCTCCTGTAGTAACCTGCCAGACCGAGAAAGCTCCGGATGTCGGTAACAGTCTTCGGCCTTGGCCAAGTACGTACGGCATCAATCTTCGCTGGATCCACTGAGATCTCAGCATCTGAGATGACATGACCTAGGAAAGAGACCTGGTCAAGCCAAAACTCACACTTGGAGAACTTAGCATATAACTGGTTCTCCCTCAATATTTCCAATACTCTCCTCAGATGTTCCTCATGTTCAACCTTAGACTTCGAGTATATCAAAATGTCATCAATAAACACCACAACCGACTTGTCCAGCTGCTCCCGGAACAAGCGGTTCATCAGATCCATAAACTTCGCCGGTGCGTTCGACAAACCGAACGGCATCACTGTAAACTCATAGTGGCCGTATCGTGTCCGGAATGCCGTCTTCTCAACGTCTCCCTCCTTAATGGCTATCTGATGATACCCTGATCTGAGATCAATCTTGGAGAACATAGATGCTCCCTTCAACTGATCGAACAGATCGTCAATGCGGGGTAGTGGGTACTTATTCTTCACTGTCACTGCATTCAGTTCTCTGTAGTCGATGCAGAGGTGGAGACTACCATCCTTCTTCTTCACGAAGAGGACTGGCGCTCCCCATGGTGACACACTTGGTCTTATAAATCCCTTATCCAACAAATCTTTCAATTGTTCCTTTAACTCAGTCATTTCTGCCGGAGCCATACAGTATGGTGCCTTGGCTATCGGTCCGGTACCAGGTAGCAGCTCGATGGTGAACTCTACCTCCCGAGTGGGTGGCATGCCGGGCAGTTCCCGTGGAAATAAGTCGGGGAACTCCGACACTACCGGTAAGTCGGGGTCGAACTCAGGGTCTCTCTCTATGTCCTGTACATAGCAGAGATATACTTCTTCCTTTCTCCTCAATTCCTTATACATTGCCATGGCGGTGATGATCTTAGTTGAAGGCTCTCTGGCGGTATGATATTGTTACCCCAGACGGACTCTTGAGCAGCAATCTATGCTCGGCGCAGAGGATACGTCCCTTGTGCCGCTCCAACCAGTTCATCCCGAAGATAACATCAAATCCCAGCTCACTGAACTCAATAAAACTGACTGGAAAGTCTTCTCCCTTAATTTGGACAGTGGCTCCTTGGTAGTGACGAGTGCAACGAACCTTCTCCTTAGACGGGAGCGTAACCGTGAAGTCGGGTAGCTCATCAGCGTCTAGCCCCAACCTGCTCGCGAATGATGCCGAGACAAAGGTATGCGAGGCCCCTGAGTCGAAGAGAACTGATGCCTCAATCCCATTAATCGGAAAGGTGCCGGTGAGGATAGTACCGCTAGCGTCGGCCTGTGCCTCTGTAAGTATGCTTAATGCACCTTCCGTACCGAGTCCATAACCTAATTGTTTTCATAAGCTTCATGAGTATTGATGGTATAACAAGAGTCGAAACAATTTATATGAACAACACTGTTATTTTATTCATGACCATCCTGTTTACAACATGTGCTTCAATCTTACATCTCATTCCTCATTTCATTCTAACATTACATAACTAATATTGTCTAAAGGTTAGGTTTAATCTCCCAGGTCTCATGTGTGTCGCATTGATTACTGCTGATGGTGTTGTATTCAGCTTGATCCTCTTAATCCCATGGTATAACATCCTTGATTCTCCTCCCATAATTAATACATCTCCTGACTTAAGTACTAACTTATTCGCACGGTCCGCACGCTTCTGCTCGCCGTATAAAAACTCTGCATCATCCCCAATGGACCAAGACACTACGGGTATCCCCCTTTCGAGAGACTCCGTTGTCTCGTCCTTATCCTGGTGTAGTCCAAGTCGCCCATCCTTCTCGTAGAAGTTTATAATGCAAACGTCTGCCTGAATGTCTGGAATCGGTTCAGCTTCCAATTGCTGAACGATTTCCACGACTTGTGTAATAACTGGATGAAACTCTTCGGGTATTTCCGGTGGTGAGACTCCATCTTGCATCCTCGCGGTTTGGTAGTTCTTGGCATACGGATTCCAATCCTTGCCTAAGCTCATCATTTTTAATTTCATCCTTGCTCCCCCTGGGTACTCCGGTGTGTAAAAACCTCCCGGTCCCATTCCTAGTTGATTGCATCTTCTGATGATGGCTATTTGTGCCTCGGGTGTCAGGTATCCCCTTAATAAGATCATACCTGGGCGGATAACCTGACATTGTTCGGTTGGAAAGTCTATGGTTTCGATGTCGGTGTGCTCCGGGCTAGGTGTAGATGGTATTGGGTAGCAGATGTTGAAGCTTCCTAAAGTGGTAGTAGGTTACATCTTACTTAAGTTCTAATCTTATCTCATTCTTACTTAACTCATTTATTCACCAAACATGCATGATAATGCGGTAAGCAGGTAGTTTTATTACTAAATGGTAATTGCGGTACCTGGCCTCGATGAGGGTTCAGGCTCATCGTCCCGGTCCACCATGTGTAGTGTGGGTCCCGTCTTCTGGGTCACCCTTGGGTTCTTGTCTGCCGCCTGCTGCATCTTCCTCTGACCGTCAGATCCAGCTCCCTGATCGGTCTTGCCCTTGCCCCTGGTATCGGGCCTATAGGCTCTGCTAGCAGGGTTCCGGTAACACTCATATGCCCGGTGTCCGTACACTCCACAAAAGTTGCACTCCACCTTATTCCCCTTGCAATCGAGCCCAGGGTGGTCCTTGTGACACCACCTACAGATGTAGCGTCGCTGGTAGCCACCACCGGCTCCCTTTTCAGTCTCAGATCCCTTTGGCGCCCTAGAGCGCAGGGGCGTAGCTGCATACGCATATGTCAACTTCAATGGCTCTTCCGGAGCCTTCTCCTTCTCCTCCTTCCCTTTAGGGTTTTGATTTTTCTGTTCCTGAGGCTGGTACTTTTGTTTCTTGTACCCACCTTGCCCTTGACTCTCAGAGCTCTTACCAGCATTCTTCCTCTTAGCGTTCTCCTCGTCCCTCAGCTGGACGGATATCTCAACCTTAGCAGCGGCATGATAGCACTCCTGCTTTCCACAGTATTAGTTACTTTTATTCTTCCATAATCTAAATCTTACTCATTACTTACTCAAATCTCAATTATTCTTATTACCTGCAAGATAGTGTAACTCGTCGGCCCCATGCCGTAGCGGAGTCGATGGCTAAGCCCGCCATAGAAGCGGTCCACCAGGATCTGGTCAGAATATCCAAGACCTGGCAGAAGACGGAGCAAGGCGGTGAACTCTGAGTAATACTCGTCCACCGTCATCTTGTCTGTCTGCTTAAGCGCATCCAACTGCAAGCGCTTCTTCGTCTGGACATTGGCGGGGTAGTACTTTGCTCGTAGCAAGGCGGTGTACTGCTCCCAGCCGAACTCTGGATTGGCCACATGCTCGACCCTCACCAGCTTCCACCAATCCCCTGTCGCCCCCTTCAGATAGAAAGCAGCTAGGCATACCTTGATCCCAGCAGGGACATCAAGGGTCTCGAAGGCGGTCTCCAGCTCGGAGATGTATGCCTCAAGCTTGGCGGGATCGGTCTCCCCCTTGAAGTGTGCAGGTCGAAGATCTGCAAGACTCTTCACCCAATTCGGTTCCCTAGGTTGTGGCGGTGGAGGTGGTGCACCCACACCAGGCTGATAGCCCATGTGCCCTAATGCGGCAGCCACGATCTCTGTGATCGTCTGCCCCTCCGGTATTCCTGAAGCATCCTCCCCTTGGCCGCGACCTCGGCTTCCTCTAGGACGTCCTGCCATCTGAACAAGCATAACTCACATTAGATTCGTATTCACCACTGTTTCGGTTAACGAATTTATAACTTCCGTAGACGGTAAAGACGATCCACACTTATTAGTGGTCATCTGACTCTACTCACTCTAACTTCTCACACCCTTAACCCATCACTTATTCCTTAACTTATATCCTAACTCGGTGGTTACCCATGTCCGGTATTTCTTGATCAGAGCGTAACTACGCTCTGATACCACTTTTTTTGTAACACCCCATCCAAAGCCATTCATGGTTATCACAAAACTGAACACTTAATCGAATACGTCGCAGCGGAAATAGTAAACACCTGGACCATGCCACGGTCTGATCGTTAGAATATACCGGCCTTATCAATTACAACACTTATCCAAAATAACTGACCAACCCAAAAACATCACCATCCAAAATACCACAACCAACCGAGCACAAGTAGCTAAGTCATAATCACAACCTTACATCAGTTCAAGTATAAACAGACGGGTGCACAAGCGCAACCCGTACTCAAAATAAACATCCCATCCTAAATCTAACCGCTCCTACTCTCGTAGTGCGTCCTCATGGGTCTCTTACCTGCAAGTGTAAAATCAGCCCCCAAAGGGGGTCAGCACGAATGCTGGTACACCCTCTCATGGCCCCCAAGCTAACGGGGCTACGACGACTAATTGTTGATAGCAAGGAAATTGATTACATACACAAGCATAATATGAAGTGCAATAACAATAACCACAGATGAACATATATAGTTCAAAAACAATGAACGACTCAAGCGTTCCCTTATCAAGTGGGTTAGTAACACCCTCCTCAGTCCTCATTTCCTTAATCTCAGTTCCTTACCTTACCTTAATCTTAATCTTAACTTATTCTCAGTATACAAACCGTCCTGGAAGGGAATGGTTGTAGCTTAATTCAAACCTGGGATTTAGGTGATCCCACTGCACCATCTTAATGCCACCTACCCTGGACGGGAGTCCAGCGCAGCTGAGCCGGCAACCGGCCCTAGGCTTCAAGTCCGAAGACAAGTCCTTAAGCGGAGGGCGGATCTTATTCAGATACCGTCCCCCTTTTTCCTTAGCATGCATGACCGGAGATCGGTCCCGGGTTTCCTCACTCAAGTTCCAGTTAGTAGAATTCTTAATCACCATGTGCTAGCTAAGCCTTAACAGGCATTAACCAACAACCACCCAACTTAACTCTTATTCTTAACTCAGTAGGTACTAAACTTGGTTAGTAACAATCTCAAGTCTCGTGAGTTAGTGTAAAGATAACACAAACACAACGAGAACAAATATAACCGGTTGCATGCTTTATCTTGTTTTAGTCATAGCAATTAAACAAATAGCACACAAGCCGAGGGACACCTCGTTAGCAAGCAGGTCACAAGAAAGACTGTACCGTTCACCGTCGATCGTCGTTTGTTTTATCTTCTCCGGGGTCCCAATTCACAAACCTAAAACATTGATTCATTTTTAGGCCATTAGTCATTTGCACCTTACTTAACTCACTTAGTCCCTAAAGATTCCCAATGAATATCTTCTCAAGTCCTTACCACTTAACCTTTCAATCTTAATCTTAAACATTAAGGTTCTTACTTATCTTAACTTGATTCCTTAAGTTCTTAGGGTACTAATCACTACCACCCTACCAAGGGTATACCTTATTACCAATTACCATTCTTAGAATTCAAAATTTCTTTTTTTTTTAGGCTCGACCGAACTTCCGATCGACCTTACCCAAGGTCGGTCCATTCCAGAACACATTACCGTTTGAAAATTCTACCCCGACCGACCTTGCAAGTCTGGTCTCCAAGGTCGGTCCATTCCCGAGAGTTTCCCTGAGGGAAATTTAAGCTCGACCGAACTTGCCAAGTCCGGTCCCATGTTTGGTCAATTCCAGAGACTTATTCCGTACAAAATTCTAGGCATGACCGACCTTGCAAGTCCGGTCCCAAGGTCGGTCCATTCCAGAGACTTAATTCCTTCACAAAATACAAGCCCGACCGAACTTGTAAGTCCGGTCCTATGTTCGGTCGATTCCAGAAACTTCCTCCGGCAGTGTAAACTGAGCTCGACCGACCTTGCAGGTCCGGTCCCTAAGGTCGGTCGGCTCCAGAACCTTGTTTCTAAATTCTCTTTTAACCCCAAACTTCTCCTCATATATCCTAATATGTTATAACCTCATTTGGGCACCTCAAATACACCTTAAGCCAACCACTAAACACTTTAAATCACTCACCAACATCCACTTTAATCATTATGCATTTTTCCTTGTAACCATGCCAACACTTGTAACATTTTCCACTAGGTTTCTAGGTGGTGGTTCATACCTAATGTAACCACTATGCCAAATGTTTCCCCACCACTATAACATCATCTCCCAAGCATCTTTCACCATTTAAAACTCTTTTATGCATTTACTTAAAGTTCCTTCACAAGCTTATGCTTCAATCTATTAACACATTATTTCCTTCCTAGTTGTTTACCAACATTTGCCTAAGTCCTAGATACTCAAATACATTCTCTTGATTCCTAAATCCTTCATAGTGATGCCTAAGTCATTATAGCTCATTATAACACTTTATCTCACCCCTTTTTCATCAAAACAACCTCTAAAACTTCCTAGTACTTCCTTAGTCATTAAATTCCCTTAGAACATCTTAAACACTTAAGTTCTCCTTTAAATTTTGCCATGGGTTCTCTAGTATATAGAACATCCTAACACTTGGTTTTTCTCCATCAAACAACCAATATCACTCAAATTCTCATCACAACACCTTAACACACAATTTACACCAAAACTACACCACATCATCTTATATTGCATAAACTTAAATGCTTGGCACTTAGGCCCTTAAGTGACAATAATCTTAACCACTGAATTTCCACATATATTTGCCTTCAACCAGCGAATTCACTCAACAAGGCTCCCATTGAAATAAAATGCTTCTTGTACTTCACCTTGATATTCTTAAACTATCTCTTTTTCCTCATTTGCTCCTTAGTCACAAGTTCACAATCATGATCATTGTTTCTCCTAGGTCATATATAACCCCTTTTCTAATGTAACTCTACACTAAACTCATCACAAATCTAAATCCCATTCCCTTAAACAATAAAACACCTTAAGGTAAGTAATTTACCTTGTTCTTTTACAAGCTTTAAAACTTTCTTCCTTAGGTTTTTCCTTGCTCAATCTCGGTCACCAATATATATCTCCTTGCCAATGTTCTAACCAATATCCAATGACTCCAATGAGTACTAGATAATACATTATCCCTAAGGAACAAACCCTAGGTTAAAAATGTGCTTTAAGGTATTAAGGTGATTGTTTTACCTTGGTTTCTCAAGACAAGCTTGGATATAAAGTAAGAAGGATCTCCTCAATCCTTTGAAGAGTAGAAAACAAGCTAGAACAAGGCATAAAAATGAAGTCTCATGAGCATGTTTTTTCGGTTATGAAGGAAAGTGATGGAAACCTAGATTTTCTTTCACTTTCTTTACCTTAAGAGAATGGAGAAGCCAATGGAGTCTCCAAACTTGAATTTCCTCCTCTAATGGTGGTTTGGCTTGGCACCAAATCAAAGCTCTTGGAGTTTTGAAAAGATAGAAAGAGAGAGCTTGAGCTAACTAAGAGGAATATGTGATTTGGTTTGGTTTTGGAGCTAAAATGAGTAAGTTGTATGCAAGAGAAGGTGGAGCTAGCATGGAGTTGCTCTTCACGTTAATGGAGAAGGGAGAGAGCTTGAGAAAATCGTGGGAAACAAGAGAGAATGAAGAGGTGAGGAGAGAGGTGAGTAAATGAGATATTTATGTTAAAAGGGTGAATAGTACTTTTGCTTTATAACTCTTATTTGCTTTCTTGTTTGCTTAATGAATCATAAAGGTGGTGACTCACCTTATAAGAAACCGGCCCCCATTTAATAATAAGGGTACTTAAGTCTTTGTTGACCAAATATCTCACTTATATTGACTTATGTTATAAACTAGCTTAATTAAGTTACTATTCACAAAACAAGACACATTGTTGTGAAATTTTTTATTTCCCATTGATATAGGCTTCCAAATGTGATACTATATAGTACACATGTTAATTAAAGAGTAATGATGGACATTTAGCCATTCAAAACTCATTTACAAGATAATTTTTCAAAAATGTGCTTTAAGACTCCTTAAAGCACATTTTGTGTTTTAACTTGTTTTCAAGCTTGGTTTTCTTTGGTAATTGTTTTAAAATGACCCTTAGGATATTACTAAGGTCTTAGAACAATATTTGGGTACTCTCCTAAGTCTCTCCAAGCTTAGAGCACGTTTTTGCTTAAACTGCTCTTTTGGTGTTTCCTTATATTTTCTTTGATTAGAAATGTTTCTTAAAGTTTCTAAGGCATTATTTAGCCTCCTTATATCTTAGTTTATCATTTAAACACCATATCTAAGTTTGGGGTATTTCAAAAAATTTTGGGAATATTAAAAATAGCTACAAGTATTTAACTGGCTAATTTATAAGATTATGTGGATAAAATGTAAATTTTGAAAAGTATAGAGTGCTAAATGTGATTGTCGAGAGTTAAAGGTTCATTTGGAATAATTATGATATAATATAAGGTAGGAATTAATATTATGAATTTTGGTGAATTTAAACAAGTGTTTAAGTGTTAAAATAACATTTTACAAAGTTTTGGGGCTATTTTGTAATTTATGGAAAGTTTGGAGTAAAACCGAATTACAGATGATTTTCTGGGTATATTAAAGTATTTATTATGAAATTAGGCTTTGGTCCAAGTGTTGACCAAATACTTAGGGTTAAAATGATTTATGACATAAAATATTAAGTTTATAAAAGTTTTAGGGTGAATATGTAATTTATAAAAGTTTACATATAAAACCGAATTGGATAAGGGGCGAAATCATAATTTATGGAAATATATGGGTCATTTCGGTATTTTAGGAAATTAAATATTAAAACTATAGTTTATAAGTTAATATGTAACTTATATAAAGTTTTGGGGTAAAATTGTAAATAAAGGAAAACTATATACTAAAACCGAGAGTTAATGTGGTTATTTAGTAATTTATAAAAGTTAGTATATTTAATTTGTAATTATCGAAATTTACATGGTTATTTGGTAATTTATAAAAGTTAATGTGTTCAACTTGTAATTACCGAATTTATAAGGTTGGTTTTGTAATTTAATAAAGAGAGGAATTAAAACTAAGTAATATGGTATATTATGGAGTATAATATAAAGTTTATAAAATAATTGTGGTTATAATAAAAATAACCAAATTATATTGATATATGGAATAAGTGAAAACAATTATGAGTATATAATTAATGAGATGAAGATATACCATAAAATGGAAATTCATTATCACATGTAGTTACTACATAAAATAACGAACTGTTAAACTACCTAGAACCACTGTTAAATAACAGGGAGAAATAAAGAACATACGGAGTTAGTATACTATGAGTATTAGTTCTTATCAACAGTACTGTAATAGTTAGTGTTAGTTGTATTAATGTTACCCAGTATTGCATGTATGTATAACAGTGGTACGGGGAGAAACTACTAATTGTGAATTGTCAAGCTAGCAAATTTTCACGGTGAACGGTATGTTAATTGTGTGGTCTGAATGTCCTAAGGATTTTCCTGAGGTCCAGACGTTGTGTGTTTAATTGGTAAGAGCGATATCTGTGATTTATGTATATGATATTGTATACTGTATTGCTGGACACCATTGCGTTTTATTTCCACGCGAACGTCTTATGATTGGAAGTTTATACATCTAAACTCAAACAAGACTAGGTGACCTTTAGGTATTATGTGAACCTAATTGATGGTCAACTGTTATAGTCTTAACTCAAGGATTGGATATTGTATCACTGACTAAAGGGCTAACTTATAAAGAGAGGATTCCAGCTAGTTTCGACTATCTGGTTGCGCATCGTGATCACTACGAGGGACTACTATCAAGAGTCACTCAAGGGAATTCATTATCCACATTCGATGATGGCAGATGGCACTACTGTTGGTGCACAGGTTTCGACCGAATTGGTCGCCTTTAAGGCAAATAAATTATCCAGGGCCATAAGGTTAGCTGACAACGGTTCCTTTGGAACCCAGGGGACTACTGTCCATTAATAAGATATTAAGGGTTGTCCTAACATGACGCCCGAGGTGGAAATTGATTGGAAGGTTTAAGTGGTTGGTTAAGAGGATAAGGGCCATGTGGCCAACTAACAAGTACAGTTAATTAATGTGCGTATCTTGTTTGGTTACTGTTATGGATTATTGGTGTTTGATTATCTGGTTGTTGTTCACTATTATGTGATGATATTGTCAGGTGAACTATTATGTGTTTATTTAACATTTACCGTTATTACTACTGTTGTAAACTGGAATAACATGTAATGAATCTAATATCAAGATGGCTAAACGACTTAAGGAATCCAAATGATTTAAGACTAGATTTAGCATACCAGCATATAGTTTGCTGAGCCCTTCAGTGGGCCAAACATTTCAGGTTATTGATTGAAGACACAAGCCGGAGTGCGGGATACAGGGTAACTGATGTATTTTCAATAAACATCTTTTAGTTTTATCATGTACTGTATTATGGAGTTTGTTGTATTTGGTTTAGTTGCTCAGTTTGGATTTGGATTGTAAGTTTAAGATTACTCAGTATCTCATCATCACAGCGGTGGAGAGTTGAAGTTGATGGAAGGAGTAAGGTTTCCTTGTTACTCACATGGGTGGGTGACGGCGTGTAACACCGAACGTTAGATAGTTTTATTTTCCGCTGCGAATTATATTTTGTTATGCTACGACTTGCACATATATTACAGGATTAGGATTAGGGGTGTTACAAAAAAGTGGTATCAGAGCGGAGTTCCGCTCTGATGAAGAGATACTGAGTCAAGAACAGTGAGCACAGGACATTTGGGATACAGGAACGTCTGTGAGGATTCGTGACTTAGACAGGAGAATTTTAGGGATATCTTATAATTAATCTTTCTTGCACATTTATGATTGTGTATGTAAAACGGTGTAGCACCGAGTAGTAATAATAGTATACTATACTATAGATGTCGCGAAGCGGAAGACCACGTGGAGGCAGCAGTGGACGCGGTGGCGAGACACCGGAAGATGTCCCAGCGATACCAGGCCTAGCAGAGGCCATGGCAGCCTTCACCCAACAGTTAGGAGCTTAGTTTGCGAGAGCCATTCCCCACCCGCCGCAGCCCAGAGAAACAAACTGGTTGAAGAGTGTTGCAGACGCTAGAGTACCAACGTATTCAGGGGAACCAGAACCCGCCGCACTAGAGAAGTTCATTGTGGAACACCAGGAGGCATTCAAGGCTGTTAGAGTTCCGGAAGACCAGAAGGTCGACATCGCAGCATATAACCTGAAGGACGCAGCAGACATATGGTGGCGGTCGGTCGAGGACCACCATAGAGCCACACCAAACTTTGACTGGACAGCATTTGTGGAGGTGTTGCGGGACAAGTACTATCCCGAACATCTGAAGCAGAGGAAGAGGCAAGAATTCGAGACCCTGATCCAGGGGAGTCAGACGGTTGATCAGTACTACGCAAGATTCATCAGTCTACTGGACTACATACCAGGGGTCGACTACTCCGACACCGTAAAGATTCAGAAAATTAGGGGAGGTTTGCAATATCGTATCTAGGGTTTCATGGGAGCCATACGTTTTACCACTATACAAGAATGCTATGATGCCGCGTCGGCAACCGAGATGATTCTTCAGTCCAGGGAAGAGGGTCAAGGAAAGAAAAGGAAGAATACCGAGGGAGATGATGGGGGAGCAACCTCTGGAGGTTACAACAAACAGGGAAAGAAATTCTTTGATAAGAAGAAGGGACGGAAGGACTTCCAGGGTCAGAAGACGAAGGAGCAGGTCCCTCGTCTGACCGGCCCAGCTATTAATGCTCAGCCACTTAGGTCGGCACCACCCAAGGGTAAGGATACCCACCTCTCACTTAAACAAACTATTTATTAGCTGTACCGTTACTAAACCATGTTGTATAAACAATAGGCACTAAGCCACCCCAGCGCCACTACTACTGTAAGCGCTGTGGAAATGATCACCCTGGCGTAGATTGCTCAGGCAGGAAGGTGGAGTGCCGCTATTGCAAGAAGGAAGGCCACCGAGAGTATGAATGCTTTTCCAACCCTGGAAGCTGGGTGTGTAAAGGATCTAGAGATTCACAGAGAACCCCAGCTATTGAGGCGGGCGGACCACGAGGAGGTCAGGCACCACAGAACAACACCTAAACTAGAGGACCGGCAGGACAACCATCCTCATCCGCGAGTCAGAAGGGAAAGGAGGTAGTTCCAGGAAGAAACACCCTGTACTTAGTGGGAGCTTCGGGCGCTGAGACTACCACTCAGCGCGAAACCGGTAAGCCTAAAACCTAAACCAAAAGCATTAAGCATGAATGTGTGTTTACAACTATCAATGATGAGACTTGAATGTGTTTAGTGCGAATAAAATTTAGAGAGACCTAACTTAGAAAACCTATCACCTGAATAAGACACTTTGACATTTGTTACCCCTTACCTATGAGACCGAGATCACCTGAACCATTGAGCGAAGGTCGGGAATATCCAGAGGAAGAATGCCAAGTACTTCGACCCGGCATGATCCTACCCAAGCAATATCTAACCATAGATGAACAAATAGCCATTGTAAATGAATGTAGAAGTTTGGGAATAGGTCTTGGAGGATTTTACACTCCAAGATATGAGAGGGGATCAAAACTTAAATTGTATATGATGTGTATGGGTAAGGATTGGGATCCACAAACTAGGTTGTATCAAGAAGTAAGAAAGATATATGGATCACGAGTTCCTAGGATACCCGATATTTTTCAAACTTTGGTGACAGAAGCGGTCAAGATTGCACAACAATTAGAAACAAACCCTATACCGGACATTGAAGCCGACGTTTGTATTGTGAACTTCTATGAGAAAGGGGGAAAAGTTGGATTACACCAGGACCGAGATGAGACATCTGAGTCAGTTACCAAAGGGATACCCGTTGTATCATTCTCCATTGGAGATGATGCTGAATTTCTATATGGTGATCAGAAGAGGATGGACAAGGCGAGCAAGATTATTTTGAAGTCAGGAGACGTGTTAATATTTGGTGGAGAATCCAGACTAGTGTACCATGGGATTAAGGGCATTAAGTTGAATACAGCCCCATAAACCTTAGTAAACACTACCCATTTGAAACCCGGACGGTTAAATTTGACGTTTAGGCAATATTGATGTAATTATGGAAATTGTATGTAAGAATCGTTGGATGAATGAATGGCATTTTTAATTCCTTTGAGACATACACCCAACCTCACTATCTTACAAACTGTTAATCCCAGGCCACGAGTCCAATGAAGGAGCTGTTCTGAATGTGTTGGACAGGACCGAGGCCAAGGATAAGGGGAATGTCATCATGGGAACCTTCACTGTAAACGGCGTGGGTGCATCAATACTATTCGATTCAGGAGCGTCACAAAACTCCACACGGGAGTTCAGATTAATATCATGAATGAAGATTTTCACGCGGACTTGATTGAGCTGGATAATTTGGGCTTTGACATCATCATGGGCATGGATTGGCTTCAGAAGTATAAGGGACGACTACATTGCGTAGAGCATAGACTACTACTGAAGAGCCCGAAGGGCAAGACAGTTTCATATCGCAGTACTCCAAGAGAGATGACTTTCAAGTTAGTGTCCGCTATAACCTTGATGAAGAAAGTGAAGAAGGGACAACCAGTCTACTTGTGCTATGTCCAAGACATGAGGCAGGAAGAGCAGACACAGTCAGACATACCAGTCGTTTCAGATTTCTCTGATCTGTTTCCTGAAGAATTACCAGGGATGCCACCCAAGAGGGATGTTGAGTTCTCCATCGACTTAATACCAGGCACAGGGCCTATTTCTAAGGCGCCCTACAGAATGACACCAGCAGAGATGAAGGAGCTGAAGATTCAGTTAGAAGATCTGCTTGACAAGGGTTTCATCAGACCGAGTGCATCACCATGGGGAGCACCAGTTTTGTTTGTAAAGAAGCAGGATGGTAGCATGCGACTATGCATTGACTACAGGGAGCTTAACGCAGTCACAATGAAGAATAAGTACCCTTTACCACGGATTGACGACCTGTTCGACCAATTAAGAGGTGCTACAGTTTTCTCGAAGATTGACCTTAGGTCTGGATACCACCAGATACGGATATCGGATGGAGATATAGAGAAGACAGCTTTTCGAACGCGCTATGGGCACTATGAGTTCACAGTTATGCCATTTGGCTTATCGAATGCCCCAGCTATATTCATGGATCTTATGAACCGATTATTCAGAGAGCAGTTAGACTCATCAGTGGTTGTGTTCATCGACGACATTCTAGTCTATTCTTAGACTAATGACGAGCACGAAATGCATCTCAGACAAGTTTTACAGACAATGAGAGAGAACTAATTATATGCCAAGCTTTCAAAGTGTGATTTCTGGTTAGACAGTGTAGCTTTTCTAGGGCATGTGATATCTGCCAGTGGTATATCAGTAGACCCTGCGAAGATTGAGGCAGTGAAGACTTAGCCGAGACCGAAGACAGTGACAGATATCCGTAGCTTCTTGGGATTAGCTGGTTACTATAGAAGATTTGTACAGGACTTCTCCAAACTGGCGAAACCAATGACTAGTCTGATGAAGAAAGACTCTCCATTTGTATGGACAGAGGATTGCGAGCGTTCATTTCAGACACTGAAGGATCTACTGACGTCGGCACCCATACTCACCATTCCAGAGGGGATCGACGGGTTTGAAGTATATTGTGATGCCTTAGGCACGGAGATAGGGTGTGTACTCATGCAGAATGGCAAGGTTGTTGCTTATGCATAACGTCAGCTGAAGAAACATGAAGAGAATAACCCGACTCATGATTTAGAATTGGGTGCAGTTATGTTTGCACTAAAGATCTGGTGCCACTACTTGTATGGAGTTACAGTGATAGTTTACTCAGATCATAAGAGCCTTCAGCATTTATTCACTCAGAAGGAGCTTAACATGAGACAGAGGCGATGGGTCGAGTTTCTGAAGGACTACGACATCGACCTCAGATACAAGGAGGGCAAGGCAAATGTTGCTGACGCCCTGAGCCGTAGAGCTCATTCCCTATTTGCCATGACAGGAGACAACGGCCTCATCGAGGAGGTACGTTGCGCGCAAGATAACGACCAGTACACGAAGACTATCAGGCAGCAGTTGACTGACGATATCTTTGAGAGACAGAAGTATGATTTTGTACTCAGTGAAGACGGGTTAATCACATTAAATGGTCGTTTGTGCGTTCCAGAGTCCAGCCCCGACTTGAAGGATTAGATATTACAGGAAGCTCATTGCTCTTCCTTATCAGTACATCCAGGATCATCTAAGATGTACAAGGATCTGAAATTACATTTCTGGTGGAGTGGTATGAAGAAGGACGTTGCAGAGTTTGTGGCAAGATGTATGACGTGTCAGAAAGTAAAATTTGAGCACCGGAGACCGGGCGGTTTAGTACAGCCGATGCCCATTCCATATTGGAAGTTCGAGGATATATCCATGGATTTCGTGATCGGTCTTCCACCGACTAGAGGAGGTGCTAACATGATATGGGTTATCGTCGACAGACTGATGAAGGTAGCAAAGTTTATTCCTATCAAGGACACTTGGAAAGTCCCCAAGCTGGCGGACCTCTTCCAGAAGGAGATCATTAGACACCACGGTGTATCTAAGTCGATTGTGTCAGATAGAGATTCCAGATTTGTTTCTAGATTTTGGCAGCAAGTTCAGGAGGCATTGGGTACGAAGCTGAAGCTAAGTACCGCCTTCCACTCACAGACAGATGGTCAGAGTGAAAGAACCATTCAGACATTAGAGGACATGCTTAGAGCATATGCCTTAGACTTCCAGGAAAGCTGGATAGACCGCCTACGTCTGATCGAGTTTGCGTACAACAACAACTATCATGCATCCATTCAGATGCCACCATTCCAGGCATTGTACGGCAGCACATGCAGGACACCTCTTTGTTGGGACGCGGCCAGTGAGAATATCATCTTAGGGCCTGAATACCTAGACCAGATGAAAGAGGATATTGTGCAAATACGCAAGAACATGAAGATAGCCAGGACAGACAGAAGTCATATGCTGATGTCCGGAGGAGATACCTCGAGTTCACAGTAGGCGATCGAGTCTTCCTCAGAGTTTCACCAATGAAAGGAGTTTTAAGATTTGGGCAGAAGGGCAAGCTTAGCCCGAAGTATGTAGGACCGTACCTTATCACGGAGCAAGTGGGCCCATTAGCATACCGACTTGACTTACCTGTTGAGCTTGAGAGAGTGCACAATGTGTTTCACATTTCTCAGCTAAAGCAGTATGTGCCTCACACACATCTTAGAGCCCGAGACACTCGAGCTAGATCCTACACTTAAATATGAGGAGACCCAGTTCGCATATTAGACTCCAAGACTAGGGAGAGGAGAACAAGACCATTAGGATGGTCAAGGTTCTGTGGAAAACCACGACATTGAGGAGGCGACATGGGAGTTAGAGGACTCCATGCGAGACAAGTATCCAGCGCTTTTCCTTTAGTTTGTGTATACTTGTGGGGGTACGTGGGCGTAACCCTTTTTAAGGAGGGTAGAGCACCACGTGCGACTTGCATATTTGTAGTCTATACTGGTTTTGGTTTTGTGTTTGGTTGTTTGTGTTTGGTTGTTGCGCATGTGTGCACTTGAATGGTTATTGATGTGTTCTATGTAACACTTGGATCGTTAATAAAAGTACACTTATTTACTTTATAGTATCCATCAAATTATTTCTGTTATGATTACATTGATTGTCATAAGCAAAGGAAATGTGTATGTACGAGCTACATACGCTTGGATGACTGGTGGAATGTAGAGGTTCCAATATAGTATTGGCACCTAGGAATGATAAGTATGCAGAGAATAGATATGATGAACTTAATTCCATAGGATAAGTAAGTAGAAGTTATGACTTCGGGACGAAGTCCTTTTAAGGGGGGTAGACTGAAATACCCCTAACCATTTAATAATTAAATAATGGTAAATAAATACTATTTGGGGGATTATGAAACCCTAAGAAAACATATAAACACTTAGGCGTTAAAAACGCACCTAAACTCCTTAAGGTCAAAAACGGGAGTTAAGCCGGACCTTAAGCTAACCATGTTAAATAAGCTACAAACTCATACCAAGTCAACCAAGGATCATTATATGACCTTTACAACGCAGGACCTCATCTAAAATTGAGTAAAAGTGCAAAAGGCCCGGGAGTTCCCTTAAGGCCCGAAAGTCCCGGAAACCCCCGGAAATACTTTATAAGATGAAGTAAGAGCATTACATTCATTCAAAATGCACCATAACACTTTATTAAACATATAAGAGAAGTCCTCACGCCAAATTCACAATTAAACACAAAGTGCTCGGAGGTGCCCGATGGGGGTCCCATAAATCCCCGGTGTAACACCCCAACTACAACCACACACTTAACAACAAATTGCAGCGGAAAACTTAACTCATCACATTACTTAACTCAATGGTGTTACACACGTTAACCACCCACGTGGCTAACAAGGCTAATTCATATACATTGTATCGGTCTGATGGATAGATTCCGAGCAATACACATTACTATCCCTTCCATTAACAACGACCAATATACATATACATTCCAACTGTACCGAGTATTTACAATCTAATGCCGATAAAAATTTCGGTCTTACTACACCTACAATACATAAACAATTTAAATGTCTACCCATGTACAAACAACTACCCTGTCCTACTCTCGAACGGCTTCCAGCTCCTTGTACCTGTAATAGGAAAGAAAATAAAGGGTGGCCCCCCAGGGGGCTCAGCACCTTTGCTGGTATGGTAATCATGCAGCCCGCATGCTACTGGGCCACGCACAACTAATTGTCGTCTAAGCATGCGGTTAATTATATTTAAATCATGCATGTAAACTATAAACACACAACACATTACATTCCACAACAATGGGGCTCAACAAAACAGTCAACGCATCTATACTCGACAAATCACTTATTGTGTTCTTTAACCCTAGAGGGTTTCTCCTCTATTGGAGCTATTTCCTTAATAGACGATATTTACCCACTAGTCGGGTTATACTCCAAATCGTCTTATAATAACCTGGGATCCATATCCATGATCCACATACACCACATAACAACTCATTTCACGTTTCAACGTACATACAAAATAACATCGCAATAAGAATTGCAGTACAACAATAACACATAACATAACGGGAACAGTTCTCTTTAGGAACCGACCCAAACATGGTTAGTTCACTTGTAGAGCCTAGAGAATGCTGCCAAACTCATGCTAAGCTCATTACATAACTCGTTACCATCCTGTTAGATGAACGGATAACTTAATCCCAAGGTGCGTCGGACATAGTAATCCAAGCACACCGAACAAACATAGTATGCCCCTGAGCCCGACGTGAGTCAGTAAAATAGCCTTGGTTAAGCTAAAGGGAAGGTTGGTAACCAAAAAGGAAAACAACCATAACATACAGAGAGAATCGAACCTGATATGATAACGACCCCCATACTCACACGCGTGGCCGGAACGACCGGACTCCTCACTCCCCGGTTAGCACTTGTTAGAAGTCCCATTATTGAAACTTAGTACATTAACTCACAAATAGATGTTTAGGTCCAGTTAGACACACACAAGGGTAGTAAACATACTAACACACACAAACAACTCATAACTAACTCACGCATAGCCGTGGTTAGAACGTTCCCATGGTTTGGGTCATTAAATCCGAATACCGATCTATTATGTGATCCTAGAGTCGGTTAGTTAAGTTTAGCACATATTTAAAGCTAAACGGTATCGGAACTACACACGCCACATAATTAAACAACTGTAAACTCATTACATGTTTTTATCTTAAAAGGTGGCAAACATTCAGAAAAACACATTGGCGTACAAGCTGGTGTAACCCGGTAGGACACAGGTTGCAAGAAAACCATACCTTACACCATGGGTTACTCTACCGTGACCCCGAGGATTCACTCCAACGCGTCTTCGCACGCTCTCCAGGTAGTTTCCAAACAACTGGTATTATTATTGAAATGTTTTATTAACAACAAACCTTACGGTATGTAAAGTTCTATTACTCCCGTACTTAACTGTAACACCCCAACCGTTAATCCGGTGCTTACCGTCCAGTCATCCTCTTAATCCTATCAGTACGCAGCGGAAGACTACTACTTACTACGGCGGGTGATATAACGCCGCTAACCACCCATACGACTAGCTAGGCTTACCTTACTTACAGTAACGGTCTGATGAACATAATATACCGAGCTACTATATTACTTACCAAAATACCAAATACCGAATACTTACATCAAAGGATCACCGAGTATTTAAGTGTATTCAATTACATCCCAATTCAAACTTCCCAAAAGAATGAGTTCCTACAAGCTACTCATCTATACCCCCAATCCCATACTTCCACTATTAAAAAGGTGTACCCCATGGTACACCGGCTAACAAAAACTTACAGCCGTGTACTACTTAGTACACCAATCATAATTCATTGCTTACAATCCAAAAAGAAATCAAAAGAAACTAGCTACATCCTCTTCCTCATCTTCAACCTTCGCGAGTACTTGCGTGTAGTAAAAACATCGCCCCAAGGGGCTCAGCAAAAGCTGCGCATGAACTCCGCATATACCGCGTGCTAGCTAGGGCACGCCGACTATTTGACGACCACTAAGCATGCGGTTCATTAATTTCATACATACTTACTTTTCATACAATGTACATGCATACACAATTCATTACGCAACTCAAAGCATCAATACAATAGTGCATACAATACTTACCTTCACCGTGTTAGCCAAATTACGCATCCGGGTTAATCGGAATGCTTATTACTCTTTTACTCATTACATGTTACTTATTCTTACTTTACTTACTTACTTCCATTTACCTTACTTACTCATTCTTACTTACTTACTTATACTCATGTTAAGTCGGTATGACCTCCGGCCCGGGGACTACACCGTCCCACCACCGGGATTTACTTGACTCACCAATCCGGGATGCTACCCACTTAAGGGATTTGGGCCGCGGACCAGTTTAAGAGTCAGGAATCGGATCCAACCTCTTGTGTCTCCTCATCCTCACGCGTGGCCGAAACTATATCGGACTTCTACTCATTCCAATTTAATTACCAATTTAAGTCAGATTGGTTAGCTTGTTAGGAATAAGTTAGAAGTCCAAGCACATTCACAATCGGTCACAGTACAACACAACATACATACACACATTCATTTTCATCCATACATTTCATGAATTATACAAACTAAAATTTAAGAAAATATTCACAACATACAACACTACATATTCACAAGTATGCATAGTAACTCCGATTCGTGCATTATCTTATTTGTTGATCAATTAGCACACAACACACAAATCAGAGTAACCAAGATAGCATACGGGGCATGAAGAATTCATACCGTTCACCGTCGTACTTGTATCCCAACGTTCCTTCGGTGCTCACAAATCAAGTCCTATAACATACATATGTTTGGTGATTAATTTAACTATCATTAGCTTAATTCGATTACTCCTACGTTTCCTAAGTCATACTTACTAAGTCCTTTCCATTCTGACACTTACGCATTACTTACTTACTCTTCTTTACTTTAAGTTTATTTCCTTACTTAACATTCTTTACTTTAAATATATATATTATTTAATTTAATTAATTAATTAATTTTTTTTTTGTAAGACCCGATCGACCTTACAAGTCCGGTCCCAAGGTCGGTCGAAGTCAGTAAGGAATTACGCTGGAAAATTTCAGGGCCGACCGACCTTGCAAGTCTGGTCCCAAGGTCGGTCCATTCCAGTAAGTTTTGGTTTTAAAATTCTGGAGTCGACCGACCTTGCATGTCCGGTCCCAAGGTCGGTCCATTCCAGTAAGTTTCGTTACAGGCGAATTTTTGCCCGACTGACCTTGCAAGTCCAGTCGCAAGGTCGGTCCATTCCAGTAGCTTACAAGACGGAAAAATTTTGAGTCGACCGACCTTACAAGTCCGGTCGCAAGGTCGGTCCATTCCAGTAGGTTGCATTACGGGAAATTCTTCTGTCCGACCGACCTTGCATGTCCGGTGCCAAGGTCGGTCCATTCCAGAAGGTTTCCGTCCTTTGTAAATCTAGGCTCGACCGACCTTGCAAGTCCGGTCCCAAGGTCGGTCCGGCCCAGTATTTGCATTTTTATTTCTGTTTTCAGTTCTATCTTTCACCCATTACTTCCCTATTGTTCCTACACTTATTCCCACATGTTTTACCACTACTTAAACACTCTAAATCATGCTGTTTCATTCCTTAATTCATTTACACAAATCCTATACTAACTTACACTCTTGTTCTTCCCAAATTCCATTTCAACACTCACATAGTTTCTTTTCTAGTTGCATTTTGCTTCAGATTTTAGTCCTAACTCTCCCCAACTATAACTCCCTCTTCTAATGTCATTTCTAGAGTTTCTAATGTCTCACAATACATTAGCTATCTCTCCAAACTCACCGACCAATTACCTCTATCAAAATTTGTTACACACATACATTAGTCACCTAGTTTCTAGTTCACTAAGTGTTCTATTCTTAGGCAAATTTCGCCATAGTCTCCCCTATATTTTTACACTCTCACAACATTGTTTCACACACATTATCATTATCTCACCTGTTTCCAATAACATCATTATACACTAACACTCCAACACAATGATACACATTAAACACTATAAAATTCCTGCACACTATGTTCAACTCCCATCCCATTTGTGACAGTTTTAAAATGTCTTTTAAAGGTTTAGCACATTTGTTTCCTCCTACACATTACACTACCAATACACTACCATTTTATAATACATATTTTCATTACTAAAATCTGTTATATAAGCATTTACAAAGCTTATACAAAGATGAGCATAATTACCTTGTTTCTCTTCTAGTTTTCTCTTTCTCCTTCTTTCTTCTTCTTTCTTCCTTTCTTCTTTCTTTCTTCCCTTCCACTTCTCACCGGTTTCGAAATCTCAATTCCTCTAACACTACAACCATTTATATACATGCTTCAATACTAAAACTAACCCTAATCCTTATTTAAGCTTTTAATGTATATTCTAGGGTTTAGAAGTTTCATTACCTTGTAAGGGAGTAAGTAAAGCTTGGGATGGCTCAAGAACAATCTTTCCCACTCTCCAACAATGCCAAAATTGGCTAGCATTCAAAGAAGCAAACAAGGGTTTAACTTCAGATTTCGTTTTGCCCTTAAGGCTAGAAAAACAATGGAGTTTCAAGGAGATTTTTACCTCAAAAGAACAAGGAGAAGAAGGTGGTGCTAATGGTAGTCTTGAAGCTTCAAATGCTCCATACCCATGGAGATGAAAGTTTTTTTTCGAATTTTGGAAAGATAGGAGTGTAGCTCTAGATGAGAGGATTCCAATGGTGTAGTTTTTATAATTTTTGGAGAAGGTCCAAGAGGGTAACAAGATGAGAGAAGATGGAGTTTGTGAGTGGGTCTTCAAAACTCCATGGAAATTGCATGGGGAAGAAGAAAGAAGAAAAGAGAGAGTGTGGGGTGGGTGTTCTACGTGAGAGAAGAGAATAGAGATAGGAGAGAGAGTGTGAGAGTGTGAGGTAGAATAAAGTAGGTTAGTTTACTTTATTAGTTTTGTTATTTTGTAAATAAGAGGGAGTAAGTGAGTGTGTGAGAGAGTAAGAGAGGGGGAGTCCCAATCGGACACACACACAGCACACCCATACTATTTTTACTTTTGATTTTCAAAGTGGACACATAAGTTTTGGTTATTTATGTTTCTACCCCACAACTTCCCGTTTTTGACAGTTTTTACTAATTTCTCGTTTTATTGATTTTATTGGCTCTAAAGCTTCACTAATATTTATTAATGATTATTTAGTTGACCAAAATTGTTACGAGTCTATTTGACCCGCTTAAAGTCACGTTTTCCCGGTTTCCTCGAAAACCGTGCTTTAAGGTTCGTTAGTGATATTAATCCGTTTTAAGGATCCGTTTTCTTCAGGATTTGTTCCCTCATGATTATTTATGCATAATTACGCCTCTAAATTACTTATTAGCCTAATTAATCACTATTTTTAATTACGGGGTATTTCAATCTACCCCCCTTAAGAAACTTTGCCCTCAAAGTTGCTCAAGGTTAATAGTTTAAGTAATTCTACTCATTATGCAAACCAATTGCCATAATGTGTCTTACTACACCTATGAGGTGTTTACTTCTTTCACATTGCAAGGATACACTATTCACGCACAATACGCATTCACACACAGTACAAATTCACATACACCATACACCATTTCCATACATACCATCACACAGTACATCGATGCAATTCACATTACACATTACACATACATCATCCATCTTACATACACATCCATACACTACTCATTACACATTCATACATACACATACCAAATTCACTTGCACTACATGTGCCATACAAAAATCTATTACAATAACTACACACTATGCGATGCTTACCCCGAAGCAATGCAAAAGCAAAAGGCTCTACCCCCCTTAAAAGGGGTACGACCCGTACCCGTATTACCAAATGCTAGACTCTCTAGTCTATAAACAACTGTGGGTACTTAGCCTTCATGACATCTTCGAACTCCCATGTCGCTTCTTCGACATCATGGTTTGACCATAGGACCTTCACCATTCGTATGGACTTATGGCGAGTGTCTCTAGTCTTCCTATCAAGGATTCTCACAGGGGTTTCAACATATCGCATAGTCGGCTCGATGGATAGTCTCTCGGGCTCTAGCACATGAGAAGGATCGGCAATATACTTCTTGAGTTGTGGCACATGAAATACATCATGGACACACCCTAAGTCCTCAGGTAATGCTAACCTGTAGGCTACGGATCCAACTCTTTTGGTAATAGTGTACGGCCCTACAAACTTTGGGCTCAGCTTGCCCTTCTGACCAAAACGGAATACGCCCTTCATAGGTGAAACTCGCAAGAACACTTGGTCGCCCACGGCGAACTCAAGGTCGCGTCGTCTCACATCCACATAGGATTTCTGTCTATCTTGGGCTGCCTTCATATTGGCTCGGATTTGTTGCACTTCCGCTTGGACTTGTTCTAGGTACTCCGGTCCTATGATGACCGCTTCGCTTGACTCATCCCAACACAAGGGTGTACGGCAGGGTCTACTGTATAGAGCTTGGAAAGGCGACATCTTAATCGAAGCATGATAGCTATTGTTGTAAGAAAACTCGATAAGATGAAGCTTATCTAACCAACTCCCCTCAAAGTCCAAGGCACATGCCCTAAGCATGTCCTCCAGTGTCTGGATGGTCCTTTCCGTCTGACCGTCGGTCTGAGGATGGAAGGCGGTACTCAGCTTTAATTCTGTACCCAACGCTTCCCTTGTAGCTCTCTAGTATCTCGAAAGAAATCTGGTGTCGCGGTCAGATACTATTGTTTTAGGGACTCCGTGATGTCTGATAATCTCCTTGTCAAAAAGCTCTGCGAGCTTCACTACCTTCCAGGTGTCCTTCATCGGTATGAATCTGGCAACCTTGGTGAGGCGATCGACTACAACCCAGATCATGTTGAGTCCTCCCCTGGCAGGTGGGAGTCCTACAACAAAATCCATGGAGATATCATGAAAATTCCACTCCGGAACTAGCATCGATTGTACCATTCCGCCTGGTCTACGATGTTCGAACTTTACTTTCTGGCACGTTAAGCATCTCAATACAAATTCTGTCACATCCGATTTCATTCCAGACCACCAGAAGTACCTCTTCATGTCTTTGTACATCTTGGAGGCTCTTGGATGGACTGATAATGTGGAACTGTGTGACTCTCGCAGGATGCGATCCCTTAGCTCAGCATTGCTTCGGGGGACGCATAGCCTGCCATTCAACCGAATCAAACCATCTTCATGTAGCTTGAAGTCATACTTCTTCTTCTCAAATGTACCATTCTCAATCTTTTGTCTGATTTCGGTTAGGTAAGGGTCGCTCAACTGAGCGTCTCGCACCTCGTCAACCAAGCTAGAAGAAGTGAGTAGCGAATGGAGCGAGTGTGCTCGACGACTCAGGGCGTCAGCTACGATGTTTGCCTTCCCTTCCTTATACTGCAAGTTAATGTCGTAATCTGAAAGAAACTCCGTCCATCTTCTCTGTCTCAAATTGAGTTCTTTCTGTGTGAATACATACTGTAAGCTCTTATGGTCGGAGTAGATGGTGATGCTTACCCCATAGAGATAGTGTCGCCATATCTTCAAGGCGAAGACAATGGCTCCTAACTCTAAGTCGTGAGTCGGGTAATTCTCTTCATGCTTTTTCAGCTGGCGGGAGGCATAAGCTACAACCTTGCCATGCTGCATGAGTACGCATCCCATTCCTTTCCCTGATGCATCACAATACACCTCAAATCCCTCTGTGCCCTCTGGAAGAGTAAGGATGGGCGCTGAGGTCAATTCTTTTAGTTTCTGAAATGATAACTCACACTCGTCTGTCCATACAAACGGTGCATCTTTCTTCATCAGTGTAGTCATAGGTTTAGCAACTTTCGCGAAGTCCTTTACAAATCTCCGCTAGTAACCGGCTAGACCAAGAAAGCTCCGGATGTCGGTAACAGTCTTAGGTCTAGGCCATGATCGTACAACTTCTATCTTTGAAGGGTCAACCGAGATACCTGCACTCGAGATGACATGACCAAGGAATGACACTGATCTAGCCAGAATTCGCATTTGGAGAACTTCGCATACAGCTGGTTCTCGCGCAGTGTCTCAAGCACTTTCCTCAAATGAATTTCATGTTCCTCTGCTGATTTTGAGTATACAAGTATGTCGTCGATGAAGACAACAACTGAAGTGTCCAACTGCTCACTGAATAGGCGATTCATGAGATCCATGAATTTAGCTGGTGCGTTTGACAAACCGAATGGCATCACCGTGAATTCGTAGTGGCCATACCTGGTACGGAATGCCGTTTTCTCAATGTCTTGCTCTTTGATAGCAATTTGATGGTACCCAGAACGGAGGTCAATCTTGGAGAAGACTGATGCTCCTTTTAGCTGATCAAATAGGTCGTCGATGCGTGGCAATGGGTATTTATTTTTGACTGTGACCGCATTCAGCTCGCGGTAGTCAATGCAAAGTCGGAGGCTACCGTCCTTCTTCTTCACAAAGAGGACCGGTGCTCCCCAGGGTGATACGCTCGGGCGTATGAACCCTTTGTCGAGAAGGTCTCCTAATTGCTCTTTCAGTTCAATCATTTCAGCAGGTGCCATGTGGTACGGTGCCCTGGCAATGGGACCGGTACCTGGCAAAAGATCAATTTCAAATTCCACTGCTCTCAGTGGTGGCATGCCGGGTAGCTCCTTAGGGAATACATCGGGAAATTCGGATACGATCGGTACATCTCCACTGAACTCTAGATCTCTTTCCAGGTCCTGTACATAACATAGATACACCTTATGGCCCTTTCTGAGCTCCTGGTACATAGCCATAGCAGATATAAGTGTGGTCGAAGGCTCTCTCGGTCTCTGGCGGTAAGATACTGTAACCCTAGAAGGACTCTTGAGCAGCAATCGATGCTCGGCGCAGAGGATTCTACCCTTGTGCCGCTCCAACCAATTCATTCCGATGATTAAGTCGAATCCCAACCCATTAAACTCGATAGGAGATGGGAAACACTTCGTTTTTGATTTCGATGGTGGCTGATTGATAGTATTTGGTGCACTTTACTCGCTCCTTCGATGGGAGAGTAACCATAAAATTCGGTAGCTCATCCGCATCTAACTTCAACCTTTTCACAAAAGATGGCGATACGAAAGTGTGAGAGGCGCCGGAGTCGAATAGCACATTGGCTTCAATGTCGTTCACTGGGAATGTTCCCGTTAAGATGGTGCCGCTTCTGTCAGCTTGTGCTTCGGTGAGGATACTCAGGTTACCTTTGGTACCGAGTCCACAACCTATTGGATTCACAAGTGGTTAAGTAATGATGGTGGACACAAGGGGAATTAAATCAACACTGCTCTTTATCGATAAACCAACCATCATACATACCGTGTCTCTAATACACGTTACTATTACATTACATGATACTTTAAAGCTAATACTTTCTAAAGGTAAGGTTTAGGCGTCCTGGTTTCATGTGTGTGGCATTGATTATTGCTGGCGGTGCCGTATTCAACTTGATCTGGTTGATCCCGTGATACAGCATCCTAGAGTTTCCACCCATGATGAGGACATCTCCTGATCTCAATACCAATTTCTCTGCAAGGTCCACACGCTTCTGCTCGCTATATAGGAATACGGCGTCATCACCAATGGACCAAGACACTACGGGCACTCCTTGTTCAAGAGATTCCGCTGTCTCGTCCTTGTCTTGGTGTAACCCAAGTCGTCCTTCTTTCTCATAGAAGTTGACGATACAGAGGTCCGCTTCAAGTGCGGGGATCGGTTCATGTTCACATTGTTGTGCAAGTTCTACTGCTTGTGTGACGAGTGTCTGAAACTCTGGAGGTATTGTCGGTGGCGTTGCACCATCTAGTGTTCGTGTCTCCTGGTATGTCTTGGTATAAGGATTCCAATCCTTTCCCGAGCACATCATTTTCAGTTTCATCTTCGCTCCACCGGGGAATTCGGGTGTGTAAAATCCACCTTGACCCGTTCCTAGCTCGTTGCATCGTTGGATGATTGAGACTTGTGCTTCAGGTGTCAGGTATCCCCTTAATAAAATCATACCTGGTCGGATGACCTGACACTGTTCGTTGGTGTAGTAGTGATTGGTGATGTCGGTCTCTTCTTGATTCGGGTTTACCGGTATCGGATAGCAGATACTAAAGCTTCCTATGGTTATAAATTTCATCTACGGTGAGTACTAGTTTCAATTACTTCATTTCATGCTCATTACATATTCCAATTCATTCAATCATGCATTCATTCAAACAATTACTCTACTACTTAGTCATGCTACTTCAAGGATTAAAGGTTCGGATAATTACCTGGGCCGGACTTAGAACCGGACCCGTCACGGTCAATAACATGAAGGACAGGCTGCCTCTGAGGTGCACCCCGCTGAGGTCCCCGGGATCCCTGTCCCTGTAGTGCCTGCTGGGTCGGTGCATCGCCAGATGCAACCTCCTTGCCTTCCCTCTACTTGTAGCTTTGGAAGTTCCCTTTTTGCTTGGCATTTTCTGGGCATCTATTGGCCGTATGTCCTGGTTTCTGACAGTTGTAGCACTTGATTTCTCTCCCATAGCAGTCTTTGCCGGGATGGTCCTGGTTGTACTTTCTGCACACATAGGTGCGGCCGTCTGAGAAGGTTTTGGTGAACCCGGAGCCAGAACCTGAGGTTTAGAGGGTTAGCACATGTGTGCGTGGATATACTAATTATGGTACTTGAAAGAATATGATTTAGGGATAGAAGTTTACCCTTTGGTGGGTGTGATCTCAGTGGCTTGGCAGCCACCGGAGCAGATGAACCAAGCTGAAGAAGCTCAACTGGTTTGCCCTGCTCGGCATGGGCACTGCTCTCACTTGGGAAGTTCTTGGAGGTCTGACCGAAGAACTTTCCCTTCTTCTTCTTCCAGCTTTTCCCCTGGTTCTGCTCCTCGGCACTTGTGTTCTTACTATTAGCCTTGCGCTTCAGCGCGGTTTCTTCATCCCGTAGTTGGCAAGTGATCTCAACGCGAGAAGCCGCGTGATAACACTCCTGAAGTTTTAGGTATTAGCCGGGATTCTCATTTATGAAAGGATAAGGAAGAGATTCAAGGAATTCAAGGAATTTAAGGAATTGAAATGGTACTAAGGGTTAACCGATATTTACCTGAAGGGAGGTAAATCGAGTGTAGCCCATACCGTACCGAAGGCGATGGCTCAGACCGCCATAGAAGCGATCGACCAACACCTGGCCGGTGTACCCAAGGTCGGGTAGAAGACGGAGAATGGAGGTAAAGGTGCGGTAGTACTCATCCACAGACATCTTGTCTGTCATCTTCAAGGCATCCAGCTCTAGCCTTTCCTTGGTTTTCACATGCTCCGGATAGTATTTTGATCGGAGGAGGGATGCAAAGGACTCCCAGTGGAAGGTGGGGTCGTTGACATGCTCATGCTTGATTAGCTTCCACCAATCCATGGCTGCATCTTTTAAGTAGTAGGCTGCTACTCTAACTCGAACTCCAGCAGGAGCTTCGAGGGTTTCAAAGGCTGTCTCCATCTCGGAGATGTAGGCCTCTAGCTTAGCCGGATCACTCTCGCCCCTAAAGCAAGGAGGGCGGAGTTCCGCTACAGCTTTTACCCAGTTAGCTTCTCTGGGTGGAGGGGGAGGGATTGGTCCCACTTGGTTCTGTTGGTTTTGCTGATTTTGTTGCATAGCTTGGATTACTTGTGGTAGCATCTGTGCTACCGTGGCAGCGACGATTTCAGCTATCGTCTGCGTGCCGGGTCCGTCATTGGCCCCTCCTCTAGGGCAACCTGGACCTCTTCCTGACATCTGAACATTTAGCAGTTACATTAGGCTCCGCAAGATATGACTCAAAGGTCTTGGAATTTAAACAAGGTATCGTTCCTAAGAACGTCAAGGGTATCCGTTGTTAACAATGGTAGTTCCTAGTTAGGTTTCTAAGTATCCGTCTTAAGACGGTTGAAATCCTAACTCGGTAATCCCCTATGCTTGGTACTTATGGACATCAGAGCGTAACTACGCTCTGATACCACTTTTTGTAACACCCCAACCGTTAATCCGGTGCTTACCGTCCAGTCATCCTCTTAATCCTATTGGTACGCAGCGGAAGACTACTACTTACTACGGCGGGTGATACAACGCCGCTAACCACAGATACGGCTAGCTAGGCTTACCTTACTTACAGTAACGGTTTGATGAACATAATATACCGAACTACTATATTACTTACCAAAATGCCAAATACCGAATACTTACATCAAAGCATCACCGAGTATTTAAGTGTATTCAATTACATCCCAATTCAAACTTCCCAAAAGAATGAGTTCCTACAAGCTACTCATCTATACCCCCAATCCCATACTTCCACTATTCAAAAAGATGTAGCCCATGGTACACCGGCTAACAAAAACTTACAGCCGTGTACTACTTAGTACACCAATCATAATTCATTGCTTACAATCCAAAAAGAAATCAAAAGAAACTAGCTACATCCTCTTCCTCATCTTCAACCTTCGCGAGTACCTGTGTGTAGTAAAAACATCACCCCAAGGGGCTCAGCAAAAGCTGCGCATGAACTCCGCATATACCGCGTGCTAGCTAGGGCACGCCGACTATTTGACGACCACTAAGCATGCGGTTCATTAATTTCATACATACTTGCTTTTCATACAATGTACATGCATACACAATTCATTACGCAACTCAAAGCATCAATACAATAGTGCATACAATACTTACCTTCACCGTGTTAGCCAAATTACGCATCCGGGTTAATCGGAATGCTTATTACTCTTTTACTCATTACATGTTAATTATTCTTACTTTACTTCCTTACTTCCATTTACCTTACTTACTCATTCTTACTTACTTACTTATACTCATGTTAAGTCGGTATGACCTCCGGCCCGGGGACTACACCGTCCCACCACCGGGATTTACTTGACTCACCAATCCGGGATGCTACCCACTTAAGGGATTTGGGTCGCGGACCAGTTTAAGAGTCATGAATCGGATCCAACCTCTTGTGTCTCCTCATCCTCACGCGTGGCCGAAACTATATCGGACTTATACTCATTCCAATTTAATTACCAATTTAAGTTATTGGTTAGCTTGTTAGGAATAAGTTAGAAGTCCAAGCACATTCACAATCGGTCACAGTACAATACAACATACATACACACATTCATTTTCATCCATACATTTCATGAATTATACAAACTAAAATTTAAGAAAATATTCACAACATACAACTACATATTCACAAGTATGCATAGTAACTCCGATTCGTGCATTATCTTATTTGGTGATCAATTAGCACACAACACACAAATCAGAGTAACCAAGATAGCATACGGGGCATGAGAATTCATACCGTTCACCGTCGTACTTGTATCCCAACGTTCCTTCGGTGCTCACAAATCAAGTCCTATAACATACATATGTTTGGTGATTAATTTAACTATCATTAGCTTAATTCGATTACTCCTACGTTTCCTAAGTCATACTTACTAAGTCCTTTCCATTCTGACACTTACGCATTACTTACTTACTCTTCTTTACTTTAAGTTTATTTCCTTACTTAACATTCTTACTTTACATATGTATAAGGGTATTTAATTTATTAATTAATTAATTTTTTTTTTGTAAGACCCGACCGACCTTACAAGTCCGGTCCCAAGGTCGGTCGAAGTCAGTAAGGAATTACGCTGGAAAATTTCAGGGCCGACCGACCTTGCAAGTCTGGTCCCAAGGTCGGTCCATTCCAGTAAGTTTTGGTTTTAAATTCTGGAGTCGACCGACCTTGCATGTCCGGTCCCAAGGTCGGTCCATTCCAGTAAGTTTCGTTACAGGCGAATTTTGCCCGACCGACCTTGCAAGTCCGTCGCAAGGTCGGTCCATTCCAGTAGCTTACAAGACGGAAAAATTTTGAGTCGACCGACCTTACAAGTCCGGTCGCAAGGTCGGTCCATTCCAGTAGGTTGCATTACGGAAATTCTTCTGTCCGACCGACCTTGCATGTCCGGTCCAAGGTCGGTCCATTCCAGAAGGTTTCCGTCCTTTGTAAATCTGGCTCGACCGACCTTGCAAGTCCGGTCCCAAGGTCGGTCCGGCCCAGTATTTGCATTTTTATTTCTGTTTTCAGTTCTATCTTTCACCCATTACTTCCCATTGTTCCTACACTTATTCCCACATGTTTTACCACTACTTAAACACTCTAAATCATGCTGTTTCATTCCTTAATTCATTTACACAAATCCTATACTAACTTACACTCTTGTTCTTCCCAAATTCCATTTCAACACTCACATAGTTTCTTTTCTAGTTGCATTTTGCTACAGATTTTAGTCCTAACTCTCCCAACTATAACTCCCTCTTCTAATGTCATTTCTAGAGTTTCTAATGCCTCACAATACATTAGCTATCTCTCCAAACTCACCGACCAATTACCTCTATCAAAATTTGTTACACACATACATTAGTCACCTAGTTTCTAGTTCACTAAGTGTTCTATTCTTAGGCAAATTTCGCCATAGTCTCCCCTATATTTTTACACTCTCACAACATTGTTTCACACACATTATCATTATCTCACCTGTTTCCAATAACATCATTACACTAACACTCCAACACAATGATACACATTAAACACTATAAAATTCCTGCACACTATGTTCAACTCCCATCCCATTTGTGACAGTTTTAAAATGTCTTTTAAAGGTTTAGCACATTTGTTTCCTCCTACACATTACACTACCAATACACTACCATTTTATAATACATATTTTCATTACTAAAATCTGTTATATAAGCATTTACAAAGCTTATACAAAGATGAGCATAATTACCTTGTTTCTCTTCTAGTTTTCTCTTTCTCCTTCTTTCTTCTTCTTTCTTCCTTTCTTCTTTCTTTCCCTTCCACTTCTCACCGGTTTCGAAATCTCAATTCCTCTAACACTACAACCATTTATATACATGCTTCAATACTAAAACTAACCCTAATCCTTATTTAAGCTTTTAATGTATATTCTAGGGTTTAGAAGTTTCATTACCTTGTAAGGGAGTAAGTAAAGCTTGGGATGGCTCAAGAACAATCTTTCCCACTCTCCAACAATGCCAAAATTGGCTAGCATTCAAAGAAGCAAACAAGGGTTTAACTTCAGATTTCGTTTTGCCCTTAAGGCTAGAAAAACAATGGAGTTTCAAGGAGATTTTTACCTCAAAAGAACAAGGAGAAGAAGGTGGTGCTAATGGTAGTCTTGAAGCTTCAAATGCTCCATACCCATGGAGATGAAAGTTTTTGTTTTCGAATTTTGGAAAGATAGGAGTGTAGCTCTAGATGAGAGGATTCCAATGGTGTAGTTTTTATAATTTTTGGAGAAGGTCCAAGAGGGTAACAAGATGAGAGAAGATGGAGTTTGTGAGTGGGTCTTCAAAACTCCATGGAAATTGCATGGGGAAGAAGAAAGAAGAAAAGAGAGAGTGTGGGGTGGGTGTTCTACGTGAGAGAAGAGAATAGAGATAGGAGAGAGAGTGTGAGAGTGTGAGGTAGAATAAAGTAGGTTAGTTTACTTTATTAGTTTTGTTATTTTGTAAATAAGAGGGAGTAAGTGAGTGTGTGAGAGAGTAAGAGGGGGGTCCCAATCGGACACACACACAGCACACCCATACTATTTTACTTTTGATTTTCAAAGTGGACACATAAGTTTTGGTTATTTATGTTTCTACCCCACAACTTCCCGTTTTTGACAGTTTTTACTAATTTCTCGTTTTATTGATTTTATTGGCTCTAAAGCTTCACTAATATTTATTAATGATTATTTAGTTGACCAAAATTGTTACGAGTCTATTTGACCCGCTTAAAGTCACGTTTTCCCTTTCCTCGAAAACCGTGCTTTAAGGTTCGTTAGTGATTTAATCCGTTTTAAGGATCCGTTTTCTTCAGGATTTGTTCCCTCATGATTATTTATGCATAATTACGCCTCTAAATTACTTATTAGCCTAATTAATCACTATTTTTAATTACGGGGTATTTCAATCTACCCCCCTTAAGAAACTTTGCCCTCAAAGTTGCTCAAGGTTAATAGTTTAAGTAATTCTACTCATTATGCAAACCAATTGCCATAATGTGTCTTACTACACCTATGAGGTGTTTACTTCTTTCACATTGCAAGGATACACTATTCACGCACAATACGCATTCACACACAGTACAAATTCACATACACCATACACCATTTCCATACATACCATCACACAGTACATCGATGCAATTCACATTACACATTACACATACATCATCCATCTTACATACACATCCATACACTACTCATTACACATTCATACATACACATACCAAATTCACTTGCACTACATGTGCCATACAAAAATCTATTACAATAACTACACACTATGCGATGCTTACCCCGAAGCAATGCAAAAGCAAAAGGCTCTACCCCCCTTAAAAGGGGTACGACCCGTACCCGTATTACCAAATGCTAGACTCTCTAGTCTATAAACAACTGTGGGTACTTAGCCTTCATGCATCTTCGAACTCCCATGTCGCTTCTTCGACATCATGGTTTGACCATAGGACCATTCGATGGACACATGATTATGGCGAGTGTCTCTAGTCTTCCTATCAAGGATTCTCACAGGGGTTTCAACATATCGCATAGTCGGCTCGATGGATAGTCTCTCGGGCTCTAGCACATGAGAAGGATCGGCAATATACTTCTTGAGTTGTGGCACATGAAATACATCATGGACACACCCTAAGTCCTCAGGTAATGCTAACCTGTAGGCTACGGATCCAACTCTTTTGGTAATAGTGTACGGCCCTACAAACTTTGGGCTCAGCTTGCCCTTCTGACCAAAACGGAATACGCCCTTCATAGGTGAAACTCGCAAGAACACTTGGTCGCCCACGGCGAACTCAAGGTCGCGTCGTCTCACATCCACATAGGATTTCTGTCTATCTTGGGCTGCCTTCATATTGGCTCGGATTTGTTGCACTTCCGCTTGGACTTGTTCTAGGTACTCCGGTCCTATGATGACCGCTTCGCTTGACTCATCCCAACACAAGGGTGTACGGCAGGGTCTACTGTATAGAGCTTGGAAAGGCGACATCTTAATCGAAGCATGATAGCTATTGTTGTAAGAAAACTCGATAAGATGAAGCTTATCTAACCAACTCCCCTCAAAGTCCAAGGCACATGCCCTAAGCATGTCCTCCAGTGTCTGGATGGTCCTTTCCGTCTGACCGTCGGTCTGAGGATGGAAGGCGGTACTCAGCTTTAATTCTGTACCCAACGCTTCCCTTGTAGCTCTCTAGTATCTCGAAAGAAATCTGGTGTCGCGGTCAGATACTATTGTTTTAGGGACTCCGTGATGTCTGATAATCTCCTTGTCAAAAAGCTCTGCGAGCTTCACTACCTTCCAGGTGTCCTTCATCGGTATGAATCTGGCAACCTTGGTGAGGCGATCGACTACAACCCAGATCATGTTGAGTCCTCCCCTGGCAGGTGGGAGTCCTACAACAAAATCCATGGAGATATCATGAAAATTCCACTCCGGAACTAGCATCGATTGTACCATTCCGCCTGGTCTACGATTCGAACTTTACTTTCTGGCACGTTAAGCATCTCAATACAAATTCTGTCACATCCGATTTCATTCCAGACCACCAGAAGTACCTCTTCATGTCTTTGTACATCTTGGAGGCTCTTGGATGGACTGATAATGTGGAACTGTGTGACTCTCGCAGGATGCGATCCCTTAGCTCAGCATTGCTTCGGGGGACGCATAGCCTGCCATTCAACCGAATCAAACCATCTTCATGTAGCTTGAAGTCATACTTCTTCTTCTCAAATGTACCATTCTCAATCTTTTGTCTGATTTCGGTTAGGTAAGGGTCGCTCAACTGAGCGTCTCGCACCTCGTCAACCAAGCTAGAAGAAGTGAGTAGCGAATGGAGCGAGTGTGCTCGACGACTCAGGGCGTCAGCTACGATGTTTGCCTTCCCTTCCTTATACTGCAAGTTAATGTCGTAATCTGAAAGAAACTCCGTCCATCTTCTCTGTCTCAAATTGAGTTCTTTCTGTGTGAATACATACTGTAAGCTCTTATGGTCGGAGTAGATGGTGATGCTTACCCCATAGAGATAGTGTCGCCATATCTTCAAGGCGAAGACAATGGCTCCTAACTCTAAGTCGTGAGTCGGGTAATTCTCTTCATGCTTTTTCAGCTGGCGGGAGGCATAAGCTACAACCTTGCCATGCTGCATGAGTACGCATCCCATTCCTTTCCCTGATGCATCACAATACACCTCAAATCCCTCTGTGCCCTCTGGAAGAGTAAGGATGGGCGCTGAGGTCAATGAGTCTTTTAGTTTCTGAAATGATAACTCACACTCGTCTGTCCATACAAACGGTGCATCTTTCTTCATCAGTGTAGTCATAGGTTTAGCAACTTTCGCGAAGTCCTTTACAAATCTCCGCTAGTAACCGGCTAGACCAAGAAAGCTCCGGATGTCGGTAACAGTCTTAGGTCTAGGCCATGATCGTACAACTTCTATCTTTGAAGGGTCAACCGAGATACCTGCACTCGAGATGACATGACCAAGGAATGACACCTGATCTAGCCAGAATTCGCATTTGGAGAACTTCGCATACAGCTGGTTCTCGCGCAGTGTCTCAAGCACTTTCCTCAAATGAATTTCATGTTCCTCTGCTGATTTTGAGTATACAAGTATGTCGTCGATGAAGACAACAACTGAAGTGTCCAACTGCTCACTGAATAGGCGATTCATGAGATCCATGAATTTAGCTGGTGCGTTTGACAAACCGAATGGCATCACCGTGAATTCGTAGTGGCCATACCTGGTACGGAATGCCGTTTTCTCAATGTCTTGCTCTTTGATAGCAATTTGATGGTACCCAGAACGGAGGTCAATCTTGGAGAAGACTGATGCTCCTTTTAGCTGATCAAATAGGTCGTCGATGCGTGGCAATGGGTATTTATTTTTGACTGTGACCGCATTCAGCTCGCGGTAGTCAATGCAAAGTCGGAGGCTACCGTCCTTCTTCTTCACAAAGAGGACCGGTGCTCCCCAGGGTGATACGCTCGGGCGTATGAACCCTTTGTCGAGAAGGTCTCCTAATTGCTCTTTCAGTTCAATCATTTCAGCAGGTGCCATGTGGTACGGTGCCCTGGCAATGGGACCGGTACCTGGCAAAAGATCAATTTCAAATTCCACTGCTCTCAGTGGTGGCATGCCGGGTAGCTCCTTAGGGAATACATCGGGAAATTCGGATACGATCGGTACATCTCCACTGAACTCTAGATCTCTTTCCAGGTCCTGTACATAACATAGATACACCTTATGGCCCTTTCTGAGCTCCTGGTACATAGCCATAGCAGATATAAGTGTGGTCGAAGGCTCTCTCGGTCTCTGGCGGTAAGATACTGTAACCCTAGAAGGACTCTTGAGCAGCAATCGATGCTCGGCGCAGAGGATTCTACCCTTGTGCCGCTCCAACCAATTCATTCCGATGATTAAGTCGAATCCCAACCCATTAAACTCGATGAAGGAGATGGGAAACACTTCGTTTTTGATTTCGATGGTGGCTGATTGATAGTATTTGGTGCACTTTACTCGCTCCTTCGATGGGAGAGTAACCATAAAATTCGGTAGCTCATCCGCATCTAACTTCAACCTTTTCACAAAAGATGGCGATACGAAAGTGTGAGAGGCGCCGGAGTCGAATAGCACATTGGCTTCAATGTCGTTCACTGGGAATGTTCCCGTTAAGATGGTGCCGCTTCTGTCAGCTTGTGCTTCGGTGAGGATACTCAGGTTACCTTTGGTACCGAGTCCACAACCTATTGGATTCACAAGTGGTTAAGTAATGATGGTGGACACAAGGGGAATTAAATCAACACTGCTCTTTATCGATAAACCAACCATCATACACCGTGTCTCTAATACACGTTACTATTATATTACATGATACTTTAAAGCTAATACTTTCTAAAGGTAAGGTTTAGGCGTCCTGGTTTCATGTGTGTGGCATTGATTATTGCTGGCGGTGCCGTATTCAACTTGATCTGGTTGATCCCGTGATACAGCATCCTAGAGTTTCCACCCATGATGAGGACATCTCCTGATCTCAATACCAATTTCTCTGCAAGTCCACACGCTTCTGCTCGCTATATAGGAATACGGCGTCATCACCAATGGACCAAGACACTACGGGCACTCCTTGTTCAAGAGATTCCGCTGTCTCGTCCTTGTCTTGGTGTAACCCAAGTCGTCCTTCTTTCTCATAGAAGTTGACGATACAGAGGTCCGCTTCAAGTGCGGGGATCGTTCATGTTCACATTGTTGTGCAAGTTCTACTGCTTGTGTGACGAGTGTCTGAAACTCTGGAGGTATTGTTGGTGGCGTTGCACCATCTAGTGTTCGTGTCTCCTGGTATGTCTTGGTATAAGGATTCCAATCCTTTCCCAGCACATCATTTTCAGTTTCATCTTCGCTCCACCGGGAATTCGGTGTGTAAAATCCACCTTGACCGTTCCTAGCTCGTTGCATCGTTGGATGATTGAGACTTGTGCTTCAGGGGTCAGGTACCCCTTAATAAAATCATACCTGGTCGGATGAACCTGACACTTTTCGTGGTGTAGTAGGATTGGTGATGTCGGTCTCTTCTTGATTCGGGTTTACCGGTATCGGATAGCAGATACTAAAGCTTCCTATGGTTATAAATTTCATCTACGGTGAGTACTAGTTTCAATTACTTCATTTCATGCTCATTACATATTCCAATTCATTCAATCATGCATTCATTCAAACAATTACTCTACTACTTAGTCATGCTACTTCAAGGATTAAAGGTTCGGATAATTACCTGGGCCGGACTTAGAACCGGACCCGTCACGGTCAATAACATGAAGGACAGGCTGCCTCTGAGGTGCACCCCGCTGAGGTCCCCATCCCTGTCCCTGTAGTGCCTGCTGGGTCGGTGCATCGCCAGATGCAACCTCCTTGCCTTCCCTCTACTTGTAGCTTTGGAAGTTCCCTTTTTGCTTGGCATTTTCTGGGCATCTATTGGCCGTATGTCCTGGTTTCTGACAGTTGTAGCACTTGATTTCTCTCCCATAGCAGTCTTTGCCGGGATGGTCCTGGTTGTACTTTCTGCACACATAGGTGCGGCCGTCTGAGAAGGTTTTGGTGAACCCGGAGCCAGAACCTGAGGTTTAGAGGGTTAGCACATGTGTGCGTGGATATACTAATTATGGTACTTGAAAGAATACGATTTAGGGATAGAAGTTTACCCTTTGGTGGGTGTGATCTCAGTGGCTTGGCAGCCACCGGAGCAGATGAACCAAGCTGAAGAAGCTCAACTGGTTTGCCCTGCTCGGCATGGGCACTGCTCTCACTTGGGAAGTTCTTGGAGGTCTGACCGAAGAACTTTCCCTTCTTCTTCTTCTTCCAGCTTTTCCCCTGGTTCTGCTCCTCGGCACTTGTGTTCTTACTATTAGCCTTGCGCTTCAGCGCGGTTTCTTCATCCCGTAGTTGGCAAGTGATCTCAACGCGAGAAGCCGCGTGATAACACTCCTGAAGTTTTAGGTATTAGCCGGGATTCTCATTTATGAAAGGATAAGGAAGAGATTCAAGGAATTCAAGGAATTTAAGGAATTGAAATGGTACTAAGGGTTAACCGATATTTACCTGAAGGGAGGTAAATCGAGTGTAGCCCATACCGTACCGAAGGCGATGGCTCAGACCGCCATAGAAGCGATCGACCAACACCTGGCCGGTGTACCCAAGGTCGGGTAGAAGACGGAGAATGGAGGTAAAGGTGCGGTAGTACTCATCCACAGACATCTTGTCTGTCATCTTCAAGGCATCCAGCTCTAGCCTTTCCTTGGTTTTCACATGCTCCGGATAGTATTTTGATCGGGAGGATGCAAAGGACTCCCAGTGGAAGGTGGGGTCGTTGACATGCTCATGCTTGATTAGCTTCCACCAATCCATGGCTGCATCTTTTAAGTAGTAGGCTGCTACTCTAACTCGAACTCCAGCAGGAGCTTCGAGGGTTTCAAAGGCTGTCTCCATCTCGGAGATGTAGGCCTCTAGCTTAGCCGGATCACTCTCGCCCCTAAAGCAAGGAGGGCGGAGTTCCGCTACAGCTTTTACCCAGTTAGCTTCTCTGGGTGGAGGGGGAGGGATTGGTCCCACTTGGTTCTGTTGGTTTTGCTGATTTTGTTGCATAGCTTGGATTACTTGTGGTAGCATCTGTGCTACCGTGGCAGCGACGATTTCAGCTATCGTCTGCGTGCCGGGTCCGTCATTGGCCCCTCCTCTAGGGCAACCTGGACCTCTTCCTGACATCTGAACATTTAGCAGTTACATTAGGCTCCGCAAGATATGACTCAAAGGTCTTGGAATTTAAACAAGGTATCGTTCCTAAGAACGTCAAGGGTATCCGTTGTTAACAATGGTAGTTCCTAGTTAGGTTTCTAAGTATCCGTCTTAAGACGGTTGAAATCCTAACTCGGTAATCCCCTATGCTTGGTACTTATGGACATCAGAGCGTAACTACGCTCTGATACCACTTTTTGTAACACCCCAACCGTTAATCCGTGCTTACCGTCCAGTCATCCTCTTAATCCTATTGTACGCAGCGGAAGACTACTACTTACTACGGCGGGTGATACAACGCCGCTAACCCATACGGCTAGCTAGGCTTACCTTACTTACAGTAACGGTTGATGAACATAATATACCGAGCTACTATATTACTTACCAAAATACCAAATACCGAATACTTACATCAAAGGATCACCGAGTATTTAAGTGTATTCAATTACATCCCAATTCAAACTTCCCAAAAGAATGAGTTCCTACAAGCTACTCATCTATACCCCCAATCCCATACTTCCACTATTCAAAAAGGTGTACCCCATGGTACACCGGCTAACAAAAACTTACAGCCGTGTACTACTTAGTACACCAATCATAATTCATTGCTTACAATCCAAAAAGAAATCAAAAGAAACTAGCTACATCCTCTTCCTCATCTTCAACCTTCGCGAGTACCTGCGTGTAGTAAAAACATCGCCCCAAGGGGCTCAGCAAAAGCTGCGCATGAACTCCGCATATACCGCGTGCTAGCTAGGGCACGCCGACTATTTGACGACCACTAAGCATGCGGTTCATTAATTTCATACATACATGCTTTTCATACAATGTACATGCATACACAATTCATTACGCAACTCAAAGCATCAATACAATAGTGCATACAATACTTACCTTCACCGTGTTAGCCAAATTACGCATCCGGGTTAATCGGAATGCTTATTACTCTTTTACTCATTACATGTTACTTATTCTTACTTTACTTCTTACTTCCATTTACCTTACTTACTCATTCTTACTTACTTACTTATACTCATGTTAAGTCGGTATGACCTCCGGCCCGGGGACTACACCGTCCCACCACCGGGATTTACTTGACTCACCAATCCGGGATGCTACCCACTTAAGGGATTTGGGCCGCGGACCAGTTTAAGAGTCAGGAATCGGATCCAACCTCTTGTGTCTCCTCATCCTCACGCATGGCCGACAAACTATATCGGACTTATACTCATTCATTTTAATTTAATTACCAATTTAAGTTAGATGTTGGTTGTTTAGGAATAGTTAGAAGTCCAAGCACATTCACAATCGGTCACAGTACAATACAACATACATACACACATTCATTTTCATCCATACATTTCATGAATTATACAAACTAAAATTTAAAAAATATTCACAACATACAGCAGTACATATTAACAAGTATGCATAGTAACTCCAATTTGTGCATTATCTTATTTGGTGATCAATTAGCACACAACACACAAATCAGAGTAACCAAGATAGCATACGGGGCATGAGGAATTCATACCGTTCACGTCGTACTTGTATCCCAACGTTCCTTCGGTTGCTCACAAATCAAGGTCTTCTATTAACATACATATGTTCGGTGATTAATTAACTATCATTAGCTTAATTCGATACTCCTACGTTTCCTAAGTCATACTTACTAAGTCCTTTCCATTCTGACACTTACGCTATACTACTATCTTCTTTACTTTAAGTTTATTTCCTTACTAACATTGGTTATACTTACATATATACATATGTATATAAGGGTATACATATATATATTTATTTAATTTAATTAATAATAAATTTTTTTTTGTAAGACCCGACCGACCTTACAAGTCCGGTCCCAAGGTCGGTCGAAGTCAGTAAGGAATTACGCTGAAAAATTTCAGGGCCGACCGACCTTGCAAGTCCAGTCCCAAGGTCGGTCCATTCCAGTAAGTTTTGGTTTCGAAATTCTGGAGTCGACCGACCTTGCATGTCTGGTCCCAAGGTCGGTCCATTCCAGTAAGTTTCGTTACAGGTGAATTTTAGCCCGACCGACCTTACAAGTCCGGTCGCAAGGTCGGTCCATTCCAGCAGCTTACAAGACGGAAAAATTTTGAGTCGACCAACCTTACAAGTCCGGTCGCAAGGTCGGTCCATTCCAGTAGGTTGCATTACTGGAAATTCTTCTGTCCGACCGACCTTGCATGTCCGGTCCCAAGGTCGGTCCATTCCAGATGGTTTCCGTCCTTTGTAAATCTGGGCTCGACCGACCTTGCAAGTCCGGTCCCAAGGTCGGTCCGGCCCAGTATTTGCATTTTTATTTCTGTTTTCAGTTCTATCTTTCACCCATTACTTCCTCATTGTTCCTACACTTATTCCCACATGTTTTACCACTACTTAAACACTCTAAATCATGCTGTTTCATTCCTTAATTCATTTACACAAATCCTATACTAACTTACACTCTTGTTCTTCCCAAATTCCATTTCAACACTCACATAGTTTCTTCTCTAGTTGCATTTTGCTACAGATTTTAGTCCTAACTCTCCCCAACTATAACTCCCTCTTCTAATGTCATTTCTAGAGTTTCTAATGCCTCACAATACATTAGCTATCTCTCCAAACTCACCCACCAATTACCTCAATCAAAATCTGTTACACACACACATTAGTCACCTAGTTTCTAGTTCACTAAGTGTTCTATTCTTAGGCAAATTTCGCCACAGTCTCCCCTATATTTTTACACTCTCACCACATTGTTTCACACACATTATCATTATCTCACCTGTTTCCAATAACATCATTACACACTAACACTCCAACACAATGATACACATTAAACACTATAAAATTCCTGCACACTATGTTCAACTCCCATCCCATTTGTGACAGTTTTAAAATGTCTTTTAAAGGTTTAGCACATTTGTTTCCTCCTACACATTACACTACCAATACACTACCGTTTTATAATACATATTTTCATTACTAAAATCTGTTATATAAGCATTTACAAAGCTTATACAAAGATGAGCATAATTACCTTGTTTCTCTTCTAGTTTTCTCTTTCTCCTTCCTTCTTCTTCTTTCTTCCTTTCTTCTTTCTTTCTTCCCTTCCTCTTCTCACCGGTTTCGAAATCTCAATTCCTCTAACACTATAACCATTTATATACATGCTTCAATACTAAAACTAACCCTAATCCTTATTTAAGCTTTTAATGTATATTCTAGGGTTTAGAAGTTTCATTACCTTGTAAGGGAGTAAGTAAAGCTTGGGATGGCTCAAGAACAATCTTTCCCACTCTCCAACAATGCCAAAATCAGCTAGCATTCAAAGAAGCAAACAAGGGTTTAACTTCAGATTTCGTTTTGCCCTTAAGGCTAGAAAAACAATGGAGTTTCAAGGAGATTTTTACCTCAAAAGAACAAGGAGAAGAAGGTGGTGCTAATGGTAGTCTTGAAGCTCCAAATGCTCCATACCCATGGAGATGAAAGTTGCTGTTTTCGAATTTTGGAAAGATAGGAGTGTAGCTCTTGATGAGAGGATTCCAATGGTGTAGTTTTTATAATTTTTGGAGAAGATCCAAGAGGGTTACAAGATGAGAGAAGATGGAGTTTGTGAGTGGGTCTTCAAAACTCCATGGAAATCGCATGGGGAAGAAGAAAGAAGAAAAGAGAGAGTGTGGGGTGGGGGTTCTATGTGAGAGAAGAGAATAGAGATAGGAGAGAGAGTGTGAGAGTGTGAGGTAGAATAAAGTAGGTTAGTTTACTTTATTGGTTTTATTGTTTTGTAAATAAGAGGGAGTAAGTGAGTGTGTGAGAGAGTGGAGAGGGGGAGTCCCAATCGGACACACACAGCACACACATACTATTTTTACTTTTATTTCAAAGTGGACACATAAGTTTTGGTTATTTATGTTTCTACCCCACAACTTCCCGTTTTTGACAGTTTTTACTAATTTCCCATTTTATTGATTTTATTGGCTCTAAAGCTTCACTAATATTTATTAATGATTATTTAGTTGACCAAAATTGTTACGAGTCTATTTGACCCGCTTAAATTCATGTTTTTCCGGTTTCCTCGAAAACCGTGCTTTAAGGTTCGTTAGTGATTTAAATCTGTTTTAAGGATCCGTTTTCTTCAGGATTTGTTCCCTCATGATTATTTATGCATAATTAAGCCTCTAAATTAATTATTAGCCTAATTAATCACTATTTTTAATTACGGGGTATTTCATTAACCCCGTTGACCCGTTATCCTTAACTTATTTATGTGATCTTTAGTTCACAACTTACACATTCACTCTCACACTTGTTTATACTCCCAATGGCCTTTAAAACTCACCAAACAAGGCCTAATCATCATCTAAAACCATTATCATTCACTTCCCCATCATAACGACACTTAAAAACACATTTTGGACACTTTTTAGACTGGTCCGGGTTTGGGTCCGGGGTTACAAACCCGGACCAATCCCGGAAATTACATTCTGTGTACAAATTAGCTTGGTCCGGGTATGTGTACTTGGATACAAACCCGGACCACATGTTAAAATGGGTTTCTGGGACGTTTTTGAGGTGGTCCGGGTTTGTGTACTTGTTTACAAACCCGGACCATGTCTGTAGGTGTTAAAATTGACAGTTTTTACCTCTTTTCAACCCCTCATTCACATCTAATCATTCCCTAATCTCTCCACATGTTTTCTACATGTTAAAACACACTAAAACACTCACTAAACCTCCTTAAAACATGGTCCAAACTTTGCCTAAATTTTTGTTCAATTTGACAATTTCAATCCCTCTATTTGCACTGATGCACACTAGTGCCTTTCCAAAACTCCTCTTGACAATTATACCTCATTCTCAAATCATTTGACCATACCAAGTCTTTCCTAGACATTTACATTACAAGCTCCAAGTTCACTAACCATTCCACAAGGTCAAACACACTTAGCTCTTTCCTAGGATTTTAAGCCACCAAAATCTTAACCTTTGCTACAGATTTTTACACCACTCAATTTACTTCTCCAACTAACACCTCAAGGTGCTTAGCTACTCCATTTGGTCTCTCCAAACACCTAGTTCACCCTAGGTAACGTCAACTCACCAATACACCTAAATTCCTTAGGTTCCTACGAAAATTTCGCCATAACTCCATTACTAAACTAACTTATCCAAATTTATCATCTTCATCACCTAAACCAAAATAGTCACAATTTATACTAACCAAACCCTTAGTGGGTTCTAACAGCACACATGATTCAACACATTTACATAAACCTCCACAACAGTTCAACTTACATATCTTGGCACTTAGGCCCTTAATTCAAAACATAACTCACCATAGCACCAACACTAAACATCATTACCAAACACATTTCTCAACACCATTTTTGATCCATTCACTTAAATTACCCATCCCAAATACTAAAAGCAATGAGAGCATACATTAAGGTAGATTATTTACCTTTAACCTCCATTCCCTTCCTTTCTCAATTCTCTTCCTCCTTTCTCCTTATTTTTCGGTCACATGGGATTTCCATTGCCACAACACTAGACCAATGTTCAAATGGGAATAATAATTACTAATTAACATACTTAAACTCATAATTTAATACCCCGGATCTAAAAATGGCGATTAAACTACTCTAATATGATTATAAAAAGGCCTAATGGGGCCTAAAGTGTATTGGTAAAGAAAATAAAACCAAAAGAAAAGAGAAAACGCTTGAAAAGCGAAAAACGCTAAAATGCGCATTAAATGAAAATAAGAGATATATGATCTCGTAAGGGTCCGAGATGGATTCCTAAGGCTTAGTTGGGCCTAATTAGAATACGGGAGTGATTCCCGAAGAAAACGGATCCAAGTAATGGATTAAAACGCTAACGGAGTTTTAAAGCATGTTTTGCGAGAAAACCCGAAAACGTGACTTTAAGTGGTCAAACGGACCCGTAAAAATTATAGTTGATTAAATAACTATAAATAAGTATTAATGGAAGCTTATTAACCATTAAAAATAAAGAAACAAGAAAAATCCGAAAAACGGGCCCGGAGAGTGAATAGTGCCAAACCGGGTAAAAATAACGAGCGTTTTCTGTAAGAAAACGAAAAACGCTCTAGTTTATATAGTGTGTGGGGCCGGTTTTTATTAGACTAGTCAGCCCTCTCTATTAGCTAATTAACAAAGAAAAAGAAGAGTTGAAAAGTCAAAAAGGGGAATAGTGAAAAGTTACTTACTTACCTTTTCTTTCTTCTCTTTCCTCATTTCCTTCTTCACATCTGAACTCCCTCACCTCTCTCCTCCGTATGCTCCCCTCCTCCTTCCTTGCTTGGACGATTTCAAGCTGCAACAAAGGGCTCCAATGGCAACTCCACTTCCACCTCATGCCCAAGTCTCATTTATGCTCCAAATTCGAAATATATATTTAAACTCTCCTCTCCTCAAGCCCTATCATCCTATCTTTTCGGAATTTCAAATGGAGGAGTTTCATTTTCATGGGTTTTGGGCATTTGAAGAGTAAACCACATCTTTTTGGAGCTTGGAGTCTCCTTGTTGGTTTAAGGTAAGAAAAACCACAAAATTCCATCATTTCCTTTACTCTTTGGTGGCCGGTTTGTAACTCCCCAATTTTCCCTTGTTTTTCCTTCCGTGAATGAGCCACGTTCAAGCTTCAAAAGCTCATGGGGAGTCATTCTTTGATTCATGACCAAAAGGCCATCCTAAAGTTTCAAGGTAAATCTCAATTTTGTGCCTTAAGCACTTTCCTTGCCTCTTAGCTTAATTAATAAGCTTAGGTGAATTGAATTGTGTCTAAACCCCCATTTTGGTATTGACTTGGAGGTTGATAAGGGTATTGACCAATTTGACCGAAAATCAAGAGAGGAGAAAGAAGGAGAGCAAAGGAGGAATATGTGAACATTTAAGGTAAGAAACTTATCTTAGTGTGGTCCTATATGTTTTAGGATTTGGGAAGGGTTAATGAATAAATGAACCCCACTTGAGTTGTGGTAGCAATGTGCTTGTACAAAATAATGCAAGTGAGAAAACATTGTGAATTTAGTGTTTGATTAAGTGTTATGCATTTTATGAATTATGCATTGTATTGTATTTGGAGAATTGATGAGAACTGGTGAACTTGTATGTGCTGGTAGAACCCATGATGGGTTTGGTTAGTTTTAGGTTGAATAATGTGATGAGAAGAGTTTTGGACAATGCTTGAGAAGTAGCCAAGCTATGGCAAAATTTGTAGAAATCTAAGTGAATTAAGTGTTGGTTTGGGTGGTGAATAGCCTAGGAGTGGCTAGGTATGTATGAAGAGTGATTGGAGTTAGTAAACCACTTTGGGGATGCTTGTGATAATATAGAAGATTGGTGCAAAATCTGTACCAAAAGTGATGGTTTAAGTGCCTTAGGAGTTTTAGAAAAACAATGAGAATTTATGGTTTAAGAGAGAGATATGAACCTTGGTATGAGTTGTGCATTACCTTGGAAGATGTGGAATGGTCAAAATGAAAGAGAGCATAATGCAAAGGGTTGAGGAGAAGTTAGAAATGCACAAGTGTGCATTAGTGTAAAATGAGAATGAAAAATGTGTGAATTTGAGCAAGAGTTTGAGTAAGGTTTGAGCCTATGATTTGATGAGTTTTAGAGCGTGTTTTAAGGTGATTAAACATGTGAAAAACTTGTGGAAAGTTTATGGAAAGATTAAGGGTGGTTTAAGGATTGATTTGGAGTGGAAAAATCAAGTTTGGAGCAGGTTTTAGCAGGGTCCGGGACTTGGTCCTTGGACAAAGTCCCGGACCACACCTAAATTAAGGCCGAGAGTACACATCCTGCTTTGGTCCGGGACTATACTCCAGGACAAGGTCCCGGACCAGGTATTGTTTTTCACCCGAGAGTTAGTTAATGAATTGGTCCGGGACTTAGGGTGAGGACCAAGTCCCGGACCACCCCCAGAAACCTACAGAGAGTGTTTTAAAGGGTTTAAATGATGGGGGATTGAATGTTAATGATGTTATAAGATGTTAAGGCCTTGTTTGGTGACATGTAAAGGCCCTAGGAAGTGCGAGAAAGTGTTAGAAGTGATTGAGAAGTGAGAACTCAAATTGACAAGAGTAAAACCGAGTTAATGGGATAACGGGGTAAATACGGGAATAGCATTTTATTATGTACCGTATGAGTTTAGTGTTAACTATAATGTTTGAAACATTATCAGAGAGTCGTGCGTGACCCGAGCATGGTGAGATGCCACGGTAAAGTAAAAACCCCGGTGAAAGGTATGATTTTCTCATGCCCCTTATGCTAACCGAGTTACTCTGATTTGTGTGTTTGTGTGCCGGCTTAATCAAGATTAAAGCATGAAAATAATCCCTTGTCTGATTATGTATGCCTTGATGTATGTTGTATGAGCTAACATACTTGTATGCCGGTGTGGTCTAACAGAGTGCCTAGACCGACTCATAGGGAGTATTGATTGACTAATAACCCGTAGTACGGGTAGTCTCATAAGCAATGGAAATATGCAAACACACATAAACTATCGATTAAAGTATAACGATATCGTAAACATATGAACTCCCTAGAATGTGAGGAGATGTACGGGTTGAGTAAATACCCGATAACGGTTAGAAAACCTTATTGAAACAATCCACGAAATAAATATGAGTGGAGAGATAAATGAACCTCCATCGAGAGGATTGAAGTTAGTCCAATGATGTGAATATATAAGAAAGGTAAAAGAGACCTAAGGGACTATGTGGTTCCCTTGAGACACGGTCGACCTCCTAAATGAGGATTTTACCCGGTATAAGAAAATATCCGAATGTACAAGCATATGATTGTGAGGGTGACACTTAAACCTAAGATTACCCGAATTTAAGTAAAGTTCCCAAAGTCATTAGAAACATCGAGAATGATGCTTCTAGACTAATATACATGATATTATTATAACTCCGAGAGAGGAGTGTATGGGAACGAGAGTAGTCCGAGAGTAGTCGGACCTAAGTAAAAGAGATAGGAACTAAGAGAGAGTTCCGTGAGCTAGTTGAACCTTTCCACCATGCTAGACCCAGAGTAGGGTCGAAACCGGGGAAGTAAGACTATGCTAGAGAGCCATGAGTTTTGGCTTAAGTATGTAATAAGAGTAACAAGCGTGACGTAGGAGACCTGTAGTGTCTCGAGAATCTACAAGAGCTTGAGTATAAATAACCCGAGAGAAAGGGGTGAGTATATGTATGAGTAACCCGAGAGAATGGGTAAGTATAAGAATGAGTAGCCCAAGAGAATGGGTGTGTATACGAATAAGAACCCGAGAGAGCGGGTGAGGTATTGAATAAGTAAACAAGGCATAGTGAGGAATAACCCTCAATGCCTAAGAGTAACCAGTTACCACTAACAACATTGTTATGTTAGTTAGGAATCGTGTTCCGTGATTGGATGTAGATTCCTTGTGTGATATACATATATATTGTATTGCCATGATGCATGTTGTTTGATTTAAATGAACTCCATGTATATCCGACCCAAGTAGTCGGCGTACCGCGGTTAGCACGCGGTATATGCGAATTTCATATTCAGCGTAAGCTGACCCCCTAGGGGGAACGTTTTTAGTGTGCAGGTACTTGAAGCTGACCACCGTTCGAGAGTGTAGGACGGGGACTGCTGTAAGCATGGGTAGTTAGATTGTAATTACTTATGCGTTTGAATGAGGTGTAAGTCCGAGTATGTTATCGGCATCCGTATATTGTAGACTCGGTATAGTAGAGATATGAATTGAGTATTGTATTTGTATGAAGTACTCGGTTGTTCCAGTTCATCAGACCGTTACTGTATGTAAGAAAGGCCTGGTTAGCCACATGGGTGGCTAACGGCGTTGTTTCACCCCTCGTTGTAATTAGAGTTCCGCTGCGTGAGTAGGAGTAATTAGTAACGGTTTAAGAGGTAATGACGAGATTAACGGTTGGGGTGTTAAAAAATGGTATCAGAGCGAAGTATCGCTCTGATGACTGGAAATACCGAGCTTAGGAAATACCGAGTTAGGATATAGAGACTTAGGGCTAAGGGTTGAGTGGTAGCGTGAGAGATGCGCTAGTTAGGAACTTCCAGTATGATCTGGATACCTACAATACCAAACCCGCCCTCCACAACCCCCGTATTAAAAGTTCGGGAAAGAACGCCAAAAAGACGGGAAACCCGGTCTGGCACTTACAAACTATTTCAAAATGAACTAGAACCTGTCATGCGGTAGATCCCGAGAACTGGAAATCCCGGAGACGGATCCCGCTGGAATGACAATAACCGCACATAATGGCAAGAGATCGAGAAATCCTAATCCAAGGAGACCGGAATCTGTGGCAGCCTGGGGCGACATGCTTAGCAGTCGCGAGAACCCAGCTGGCCGAGCAGCAGCAATAAGGAAGCACCAACCGTGCAAGAAGGCGGATTAATGAGAAGCAATGATAATAGCAAAAACCGAGACACATGTCTACGGACCGCCATAGCTAAGTAATACCAACATCGGTACACTAATCGACTAAGAATCTAGTCAAGAGTAGATACACCCACCCTGCCACACCCGAAGAGGTTGCAATACCTAACGGGCACAGCTTAGACAGCTGCAAGCATAACTGCGGGATACACCCAAATAGGACTACAGCAGTAGTGCCTGAATGACTTAACCCTCGGTAACCACAGTAAAGACGTGGAACGAACAACGAGGTAGAACCTAGAACTAAGTAAATAAGGAACTCCAAGAGTGGAGAAGCACCTAAATGAATGATAGTCATGTCAAGATGTATGAGAAGCAACTCTAAGGAGTAGTTATCCAACTAAAGGATCAAGGAAGAGCCGACAAGGCTACCAAATACCATGTGAACAATACCGTGACCGGTATGAGTTAACCCAAAAACCGCCGGTACCGCGCACTTGCCTCGGCAAGTGCAGTAATAACGGGACCGTTAAGAAGAATCTTAACAAGTGACAAGTACTTAGCAAGTACCAAGACGGCAAGAGAAGCCAATATAGCACCACAAACCCTAAGAATTCTAAAATGAAACCTTGAAAAGGCCTAACGGCCTGATCATTGTATAAAGAGCATACCAGTCAGCGAGAAGCTGGACTCGGTAAAGAACAGTCGGCACTGAAATGCCATGAAGATCTTACTTTCAAACCCAAGTTTTTCTTTCAGACATAATTTTTTTTCCAAAAACCCCCGAATTATTAAACTGAACCAGAGAACCACGGTATGTTATCATAGGACGATACTAGAGGAGTTGGCAATAGAATGCTTCACCTAGGCGTGACCGACACTACAAGTGTACACAAATGAGACATGGAACGACCGCACTCCGAAGGAGCTTGCGGACCTGACAGACCAATTATGAGTTAGTCAGGTAAGTGGTAACGTATCAATAAGATACTCCATGTATGTATACAAGTAGAGTACGGAACACGGGAAGTAGCCCACTCCATACTACGGACGAAAGAGCCAATTCAAACCAAGACAGTTGGACACCTCGAATGATCGAAGAACACAAGGAAGCTTACCAAGATAAAGGAGTCTAGAATCCAGTAAGGTGACGGACCTAAGGATATAGCGTTAATAAGTGCGAGAAGCACAGAGTATTAAGCACAGACATTGGATATGTCTCAGGAAATACCTAATAACTGGAATATATACCAGCGTAAGTAATAAGGCAAATGCCTTAAATGAACTTATTAATGTACGATAAACGGGATAGAATTCCCACTTTACACCTCACTGAAGAGAATAATGACCTGACCCAGAAGGTATTAGAAGGTACCAAGGACCTACCCCATAATGGGAGACATTACAACCCTAAACGGGATAGTCAAGGACATAGCCACAAGGCGAAGTCACAAGTGAACATAACCATAAGTACAAACCAGATGTAATGGCATTACTCAGTAACACCCAGGAGCAATCCGAGAAGGGTACCGGAGTCAACAGTAGTTGAACGAAACATCGTGTTGAGAACACAAGTTTTTAAGCGAACACTCGGGTAGAACCCGAAGGGATCCCTCGTAACACGGGATACCCTAAATTGCTAGAGGGCATGAATTAATACCTAGTAAAAAAAGGAGGGCCTTCCAAGTACGGAAGAGTGGTGAGACAACCATGTCAAAGAGCCCAGAAAAACCTCCTAACCGTCTAATGGCATACGGAGAAGATGAAACCTATATAAACAGCCCGCATGGAGCATGGCGAGGCAATGTGGCTTATAAGCCGGTAAACTAACTGCAACTTGTAGATCTAAACGTTGTAAACCTATGCATAGAGGCATAAGAGGAACAGTGGAGAATGAACCACTACCTTAGAGTGGGGATACCACTTGTTATTATGGGGCCTATGGAGCGGCATTTGCGTGAATCCTCCAGAGAAAGGCTACCACCTAGGTATGAAATGTGAAACCGCTAGTGCGGTGTAGTAAAACTTGAGCATGTGTATATTGCCAATGAGTATATGAATATAGTAGAGTGTAAGGAGGAACCTCGATTGCGGTAATTCTAAACCGAAGAGTAATCAGTTTGAGTAGTAAACACTGTATGTGTGCAATATGAACTGCAGAGTAAGCAGTGCGCTAGTGCACAGAGAGATTTTAAAGAGTAACGTATTTCATTGAGCTAAATGAATGGTAAGCCATAGTATAAATGGCGGGAGTACATGAGCGGCAGCTAAAGTAGTAGCGGATGCCATATAAGTGAATGTTGTAACGAGTAGAACAAGGTTCACAGTAAGAGTATATTCGGTTAGTGATATGAAGCTGATAAGGAAATGTGGTAAAGAAGACATGATCATTCCTATCTCATGAGAGATTTACTGTCAAGGGTTTACGCTTCTGCACTCTGTATGACTGAGTGTTTTGGTATTGCACTTGTGCGGTAATGATCAAGTGGGAGAGCCAGGAATTGAGAAATGTCAACGAAGCCTGTTGAGTGAGAATCTAGAGAGATAACCGTGCGGCCATTGGCCAAAGATGCACAAAGAACGTGGGCAGTAACCCACAGGGCCCAGGATTGATATGTGGAAAAATGTAGAGTAGTACGAATGAAGAACTCTGGTACAGAACCAAGAAACAAACATAATCCATGAGCCACTATTAAACGAGGAAGCACTACATGCTAAGTAGTAGCTTGACCTCAACCGACAACAAGTCGGGGAAAGTAAGTGAATAATCACGAAGGTATACAGAGATATACAAAATAGATTTCCAGAGAGCTGGAGAGAAAATCTATAACTCATCGAATTCGCATACGGTAAGAGATACCTAGCGACGATTGACAAACCTTTATTCCCAAGTAAAAGGGATAGAAAGGGAGTGGATAATACATTGAAAATACCAAAAGGGCGAGTTAAGCTCTAGTTATCAGGTCACGCAGCAGAAGCTTGTGGACCGTGATTCAGGGTTAAGTATACCTATGTCATAAACCCCTTGAAGCCTTAGAGGCTAGAACCGAACCCGGTTATGAGTTAATTAACCGTACTGAAGTTAAAACACTTCATAATACTCGAATTAATGAACCAATGTTCAGTGATAACTTATGGTTGGTTACGCGGGCGTAACCCCTTTTAAGGGGGGTAGGGCGAGAAACCGCTTAGAGTATGTTTTACGTATTGGTGCGTAAACTACTATGTGCATAGCACAAAAAGAAATTGTTTTGATGATTGGAACTTATGTTACATAAACATATGTACCTATTCATTGTGTAATAATGATTATTGTGCATGAGTGATGCAAGTAACGAGTATATGATAAATATGAAAAGAGGAGTAGAGATCCCTATAGTATATGTCTAGTGAGATTAGACATGAGTTATGATGAGTATGAATCGGCATGAAACCGATGTGTAACCTAAGAGGGAGTGAGTTCCCTAGGTGATTTTATTTGAGAATGATTGATGGAGTGAGTTCCATCCTTTGGAGTTGTATGTTGTATGTTTTAAATTGAGTAATAATTTGACTAATGAGGCCTCAAGTATGGAATGCCTAGGCAAGATAAGTGAAACAAATAGAGAATAATGGATGACTTAAGTTCCATGATAAAGATAAATTGAAACAGATTGTCTTATGAATACGACTAGAAAGAGTAAAAGATAGAAAACGAAAATGTTTGTCTATCTGATTGTTTGAAACTGACGTGGGAGGTGGAACTTGGTCTGCTAGCGATCAAGGGAAACCAAACAAATTGGGGTGGAAGGATAGTTCAACACTGATGCTGATCACATCAGGGTTGGATGATTCTTGAAGCTCCCTATAAGTGGTCACAAGTAATCACGCTAAGAAAGGATACAACTACCATAAACCGGATTTGGAGTTGTGTGATGTTTTAAAAAGAATTTTCAAACAGATTTTGAAAAAGAATTTTCTTCAAGTATGAAGATGGAAACGAAAACTGGTTTTGAAACCGCTATCACCCGCCGATGGCTGAGCCTTAAGTCTTGATGACCGGTAGGACGGTGGGCGTGTATTAGTTTTGAAACCATTGCACCGTACGTGGGGCGGTCCTAAGTGACCGGTTGGGGCGGTGTCAGTGTGTGATTTTTCCAAAGGCAGCGGGACGGGGAGAGTACCCTGAGATGTTCCTGTGTTGAGTGAGTCAACCAGAGTGCCTGAGGATATGTATATGTGTAACGTTTTGATCAGAACCGAAGGGACCGTGGGCCAGAGAGAGTAAGTGCCCAGTAGTCATGAAACGGCCGTGAACCAGAAAGAGTAAGTGTTCAACGTGACCGGTACCTGAGGGATCAGTAGTATATCACTCAACATGGATTCGAGGACTGTAGTGCCTTCTTGTCTTCGGACCGATTCCATGGAGAGAGAACAAAAAGTATTTTTGATTGCTATACATGCTGTGATATGTGTGTGGTATGTGTAGTATAAAATGAGACTGACTTGTGGAGTCAGTAGGGTTATACATGTACTATAACCTTGGCATTAAATGCCATGAGAGTAACCATCTAGATTCACCAACTTTGAGGACAAAGTTCCTAAGGGGGGTAGATTTTAATACCCCGGATCTAAAAATGGCGATTAAATTACTCTAATATGATTATAAAAAGGCCTAATGGGGCCTAAAGTGTATTGGTAAAGAAAATAAAACCAAAAGAAAAGAGAAAACGCTTGAAAAGCGAAAAACGCTAAAATGCGCATTAAATGAAAATAAGAGATATATGATCTCGTAAGGGTCCGAGATGGATTCCTAAGGCTTAGTTGGGCCTAATTAGAATACGGGAGTGATTCCCGAAGAAAACGGATCCAAGTAATGGATTAAAACGCTAACGGAGTTTTAAAGCATGTTTTGCGAGAAAACCTGAAAACGTGACTTTAAGTGGTCAAACGGACCCGTAAAAATTATAGTTGATTAAATAACTATAAATAAGTATTAATGGAAGCTTATTAACCATTAAAAATAAAGAAACAAGAAAAATCCGAAAAACGGGCCCGGAGAGTGAATAGTGCCAAACCGGGTAAAAATAACGAGCGTTTTCTGTAAGAAAATGAAAAATGCTCTAGTTTAAATAGTGTGTGGGGCCGGTTTTTATTAGACTAGTCAGCCCTCTCTATTAGCTAATTAACAAAGAAAAAGAAGAGTTGAAAAGTCAAAAGGGGAATAGTGAAAAGTTACTTACTTACCTTTTCTTTCTTCTCTTTCCTCATTTCCTTCTTCACATCTGAACTCCCTCACCTCTCTCCTCCGTATGCTCCCTCCTCCTTCCTTGCTTGGACGATTTCAAGCTGCAACAAAGGGCTCCAATGGCAACTCCACTTCCACCTCATGCCCAAGTCTCATTTATGCTCCAAATTCGAAATAAATTATATATTTGAACTCCTCTCCTCAAGCCCTATCATCCTATCTTTTCGGAATTTCAAATGGAGGAGTTTCATTTTCATGGGTTTTGGGCATTTGAAGAGTAAACCACATCTTTTTGGAGCTTGGAGTCTCCTTGTTGGTTTAAGGTAAGAAAAACCACAAAATTCCATCATTTCCTTTACTTTGGTGGCCGGGTTTGTAACTCCCCAATTTTCCCTTGTTTTTCCTTCCGTGAATGAGCCACGTTCAAGCTTCAAAAGCTCATGGGGAGTCATTCTTTGATTCATGACCAAAAGGCCATCCTAAAGTTTCAAGGTAAATCTCAATTTTGTGCCTTAAGCACTTTCCTTGCCTCTTAGCTTAATTAATAAGCTTAGGTGAATTGAATTGTGTCTAAACCCCCATTTCGGTATTGACTTGGAGGTTGATAAGGGTATTGACCAATTTGACCGAAAATCAAGAGAGGAGAAAGAAGGAGAGCAAAGGAGGAATATGTGAACATTTAAGGTAAGAAACTTATCTTAGTGTGGTCCTATATGTTTTAGGATTTGGGAAGGGTTAATGAATAAATGAACCCCACTTGAGTTGTGGTAGCAATGTGCTTGTACAAAATAATGCAAGTGAGAAAACATTGTGAATTTAGTGTTTGATTAAGTGTTATGCATTTTATGAATTATGCATTGTATTGTATTTGGAGAATTGATGAGAACTGGTGAACTTGTATGTGCTGGTAGAACCCATGATGGGTTTGGTTAGTTTTAGGTTGAATAATGTGATGAGAAGAGTTTTGGACAATGCTTGAGAAGTAGCCAAGCTATGGCAAAATTTGTGTAGAAATCTAAGTGAATTAAGTGTTGGTTTGGGTGGTGAATAGCCTAGGAGTGGCTAGGTATGTATGAAGAGTGATTGAGTTTAGTAAACCACTTTGGGGATGCTTGTGATAATATAGAAGATTGGTGCAAAATCTGTACCAAAGTGATGGTTTAAGTGCCTTAGGAGTTTTAGAAAAACAATGAGAATTTAAGGTTAAGAGAGAGATATGAACCTTGGTATGAGTTGTGCATTACCTTGGAAGATGTGGAATGGTCAAAATGAAAGAGGCATAATGCAAAGGGTTGAGGAGAAGTTAGAAATGCACAAGTGTGCATTAGTGTAAAATGAGAATGAAAAATGTGTGAATTTGAGCAAGAGTTTGAGTAAGGTTTGAGCTATGATTTGATGAGTTTTAGAGCGTGTTTTAAGGTGATTAACATGTGAAAAACTTGTGGAAAGTTTATGAAAGATTAAGGGTGGGTTTAAGGATTGATTTGGAGTGGAAAAATCAAGTTTGGAGCAGGTTTTAGCAGGGGGGACTTGGTCCTTGGACAAAGTCCCGGACCACACCTAAATTAAGGCCGAGAGTACACATCCTGCTTTGGTCCGGGACTATACTCCAGGACAAGGTCCCGGACCAGGTATTGTTTTTCACCCGAGAGTTAGTTAATGAATGGTCCGGGACTTAGGGTGAGGACCAAGTCCCGGACCACCCCCAGAACCTACAGAGATGTTTTTAAAGGGTTTAAATGATGGGGGATTGAATGTTAATGATGTTATAAGATGTTAAGGCCTTGTTTGGTGACATGTAAAGGCCCTAGGAAGTGCGAGAAAGTGTTAGAAGTGATGAGAAGTGAGAACTCAAATTGACAAGAGTAAACCGAGTTAATGGGATAACGGGGTAAATACGGGAATAGCATTTTATTATGTACCGTATGAGTTTAGTGTTAACTATAATGTTTGAAACATTATCAGAGAGTCGTGCGTGACCCGAGCATGGTGAGATGCCACGGTAAAGTAAAAACCCCGGTGAAAGGTATGATTTTCTCATGCCCCGTATGCTAACCGAGTTACTCTGATTTGTGTGTTTGTGTGCCGGCTTAATCAAGATTAAAGCATGAAAATAATCCCTTGTCTGATTATGTATGCCTTGATGTATGTTGTATGAGCTAACATACTTGTATGCCGGTGTGGTCTAACAGAGTGCCTAGACCGACTCATAGGGAGTATTGATTGACTAATAACCCGTAGTACGGGTAGTCTCATAAGCAATGGAAATATGCAAACACACATAAACTATCGATTAAAGTATAACGATATCGTAAACATATGAACTCCCTAGAATGTGAGGAGATGTACGGGTTGAGTAAATACCCGATAACGGTTAGAAAACCTTATTGAAACAATCCGAAATAAATATGAGTGGAGAGATAAATGAACCTCCATCGAGAGGATTGAAGTTAGTCCAATGATGTGAATATATAAGAAAGGTAAAAGAACCTAAGGGACTATGTGGTTCCCTTGAGACACGGTCGACCTCCTAAATGAGGATTTTACCCGGTATAAGAAAATATCCGAATGTACAAGCATATGATTGTGAGGGTGACACTTAAACCTAAGATTACCCGAATTTAAGTAAAGTTCCCAAAGTCATTAGAAACATCGAGAATGATGCTTCTAGACTAATATACATGATATTATTATAACTCTGAGAGAGGAGTGTATGGGAACGAGAGTAGTCCGAGAGTAGTCGGACCTAAGTAAAAGAGATAGGAACTAAGAGAGAGTTCTGTGAGCTAGTTGAACCTTTCCACCATGCTAGACCCAGAGTAGGGTCGAAACCGGGGAAGTAAGACTATGCTAGAGAGCCATGAGTTTTGGCTTAAGTATGTAATAAGAGTAACAAGCGTGACGTAGGAGACCTGTAGTGTCTTGAGAATCTACAAGAGCTTGAGTATAAATAACCCGAGAGAAAGGGGTGAGTATATGTATGAGTAACCCGAGAGAATGGGTAAGTATAAGATGAGTAGCCCAAGAGAATGGGTGTGTATACGAATAAGAACCCGAGAGAGCGGGTGAGGTATTGAATAAGTAAACAAGGCATAGTGAGGAATAACCCTCAATGCCTAAGAGTAACCAGTTACCACTAACAACATTGTTATGTTAGTTAGGAATCGTGTTCCGTGATTGGATGTAGATTCCTTGTGTGATATACATATATATTGTATTGCCATGATGCATGTTGTTTGATTTAAATGAACTCCATGTATATCCGACCCAAGTAGTCGGCGTACCGCGGTTAGCACGCGGTATATGCGAATTTCATATTCAGCGTAAGCTGACCCCCTAGGGGGAACGTTTTTAGTGTGCAGGTACTTGAAGCTGACCACCGTTCGAGAGAGTAGGACGGGGACTGCTGTGAGCATGGGTAGTTAGATTGTAATTACTTATGCGTTTGAATGAGGTGTAAGTCCGAGTATGTTATCGGCATCCGTATATTGTAGACTCGGTATAGTAGAGAAATGAATTGAGTATTGTATTTGTATGAAGTACTCGGTTGTTCCAGTTCATCAGACCGTTACTGTATGTAAGAAAGGCCTGGTTAGCCACATGGGTGGCTAACGGCGTTGTTTCACCCCTCGTTGTAATTAGAGTTCCGCTGCGTGAGTAGGAGTAATTAGTAACGGTTTAAGAGGTAATGACGAGATTAACGGTTGGGGTGTTACACATAAACTAATTTAATACATAAGAGGAAGGTGCTTAGAGCACTAGATTTTGGGTGTTACCTTGTAACCCTAGAATTTAATTTGGTCAATCGACAAAGCAAGGCTCCAGCTCCTCATTTGAATGATAAAACCAAGCTAGAAGGGAGCAACAATGGAGGTTCAAAACTGGGCAAAACCGGTCAAGCTAGGAATTGGAGAAAAGATGAGTATTTTTGGATTTTTTTTACCTTGGAACAAAGAGGATGTAGCCTAGCTCAAGAAAATGTGAACTCCTCTTTAAATGGGTTATACCCATGGTGGTCGACATTGAAATTTTGAGATTTGGAAAAGATAGAAATGATCACCAAGATGAGGGGAGTAATAATATGTATTTATTTTGTTGTTTTGAGTTGATTTGGGCTTGAACGAGGGAGAAGAAGAGTGAGCTGGGTGAGGGTTGAAAAATCGCCATTGTTGGGTGCTGGGAGGAAGGAGAGTGCTGGGAGAGAGGCAAGAAATCGTGAGAGAGGAGGGGAAAATGAGAATGGAGGAGAGAGGAAAGGTAAAAGTACTTTTCACTTTATGCTTTATATTTTTTTTTGTAAAGTAAGACATAAGAGATAAGAGAGGGGCAGTAAAAACGTGGATGGCATTGTGAAATTGCCTGATTATATTTTACAAGAGAAGGGGGTATTTTTCCCTTATTACAATTTACACCCCATAAGTCCCCGTTTTTACACTATTCACTAATCCGGGCCCGTTTTCCGGATTTTTCTCGTTTCTTTAATTGTAATGGTTATTAAGCTCCCATTAATGTTTAATTATAGTTAAATTATGAACTATAATTTTTACGGGGCCGTTTAACTGTTTAAAGTCACGTTTTCGGGTTTCCTCGAAAAACGCGCTTTAAGACTCCGTTAGCGTTTTAACACGTTATTTGGATCCGTTTTTCTTCCGGAATTTTTCCCACAAGTTCTTAGTGTGTAATTAGGGTATAAAAATATATTTATAACCCTAGTGAAGGTTATATACCTCCTAAAATAATTAAATACGCGTTTTCACGTTTTGTGACTTTTACGCATTTTCTTTTTCTTTTGGGTTTTTATTTCTTCACCAATGATCGTAAGGACTCAATTACCCTTAGAAAATCATATTTACACAATTAATTAACACATTAAGGTTTGGGGTATTTCACCCGGGAATGCCCTGGAGAAGTGCCGAAGTGGCACGAACTCCTATAAAATTCATTCTTAGAGATCCTATCATCATTATTCATCATTATAAAGAGAATGCTCGAGCCACTTTTTCAAAAATAAACAAAGTGCTCGGGGGAAATTCTTAACGCTCCTGTTTTGCCCCGAGAGTGCCCCGGTAGCCTAGAAATTGTGTCATGAGTTGATATAACCTCATATAACTCAATGTAACACCATAGTATATCATTATTGATCATAACTATTGTGTATAAACAATTGGAACTCGTTGGAACAACTTATTTACCAAAATATCCTTAAAGCACAAAAACGCACCTTCGGGTGCCATAAAAACGCGTTCTACGTTATTACCTTGAAGTTTTTGAGGAGCCACGAGTTTAGAATCTTAAATGGGGAGGCATGGACCATCTAAATCAATCAAAGCCAGTGCTAAACTCATAGCACAAGTGGGGCCGAAATTGTGATCTAAATGTACTATAAAATCAGCATTTTACCTTAGTAACTTTCATCTTTTACCTTAGTATAAATGTACCAAATAAATTTTGTGACTTATAACATGTTACAATATGATCCTAATGTAATATATTGTGACAAAGACCAAGTTAAAAATCAGTCCCACATGGTCACCAATGTGGCCGATTTTTAGTAGTCAAAAAGCATGGAATAAGCTTATAAAATGACATGTAACATGGTGACTCATCTTACCATATACCATGTGACAATATGTCAAAAGAATCTCAGCCTAGACAAGCCTCACATGGCCGAAAACCTGCAATAAAATAAGAAGAGATTAGTTTTGTAAAGTCATGAAATAAAATACCGAAAGTAGATCTAGCTTTATACAAAGAGAATAAACGAATTAATCTACCCATTCCCTAGCATATGGCTGCCAAAAATAAGTGAGGAAAAGCAAGTTTGATTGCTGTATATTAGTCAAATAAAACACCTACCTAACTAGGCATGTTCTCATGTCTTCAATTGACAAAAATCAAATGCCTACAAACAGCACCATTGCCGAAAACTACAAGGAAAATAAGACAAGTTAGCATGGTATTCAACTTAGAGAATTCAAAAGAAATAACTACCTACCATTGCCCTTGTCATCTTGTGTCAATTGACAATCAAAGTCTCCTCTCTTCCATGTCTTAGCCGAAAGCAAGCTTGAATTATGGGCATTTATGGAGCCAAGAATCAAATGAATAAAATAAGGAAAAGCATTCCTAACTTTGACATTATTTTGTCAAAAGAGAAATCCCTTCATTCTCTTAATTTCATACGTGAGCATTAGCCATTCTCCTAGCTCACATTCAGCCGATTTTGGTAAGGCTTCCCTTCCCTTCCCTCTCTTTTCTTCTTCCTTTCATTTACTCCATTGGTGCTTCGAAGACCCATTAATGGTGTATTAAGTTCTAACACCATCTTTATGTAATTTTCCTAGTTAATTCTACTAAGTCTTGAAGCAAGCATCATCCTAGCAACCATACAAATTTTCGCCAAGCATTAGTACTCCAATAAGTCACCTTGATTCAACAACAACTCAAGGAACAAACAAGATCAAGTAATGGTACATTTCTTGTTTGGAAACCATACTGAATATCAAGCTATGTCCGAAAATTTATAGTTTCTAAACCAAAGTTCTCTTCACCATTTCATGAAGGAAACTTGGATCTCCAATCATCCTAAGGTGTACCGAAAATTACTTGGCAAATACCTAAGGTAAACTCTTGTAAACTACTCCAAATCTTACTTATAAATCCTTGTTAGAAGTCTAACACTTGGATCTCCTAAACCTATGTAAGGAGACTGAAAATTCTACATCAAGATACCATTGGAGGAGCTTGGAATCCAAGAGGAAATCAAGTACAAGAATCATCTTGATTTAAAGAGTAAGTTTCTATAATTAAATCTATTAAGTTGAAGTTTGATTTAAGCTTCAAACTTTGGTACAAAAGTTTATGTACAAACCTTGATAAATTAAGACCGAAAACTATAGGTTATATTACCAAGAAAATAATATATAACATACATGGTAAGATTATTACCTTAAGGTATAAATTTGTGTCACAAAATTTATTTATGATGCATATAAAATTAAGCCGAATAGTCTAGGAATAAAATGCTTAATGTTGAGCCTATAATCATCATAAGTCATTAACATAATTTTTAGAAGTGTTATATGGCTTATATACATTTATATGTATTTATTATAAGATACAAACCAAGTTTTAAAACCATATGGTAAAATATATTTAAGGCCGAGAATAAAATGTTCCATTTGGTGATTTTTTTAAGTATATAAGTGTATTAGCTTATATTATAAATTTTGGGAATATTAAAAATAGATACAAGTATTTAAATAGCTAATTTATAAGATCATGTGGCTAAAATGTAAATTTTGAAAAGTATAGAGTACTAAATGTGATTGCCGAGAGTTAAAGGTTCATTTGGCATAATTATGATATAATATAAGGTAGGAATTATTATTATGAATTTTGGTGAATTTAAACAAGTGTTTAAGTGTTAAAATAACATTTTATAAAGTTTTGGGGCTATTTTGTAATTTATGGAAAGTTTGGAGTAAAACTGAATTACATATGATTTTCTGGGTATATTAAAGTTTTATTATGAAATTAGGCTTTGGTCAAAGTGTTGACCAAAAACTTTGGGTTAAAATGATTTATGACATAAAATATTAAGTTTACAAAAGTTTTGGGGTGAATATGTAATTTATAAAAGTTTACATATAAAACTGAATTGGATAAGGGGCGAAATCATAATTTATGGAAATATATGGGTCATTTCGGTATTTTAGGAAATTAAATATTAAAACTATAGTTTATAAGTTAATATGTAACTTATATAAAGTTTTGAGGTTAAATTTTAAATAAAGGAAAACTATATACTAAAACCGAGAGTTAATGTGGTTATTAAGTAATTTATAAAAGTTAGTATATTTAATTTGTAATTACCGAAAGTTATATGGTTATTTGGTAATTTATAAAAGTTAATGTGTTCAACTTGTAATTACCAAATTTATAAGGTTGGTTTTGTAATTTAATAAAGAATGAAATTAAAACTAAGTAATATGGTATATTATGGAGTATAATATAAAGTTTATAAAACAATTGTGGTTATAATAAAAATAACCAAATTATATTGATATATAGAATAAGTAAAAACAATTATGAGTATATAATTAGTGAGATGAAGATATACCATAAATAGAAAATTCATTATCACATGTAGTTACTACATAAAATAACTGTAACACCCCAACCACTAATCCTTCCATTACCCTCTAATCATTCCCATAATTACCTTACTCGCAGCGGACTACTTACTTACTCCCGGCGGGTGATACAACGCCGTCAACCTTCCAAGGTTAACAAGGCTACTACTACTTACCGTTTCGGTCTGACGATTAGAATAAACCAAATGCATACTACTTACTTTACAATACCAAATACTTCACTTACATTTGATTACCGAGTATCCAAGTTATACGAATTACATACCAAGACTACTTCCCAAAAATGAAGAGTTTATACATCCTCTCCTTACTATCCAATTATGAATTCATTATCCAAAAAGGTGTACCACATGGTACACCGGCTACTCAAAAGGCCTTAGCCGTGTACAACTCGGTACACCATCCCAATCCTACTAACTACCAAAAAGAATTACATCCGGTCCTTACTCTACCTTCATGCCTCGCGGGTACCTGTGGAGTAAAAACATTCCCCCTAGGGGGTCAGCTTACGCTGCATATGATATCCGCATACCCCGCGTGCTAGCGAGGGTACGCCAACTAATTGGTCGAGTACATGCGGTTCTTTTCATTCATACATACATACATGCTTTATACGATACAATTTAATACATTCCATACACAAGGCATACATACATACAATACATGCAAGGAAGACAATTCAGGTCAACCATTCATACTTACCCATACTCACCGCATTACGGAGTTACAATTCTCCAATACATACAAGGTCTTGTTAGCCTCATTACACACCCGGGTTAATCGGGAGTTCAATACTCTTTTACTCCGGGTCGATGACTTACAGTAGTCAAGACCAATACACATACAATACTTACTTCTTACATACTTTACTCCAGTTAAGTCGGTATGACCTCCGGGCAGGGATTACTACATCCCACCACCGGGCTTTAGGGTGGCCCACTAATCCAGGATGCTACCCATTCAAGGGGATTGGTCTAAGGAAAAGATTATAGCCAGGATTCGGATCCAACCTCTTGTGTTTCCTTATCCTCACGTGTGGCCGAAACTATATCGGACTTCTACTCATTCCATTTACTCATTACTCATGTTAGGAGTTAGATTGTTAGGAATTAGTAGAAGTCAATACTTCATTTCCATACATCCATACATTACACAAGTACATATTACTTACACATACTTCTCATTTCCATTCATACCTTTCATGAATTATACAAACTAAATGTTCAAGGCATACAACGAGAACAAAATAGTTCAAACACAATTAAGTGCAATAAAAGTCCGATTCATGCATTTATCTTATTGGTGATCACATAAGCACACAAATCGGGGTAACCAAGTTACGATACAGGGCATGAAGAAATCATACTGTTCACCGTCGTATACGTACTACCGGGTTCCTTCGAGGGTCAACTATTTGATTCCTATACATACATGAAGTAGTAAGATCAATGATCTATTATCGATCTAACTTACTCCTTCATTGATACTTTCAATGTATACTTACTACTTTATTACTTTCTTACTTGGTTATAAAACCATTCTTCCTTTACTACTTCTTAAACTTGTTTCCTTATTCATTCACTTACTTTCTTACCCTTATTACCTTCATTAATGGTGTGGTACTACCTACACATACCTATATGTGTATAGGCATATATATACATACATATGATTAGTGTAATCATATAGTAATTTTTTTTTTTTTGACTCGACCGAACTTGCAAGTCCGGTCGCAAGTTCGGTCCAAGTCAGTAGGCTACATCGTGTGAAAATTCCAGGGCCGACCGACCTTGCAAGTCCGGTCCCAAGGTCGGTCCATTCCAGTAAGTTTCCTTCGTGAGAATTTTAGCCCGACCGACCTTGCAAGTCCGGTCGCAAGGTCGGTCCATTCCAGTAGCTTGCATTACGGGAATTTTTCTGGCCGACCGAACTTGCAAGTCCGGTCGCAAGTTCGGTCCATTCCAGAAGGTTTCTGAAGAGGGGAAAATACGCCCAAAAGACCCAAAAAGAGAGCAACAACCCAACGGAACAAAGAGCAGGAAAAAGGGAGGCCAAGGCAACGGCCGGGCGTCTCTGTCCAGGCCCAAGCAGGCCGCAAGCATCGACCGGTCATTCATGACCGGTCATCAAGAACCCTAGAACATGGTATAGAGGACGACCGGTCGTCTGTGACCGGTCGCCATAGGAAGCATTTCGATCGGTCATTTATGACCAGACGCCAGGAATTCGAGATATAGCGTAAAAGCGTCCGGTCGTTTGCGACCGGGCACCAAATACACCAAATAGAGCACGAATACGGCCGGTCGCCTGTGACAGGTCCATAAGATATTTATCAGATATTTTGTAACTTACCAAGATATTTATGTGCCAACCTGGCACAATGCAATAGGCTAAAGGCCAGTAGGAAACACTATAAATAGGGGTTCACCCCCTCAATAAAAGGCACGCGAACAGTATTCCAGAATTCTCACTATTGCATTGCGTTGTTACGAATCTCTCTTTCTCTCTCCCCTCTTTAGCGCACCCCCTTTTCGGTAACAAGGTAATTCGACAGAACTTGAAGAGCTTGATGATAGATTAGGATCCCGACCGAGGAATTACGTGAGAAGGCTGCTTAGGAGCCTAGGGATTTATACCATTTCATTTGGCGCCGTCTGTGGGAAACGAACAGCTCAGATCTAGCAACCACGAGTCCACAACGGGAATAATAACTTTGGAAAACATACGAAGTCGACACATCTGAGAACAAAATTGTGTTTTTTTGCAGGTTAGGTACGGAGATGGCACCCAGAACAAGGAAAAATCCCCAACCCAACGACGGGAGCACTGGACCAGAGACAACCCACGACTCCATCTCCAAAAAGGACTTGGAGACATGCTGGCAAGCCTCACTAGATCAATCGACAGAAAATCGTGGAAGGAAACGAGCTCTGCAACAGGAGTTGATGCAGAGGGACGAGGAATTCCAACGGAAGTGGGAAGAGAGTCAGAGGCGATAGACCTCCTAAAGGGCCGGGATGCGGCCGGGAGCAATGATGGGAAAAGAGGCACCCGAGGAGAGGCCTTAATCACCCTCGAAGAAGAAGACGATGCCATTGACATGAGCCTGTACCCCTTCTCTGAGAAGATCCGCAGAGCTAACTTCCGCCCCACTTCGTCGCCCCGGCGGTGGAGAAGTACGACGGCACTGGGGATCCGGCCCAGCACATCAAGAAATTCATGTTCGCCATGAACCCCAGGGGATTAGCTCCCTCGCCCTGTGCAACTTATTTCCCGGGACACTCTCCAAGAGAGCCTTGAGCTGGATCTCGTCTAGGCCACCCCAGTCGATCTCCAGTTTCAAACAACTCACCGAGGAGTTTCAGCAGTACTTTGCGGCCAGCAAAAGGGTAAAAAGAGAACAATAGAGCTCAATGGATGTGAAGCAGGCAAAGGGGGAAACCGTGAAAGAATATAGCGAGCGGTTCCACAAGCAGGTGGCCGAAATCGATGATATAGACGAAAAGATACTGATCAAGGCCTTCGGGAATGGCTTGGCCCACCCCCGCCTCGCTGGAAAAATAGCCACCAGGGCGCCGAAGTCGCATGGTGAGTTGGCTGAGATGATCCATGACTTCCTTAAATCAGAAGTCACGGAGAATAAGGCCAAGGAGCTCCTCAACAGCTTTAAAGCCCCCGCCACGGGTGAGAAGAAGGGAAGCCAGACAGGAGGGGCGTCCCCCAGGGACAACAGGCCTCGAGCTCCAGAACCTTCCCAACGGTATCTATAGACCCAGGGAAGTATGCCGCTGCCGTGAGAGAGGGACTTCTGCCCCCACCAAGAAAGCCCTTCCCAGGAGAGGTGCCGGTGGCCTTCTGTGAGTACCACGGGCACCGCAGCCACAGAACCATAAACTGCGCGAACCTCGCCAAGGAGCTAAGGATAATTGAGGAGAACAAGAAAAAGGAAGAGGAGGCCAGCAAAAGCACCATCATGGTAGCCAGTCCTCTCGGCCCAAACCGGAGGGAGAGGTCCACCCCGAGTTAGACCATAGCAAGTCTTTCGGGGTAATCACAGGACTATTCTCAGAAGTAGGGCCCTTGACCCCCAATGAAAGAAAAAGGCACGTCCACGAAGTTCACCAAGAACTCCCGGACAAGAAGGATGCGAAACACCAAAAGCTCCCCCCGATCTATTTCACTGAGGATGATGAAGACGGAGTCCTATACCCGCATAACGACCCACTGGTCATAAGGGCTCAGGTGAATGACCGCATGATGGGAGGAATCCTGGTCGACAGCGGAGCGGGTGCCAACGTCATTTCTGCCGAGGCGGTGAAAAAACTCGAGATCCCGGAAGACAGGATCAAGCCTTATTCAGCTGTGTTGGGCGGTTTCGTAGGAGGGATCTCGGCCAAGTCTACAGGGAGCATCGACTTCACCATCACCCTAGGACAAGGGGATGAGAGACGCACGGAAGAATTGACAGCCTTCATCCTTCCCGGGCTGTCAGGGTACAATATGTACCTCGGGCGGCCGGGAATAAATGCCTTCAGAGCCATCTGTAGCACCCACCACCTGAAGATGAAGTACCTGACCAGGTCAGGGAAGCTCGTCACGGTAAGAGGAAGCCAGAAAGTCGCGCGGGTATGCGAGGTACGGATCATGGAAAACCTGCCAGGAAATGAGACTGTCAGAACCGTGGGGTCTGAGAAGGAATTCAAGGGAAAACTCCCCCTCCCCGACGAAGCGACGGAGCGGTACGAGACCCCGGCTGATCTCCCAAAAGAGGTACCGCTACGAACTGACCCTAACAAATCCTTCAAGATTGGAAATGCCTTTGACAGCGAAGAACAAGTCCATCTAACAAGATTCCTGGAAAAAAGAAGGGCCACGTTCGCCTGGAGCACGGAAGAGATGCCCGGAATAGACCCAGGCGTTATCCAGCATGACCTCAATGTAGACCCCGCACACCCAGCAATCCGCCAAAGAAGAAGGGTGATCGGGGCCAGAGGGACCAGGCTGCTCGAGAAGAAGTCCAAAGACTCCTGCAGGCGGGTTTTATCAGAGAAGTGTCTTACCCCAAGTGGCTGGCGAACGTAGTTATGGTAAAGAAATCTAATGGGAAATGGAGGATGTGCGTGGACTTCACCGACCTGAACAAGGCATGCCCCAAAGATTTTTACCCGTTGCCATCGATTGACCGACTGGTCGTCTCGTCGGCCCAAAGCTCCGTCCTGAGCTTCCTAGATGCATTCTCCGGGTATAACCAGATAAAGATGAACGAGAAGGACTCCGAGAAAACTTCTTTCGTCACCTCGGCAGGAGTTTTCTGCTATAAGGTGATGCCATTCGGGTTGAAAAACGCCGGCGCAACTTTCCAACGAATGATAGACAAAGTGTTCCGGGAGCAGCTCTCGCGAAATGTGGAGGCTTATGTGGATGACATAGTCGTGAGAAGCCCGTCCAAAGAACAGCACATGAAAGACTTGGAGGAAACATTCACCACGCTCGACAAATTCCAAATCAAGCTAAACCCGGAGAAATGTGTATTCGGAGTCACCAAAGGAAAATTCCTTGGTTTCATCGTGGGGCAGCGGGGAATAGAGGTCGACCCAGAAAAGACCCAGGCGATTCTCGACCTCAGCCCCCCCAGGAGCATCAAGGACGTCCAGGCCCTTAACGGGAGACTCACCGCCCTAAGCAGGTTTTGTTCAAAATTACAAGAAAAGGCAATCCCGTTTTTTAACACATTAAGGAAAAACAGCAAGTTCCAGTGGAGTCAAGAATGCAAGGAAGCCTTCGAGAAGATCAAAGAAATGCTTCGAGAGTTACCCAAGCTGGGAGTCCCAACGCCCGGTCAAGACCTCTATCTCTACCTATCCGCATCGGCCTGGGCGGTGGCAGCGGTCCTGATCATGGAAGACGAAAAGAAGGAGATCCCCGTCTACTACACAGGAAAAATCCTGACTCCCGTAGAAAGACGCTACACCAATATTGAAAAGGTCTTCCTGGCCCTAGTGGTGGCGTCCCGGAAGCTACGACCGTACTTTCAATCACACCGAATCCTTGTAAGGACTAACTGGCCGTTGAAACAAATAACGAACAACCCCAATGCGTCAGGACGCATGGTAAGTTGGGCAGTTGAACTCACCCAATACGAGATCAACTTTGTACCGCGGACGGCGATCAAAGCTCAAGCCCTAGCGGACTTCATAACAGAGACTAGCTTCGATCAAGAAGAGGGAAAGCCACCCACCCCCTTCATCATCCAGGTAGACGGCGCTCGGTGCAAAACGGGAGCGGGAGCGGGGATTGTAGTCCAGACTCCCGACGGACGGGACATCAACTACGCCTTCCGGCTGGAGTTCGAAGTAACTAACAACGAGGCCGAGTACGAAGCTCTCATTCAAGGCCTAGAAGTCGCCATCGCCCTAGCGACAGACCTGGAGGTATACTCAGACTCCCTGCTGGTCACCCGCCAGCACGACAACATATATGAAGTAAAGGAAGAAAAGCTCTGGAGGTACTTGCTAAGGGTTCAAGAGCTAAAGGCAAGCTTCTCGAGATGTGAGCTGAAACACCTTCCTCGGGCAAAAAACACCGAAGCGGACGCACTAGCAAAATTAGCAAGCATGGCCGAAAGGATACCAAGTAAGGTGTGGTTGGAGACAAAAACCAGCCCAAGCGTAGACGAGGCACAGGTCCTGGCGGCCGAGTCCCTCGTGCCAGAAGAATCTTGGATGACCCCGATCGTGGAGTACATCCTCGAAGGAAAATTGCCCCCGGAGGATAAAGAAGCCAGAACCCTGAAGCGACGAGCGGCGTCATTCTTTTTTGAAGAGGGGCGCCTCTACAAAAGGTCTTTCGCCAGACCCGCCCTCAGATGCGTCACGGACGAAGAGGGAATTGAACTTATAAAGGAAGTACATGAAGGGATTTGCGGAAACCACCAAGGGGAAAGAGCCACGACCCACAAAATCATGAGACTCGGCTACTACTGGCCGAGAATGCAAAGCCACTGCAAGGAATACATCCGAAAGTGCACTAAGTGCCAGGAGCACGGCAGCAAAATACATAACCCCCCGGCCGTGCAAAAGGCCATACTATCCCCGATCCCGTTCGCAATGTGGGGACTGGACATCATTGGTCCTTTCCCAGAGGCATCTCCCGGGAGGTTCAGGTTCGTATATGTGGCTATTGATTATTTCACAAAATGGGTGGAGGCAATGCCAACCGTGTCCATCACAGCCAAGAGGTCGCAAGAATTCGTGTGGAGGCACATTGTGTGTAGATTCGGGCTGCCAAGAATTATAATAACTGACAATGGGACGCAGTTCAATTGCGACAGGTTCAGGGAGTTTTGTGAGCAATGGAAAATCGAGGTAAGGTTCGCATCGGTGGCACACCCCCAGGCCAACGGACAGGTCGAGAATGCAAACGGACAGATCATAAAAGCCTTAAAGAGAAAGTTAGGAAGCCGAAAAGGGGAATGGGCCGAACTATTACACCAAATCTTGTGGTCCTACCGAACGACGGAAAAGGGACCGACGGGAGAAACACCTTTCAGATTAACTTACGGCCTGGAGGCAGTCGTCCCAGCTGAGATTATGATCCCGTCGGTCCGTTGCGAATCCTATGATGAGCGGCTCAACAACGAAGGGGTAAAACCGCCTAGACCTTCTCGAGGAAGAAAGAGCCGTTGCGGCCGCCCGGATGGTGAAAGACAAGAGGAAAGTCGAGAGGTACTTCAACCGCAGGGTCAGGGAACGAAGCTTTATCCCCGGCGAGCTTGTCCTAAGGGAGGTTAAGCAGCCCAAAAACTCGACCCCCAGTGGGAAGGTCCTTACATCATCCATCAGAAGGTTGGACGAGCTTCATATCACCTGAAAAATGTCGAAGGATACGAACTGCCCCATTCCTGGCATGCGGAATGCCTCAAGAAGTTCTATGTATGAAAATCAATGTAACTCATTGACAACATCAATAAAGGAATTATTTTTGGAAAGATTCGAACGCTAAAAGAAACACCCGGGCAATGCCCTACAGGATGCAATGCCCTGAAAAAGAAACACCCGGGCAATGCCCTACAGGATGCAATGCCCTGAAAAAGAAACACCCGGGCAATGCCCTACAGGATGCAATGCCCTGGAAAAGAAACACCCGGGCAATGCCCTACAGGATGCAATGCCCTGAAAAATCTTGCTATGAGTTGTCGCACTCAAGCAAGAACAAAAACGGAAAACCCATCTCCGGAAACTCTAGGAGCTCTGGTCGCCTGTAATGGGTGAATCATTAGGTGTGGGACGCCACACCGTACCTCGGCTAAATTCCCCTGGCAAACTCTTTCTCCCTCTCTCGGGAAAAGGAAAAAGGGATAACCGCAAGTACCATCGCTTGGCTACCAAAAGCAAGGATTGGGAAAGAAAAAACAGAAGCGCCCGGTCGCTAAAACGACCGGGCGAGGACGGGAACGGTCGGTCGTCAAAACGGCCGGGTCACGTCCTTAAGACAAAAGCGTGGCGACCGGTCGCTCGAGTATGACCGGTCTCGCCCGCAAAAACGAATCAACTAAAAGGCAATCGGTAACACGCGCAATCAAAAGCGACCGGTCGTAATGACCGGGCCGCGAAACAAAGATAGCATAAACCAGCGAAATAACTGGCAAGTAATTCCATTAATCATTGAAAGTATGTACAATATCAAAACAAACAAGATGGAAACGGACGATAACTAAGACTAATCTAAATTTCCTCTGATCTAAGTCTCCTAAACAGCGTCAAGATTCGCAGGAGCAGCCCCTTGAACACTCTCCGAGGACCCGGACTTCCCGGGAGACGACCGGAGGCCTACCCCACCCTGATTCGCAGTACTCCCGGGAGGCAGAAATGATGCCTGGCCAGGGACAAGGCACGTCTCCCCGGGAAGGCGCCCGAACTTCTCAAGAACCTCATAAAAGGAGGTCTTGTGCGCAACCCCCTTGAAGGATAACTCCTGGTAAAGACCGTCATCCATAACCTCACCCCTACCCGCGAAGAACCTCGAAACAATTTGACGGCAGGTCTTCACCATCCTCCCGCATTGAGAGGTGAAGGATTCCTTCAAGTGAGCGAGCCTCGTGCTCTGCTGCCGCAGGTCCTCTCGCACCTTCCGAGAGTAAGCCTCGAGGCTGGCCACCTGCTGCTCCAACGTCTGACCCCAAGCCCGATACCGGTCGCGGCTAGCGTTGGCGGTAATCAACTCCTCCTCAAGATCATCAATCCGCAGGTTCAGTTTCTCCAGTCCCTCAACGGGATTCCCAGGCCTCGGGCCTAAGTAGGAAAAAAGAAAGGAGGAAACCCCTTGTCAAAAAAAGAGTAAGGACAATAAGGAACGAGCGAAGAGGCGAAGAATCACCTCTCGAAGCCAGCTCGGAGTTTTCTAACCGCAGCCTAGCGGACTCCTCCCCCGACACCTTTGCTTTCTCTTCAGAGGAAAGCAGTTGCTCCTTACAAGCCGCAAGCTCGCCAGCCAACCTCTGGAGCTCGACAGACAGCTTCTCTTTCTCGGAAGCCAGGACCTCACCCGCCCGGGCCACCTCCGCCAGTCTCGCCTCGGAGGACGACAGGTCCCTTTTCAGGACAATATTCGCCTCGGAGGCAGAATGAAGTTCTTGAGAAAGTTTGGCCTTCCCCTCAATAAGCGACGCCTTCTCCTGCGTCAAAGTGGTCTTCTCGGCACGAAGGCCCTCAACCTCTCGGTCGTGGGAAACCCGAGCCTGCCCCACCAAGGACTCCAAATCAGAAAAAGCAAACGACCGGTCAGCAAACTCACTTCGTACCTTTTCAAAAGACGCAGCTTCCGTCTCCAGCGACCGGATCCGACCCTTGAGGGAAAAGTTCTCTTCACGCAACCTCTTCAGTTGCTCCTCGTACTCGTCACACTGCTTTGTATACGACCGGCGGGCATCGCCCAGCTCCTTCTTCATATCCGCGGTCTGCTCGCGCACCCGCCTGGAGATCTCCTCCTGAACGGTGTCAACAAAGATGCTGTTGGAGGATCGCTCTATCTTCAGTTCCTCCTGAGCATTGCGGGCCCGGCTCTCCTCCAGGCGTAGCTTCGAGAAAAGAGATTGCACGTGCAAGTCCACACCCTGTGCAAAGGCCACCGTCTGCACAAAATAAAATGATAAGCCAAAGAAAGTAAAAAGGAAAAAGAAGCAGCCCAAAAAAGTTAAGAAGGGATGAGCCGCTCACTCGGAAGATCCCCTGCCACATGAGGTTAAGCGAGGCCTCCAGCGGAAAGGAGTGTCGCATAATGGCGTCCGCTCCACCCCCACCGATCCTCAACCTCTCTTTGGCCGCGGTCGTGGTCTTCAGAGGGGCGAAGAGACCATCAGGAGATCCGGACATACGGGTGGCTTCCTTCCACAGCTCGGTATAGGAGGATGACTCCGTCACGGACAGCACAGGAAAAGGCTGACCACGGTGGTAACACCAGCCATCCTTCGCAGACGGGCCACAGAAGGACTCACGAGCGGGCGGAGGAGGAGAGGACGATGGGGAGGCACCAACACCCTCCTTCGCCTTCGAGCGAAGCCCTGAGTCCGCGGGCTCCCCCTGAGCCGCACCCGGCGTAACGCCCGCACCCCGCCGCCGTCGCCCCCGGGTAATGAAGTCCCAGGCCCAGAAGGAGCGATCTCCCCCAAAGGCCCCTGTTGTGGGGCGGCATCTGAAGCACCCGACTCATCAAGATGTACTATGTCGGAGGCTTTCGTCCTCTTGGCCATATGCTTTATCCTACCCTTCGAGCCAAGGGTCTTCTGGCGATGCTGAGTGGGAGCGGCTGACCGGCCGCCTCCCCCTTGGCCCTGGCTTTCTCAGCCTCGGGAGCTGCAAAGCAGAGAAACACGCAAGAGTGGATAAGCAAAGAAAAGCAGAGCCAAGACATTAGCGGCAGGTAACGACCAAGGGAACGAAGAAGTAAATAAAAAAAACAGGTGGAACACGAAGGATAAGACCGCACATGCACGCCCTCTCTCGTCCCACGGACTAAGATTGAGATCTGACCCGGGCGTAAGAGGAAGAAATACCCGACGGCCGGAACCTGGACTAGTGTACCAAGTACCTGGTTGGTTTGAAGTATCAGGCGACCGGGCCTCTGGAGTCCGAGGGGAACTCCCTTCCCCATCCTTTGCCGATCTCGGCTTCTTGACCGGGTGATCAGCTTCCTCCCCGGACCGCTTCCGGCCAACAACGACCGCCTCTTCCTCGCGAAGAACGGACTCCTCCACAGCTTCCAAGGTGGCGTAGTAGTCCACCTTTCCTTCCCCGGTCTTGAAGGTCACCAGTTGCCAGCTGTGAAAGGGGCCAACCTTCGCCCCGAGCTGAGGAAAATCTGCGACGAAAAGGAGATAGGTAAGCCCAGGACGAGGCAGAAAACGATAAAAAGAGCAGGAAGGAGAGAGGAAGACTCTCACCCTCAGAATGTGTAAGTGAGGCCAGGCGTGGACCGGTAAAAAAGTCCTCCACGCTCGGACGAAGGTCAGCCACCGCCTTCAGGGCTCGGGACATGGTGAGCTCCGACTTCGGAACCGTGGGACTATGCAGGGAGCCCCTGATAATCGAGGGGCAATAGGCGACCCCGAGATACCTCCCGGCAGGTGGGACGATGACAAACCACCGTGCGTTCCAGCGTTGAGCAAGCTTCTTGTATTCAAAAAGCGAATATCCGGACCGACCGGATATGGTTAAATTGTTGGAATCGACTCTGCTAGTGAAGAACTGAACAAACTCCGTAGCGGAAAGCGCCACCCCCTTCTCGGCGCACAGAGCAATGTAAGCATGGAGGTGACACACCGCTTTCGGGTGAAGCTGAGCAAGCGTACAGCAGCGGCGAGTTAGAAACCCCAATACGAACGGGTGGGGAGGAACCGTCATCCCACGCAAAAAGAAGTCGGAGTACACGACATACCCACGACCAAAATCGTCCATGGGATGCGAATCTTCAGAGGGAAGAAAAACCTGGGTTCCTGTGGGAACGTCCACATTCGCAAGAAGCGAATCGAGAGCCTTAACATCAAGAATGCTAGGCAACGGCTCTCGATTACTGGAATAGGCGGACTTTGGTTTAAAGAGTGTCGGACGAAACTTCCCGTCCGATTTGAAACCCACGATGGCACTTTTAGCAGAAACGCGGGATGATTTGGAACTAGAAGACGCCATTAAAACAGCGAAGTAGAGCAGGGAAGAAGAGGCAAAGTGAAGGGAGAGAGAGAAAGCGGAAATAGTGGAGCGAAAGAGAAAGTTCGAAAGTCTGTGAAATGCGAGAATTGGAGGAAAGAGAAAAACGTTGCCCTCCCAACACCTTTTAAAAGGAGGTAACACAATTTCCGAAATATTTAAAATATAAAAACGAACAAAAGGGCGCTTTTTGCAGGAAAATTGCAGAGACTCTGCACATTCTGCAGTGACGGCTGGCGTGCGCGAGACGATAAAAATTCTGCAACGGCCACTTCGTACGAACGCAGGCGCGTGTGGGCACGGCCATGGCGCACGCGCATCGCACGGACTATAGTAAGTCCCATCCTTTTGCCTGAGGGAAAAAGATGGAACTTGTGGGACTGGGAGACAGGAAACGAAGAGGCAAGGCCCAACGAGAAAGCAAAAAGCAAAATTTTTTACCCTCACCCCTCCAATCCGGGCCGAAAGAGTCAGGTTCTAAGTTCTACTTTCCTCACAAGACGCAAAAAGTAGAACTTGTGGGACTGATGAAGAGGGGAAAATACGCCCAAAAGACCCAAAAAGAGCAACAACCCAACGGAACAAAGAGCAGGAAAAAGGGAGGCCAAGGCAACGACCGGGCGTCTCTGTCCAGGCCCAAGCAGGCCGCAAGCATCGACCGGTCATTCATGACCGGTCATCAAGAACCCTAGAACATGGTATAGAGGACGACCGGTCGTCTGTGACCGGTCGCCATAGGAAGCATTTCGATCGGTCATTTATGACCAGACGCCAGGAATTCGAGATATAGCGTAAAAGCGTCCGGTCGTTTGCGACCGGGCACCAAATACACCAAATAGAGCACGAATACGGCCGGTCGCCTGTGACAGGTCCATAAGATATTTATCAGATATTTTGTAGACTTACCAAGATATTTATGTGCCAACCTGGCACAATGCAATAGGCTAAAGGCCAGTAGGAAACACTATAAATAGGGGTTCACCCCCTCAATAAAAGGCACGCGAACAGTATTCCAGAATTCTCACTATTGCATTGCGTTGTTACGAATCTCTCTTTCTCTCTCCCCTCTTTAGCGCACCCCCTTTTCGGTAACAAGGTAATTCGACAGAACTTGAAGAGCTTGATGATAGATTAGGATCCCGACCGAGGAATTACGTGAGAAGGCTGCTTAGGAGCCTAGGGATTTATACCATTTCAGTTTCTAACGGGAGAATTTTCTGGTCCGACCGAACTTGCAAGTCCGGTCGCAAGGTCGGTCGATTCCAGAAGGTTTCCCGTCTTTGTAAATCTGGGCTCGACCGAACTTGCAAGTCCGGTCGCAAGTCCGGTCCGGCCCAGTACTTCAGTTTTAAAGTCTGTTTTTGGGTGTTTTCTTTACCCATTGCTTCCCCAATCTTTACCAATACTTCCCCACATGATTTAGCACTAATTAAACCCTCTAAATCACCTTGGTTCATCCACCAAACTTACTACTCAATCCTTACATTCACTTACACATTTTTCCTCATTTCCTTCCAACACTTATACTAGTTCCTCACACTAATGCTACAGATTTTGTTTCCTCTATTATGCTACAGATTTTTCCCTAAACACTTACCCTCCAATACTCCCTCATCCAACGCCACTCTTAGCATCTTAAATACATTAACTCACAACCTAATTCCATCCCATTTACAAACTCATATTCAAATCTGTTACAAGCTACTAAACACTCCTTTTAAACTCTCCAAATACTTCCTCTTCTTAAACAACTTAAGTCCTCTCATTCCTACACAAAATTTGACATAGTCTCCTCTATATTTTTAGCTTTGCCCACATACTATTTCAGTTCCCAAATTGCTCATTCTCACCACCTGTTTATACAACAGATTATACTCACACTTCAACACTACTACAACAACATAAATTCCTACACACATACACATACTACCCATGGTTTTCCCAAGCTTTTAAACTTCATTTAAAAACTTCAAAACTGTTACAACATCATTCCTCATTATACTACAATATACTTACTGCTCATTACTCAATTCATTACTCATTTTACTACTCCAAAACTGTTACAATACTACATACAAAACTAGCTCAAGGTAAGGGTAACTACCTTGTGTTTCTAGTTTTCTTTCTTCCTTTTTGCCTTATCTTCCTTTCTTCTCCTTTGTTCTCGGTCCCAATGAGGTTCACACACCAATGCTACAACAACCCATATCAATACACAACTACTTAGAAACTATTCTCATCAATCTAGGGTTTATGCTTGTTTGAGATTTAGAATAAAGCATTACCTTCCAATGGATGGGTGGAGTGGTGGACAGCAACCAAAGCAAGACTCCAACACCCAAAAATGGAGCAAAAATCGGCTAGAGCAAAAGACACCAAACAAGGTTTTAGTTGAATTTTCGTTTTACCCACAAGGCCTAGAAAAAGATAGGTTTTCAAGGATGTTTTTACCTCAAAATGACAAGGAGGTGAAGGTGCTTCTAATGGTGGACTTGAATCTTCAAATGGAGAATACCCACCGAAATGAAAGTGGTCGTTTTAAATTTTTGGAAGGATGAAAATGTTCTCCTTTGCAAGGGGATTCCAATGGTATGGTTTTTATAATTTTTGGAGAAAGGATGAAGGCACAACAATGGAGAGAAGTTGTGGGTTGTGTGAGTTTTCTTCAAAAATCCATGGCTATCGCAGGAGAGGAGAAAATGAAGAGAGGAGGATGGTGAGTACGTGAGAGAGGGTGAGGGATGGAAGAGAGAGAGAGCCCCACTTCCTTTTTCTACTTTTTCTACTTATTTCATTTGTCCTCTAGCTAATAAGAAAGAAATAAAGAGAATGGGAGAGAGAGCTGGCCGCCCCCTACACACACACACACACTCACATTTTTATTTTTATTTGCAAAGTGGACACACTTAGTTTGTTTATTTGCATTCTCACCCCACAACTTCCGGGTTGTTACAGTTCCTACTAACCGGAACCCGTTTTCCAGAATTTTCTCGTTTAATTAATTTCATTGGTTCTAAAGCTTCACTAATATTTATTAGTGACTATTTAATTGACCAAAACTGTTACGAGTCTATTTGACCCGCTTAAAGTCACGTTTTCCCGGTTTCCTCGAAAAACGAGCTTTAAGGTTCGTTTATGCTTTTAACTTATTTTAATGGTCCGTTTTCTTCAGGATTTGTTCCCTCGTATTTATTTAAGTGTAATTAAGCCTTTAAACATAAAATTAGCCTAATTAATCACTGTTTTTAATTACGGGGTATTTCAATCTACCCCCCTTAAGAAAGTTTGCCCTCAAAGTTGCTCAAGGTTACGGTTTACCATTTCTACTCATTTGGCAAGCCAATTGCCACGATACATTCTACTCCCACCTTACAAGGTGTTCACATTTCTTACACTACCAGCATACACAATTCAGGTACCATGCACCATACTCAGTTTAAATACCATACACAATACACAATCCAATTCGCACATTCCACAATACATTAACAATACACTTCACAATGTCATTCGTGTCATATACCGTACAACACAAATGCATTACTCCTTACACACATACCATACTCATTGTACTACATACTGAATACTACTAGCACTACTTTGTGCCAATAAAATACAATTAGCACTACATGTGCCAACCAAAATACAATTACAATACATACATACTACGCAATGCTAACCCGAAGCAATGCAAAAGCAAAAGGCTCTACCCCCCTTAAAAGGGGTACACCCCGTACCCTCCGTTCTATACGGATACTAGACATCTAGTCTACAAATAGGTTCGGTACTTCGCCTTCATGGCGTCCTCTAATTCCCAAGTCGCTTCCTCGACATCGTGGTTAGACCACAAGACCTTCACCATTCGTACAGATTTATGGCGAGTGTCTCTTGTCTTTGTATCAAGGATTCGTAATGGAGTCTCGAAATATCTCATTGTCGGCTCTAGGGATAGATGTTCGGGTTCTAATACATGAGAGGGATCGGCTATGTATTTCTTGAGTTGTGATACATGAAAGACATCATGAACACGCCCCAATTCTTCAGGCAATGCTAGCCTATAAGCTACGGCTCCAATCCTCTCGGTAATGGCATACGGGCCTACAAATTTCGGGCTCAGCTTGCCCTTTTGGCCAAATCGAAAGACGCCCTTCATAGGTGAGACACGCAAGAACACTTGGTCGCCCACGGCGAACTCAAGGTCGCGTCGTCGCACATCTACATAGGATTTCTGTCTATCTTGGGCTGCTTTCATATTTGCTCGGATTTGTTGTACCTCAGCTTGTACTTTTTCCAGATACTCCGGTCCTATGATGACCGATTCGCTTGACTCATCCCAACACAACGGGGTACGGCAAGGTCTACCATACAAAGCTTGGAACGGCAACATCTTAATCGAAGCATGATAGCTATTGTTATACGAAAACTCGATAAGATGAAGCTTCTCAATCCAGCTCCCCTGAAAGTCTAAGGCACATGCCCTAAGCATGTCCTCTAGTGTCTGGATAGTCCTTTCTGTCTGACCGTCGGTCTGTGGGTGAAAGGCGGTGCTAAGCTTCAACTCAGTACCAAGCGCTTCCCGTGTTGCTCTCCAGTATCTCGAAAGAAATCTGGTGTCGCGGTCAGATACAATGGTTTTTGGGACTCCGTGGTGTCGAATGATCTCCTTGTCGAATAGCTCCGCGAGCTTCGCCACCTTCCAGGTGTCCTTCATCGGTATGAATCGGGCAACCTTGGTGAGGCGATCGACTACTACCCAGATCATGTTGAGTCCTCCCCTAGCAGGTGGGAGTCCAACAACAAAATCCATAGAGATATCGTGGAATTTCCACTCCGGAATGGGCATGGATTGCACCATTCCTCCCGGTATTCGGTGCTCGAACTTCACCTTCTGGCATGTGAGACACCTTAGAACATACTTAGTCACGTCAGATTTCATTCCTGACCACCAGAAGTACCTCTTCATGTCTTTGTACATTTTAGAGGCTCCCGGATGGACATGCAATGTCGAACAATGTGACTCTCGCAGAATGTGATCCCTTAGCTCAGCATTGCTTCGAGGGACGCATAATCTGCCATTCAATCGGATCAGACCATCTTCATGCAATTTGAAGTCGTACTTTCGGTTCTCGAAGGTACCATCTATGATTTTCTGTCTGATCTCTGTGAATTAAGGGTCGCTCAACTGAGCGTCTCGCACCTCGTCAACCAAGCTAGAAGAAGCGAGTAGCGAATGGAGCGAGTGTGCTCGACGGCTCAGGGCGTCGGCTACAACGTTTGCCTTCCCTTCTTTATACTGGAGGTTGATGTCGTAATCTGAGAGGAACTCCATCCACCTCCTCTGTCTTAAGTTCAGTTCCTTCTGTGTGAATACATACTGCAAACTTTTGTGGTCGGAGTAGATGGTAATGCTTACCCCATAGAGATAGTGTCGCCATATCTTCAAGGCGAAGACAATGGCTCCTAACTCTAGATCATGTGTTGGGTAATTCTCCTCATGCTTTTTCAGCTGGCGGGAGGCGTATGCTACTACCTTGCCATGCTGCATGAGTACGCATCCCATGCCCTTACCCGATGCATCACAATACACCTCAAATCCCTCTGTGCCCTCTCGAAGTGTGAGAATTGGCGCTGAGGTCAATGAGTCTTTTATTCTCTTGAAGGATACCTCGCACTCGCTTGTCCATACAAACGGTGCATCTTTCTTCATCAATGACGTCATGGGCTTAGCGACTTTTGAGAAGTCCTTTACAAATCTCCGGTAATAACCGGCTAGACCAAGAAAGCTCCGGATGTCGGTAACAGTCTTAGGTCTAGGCCATGATCGCACTGCTTCGATTTTGGATGGATCTACTGAAATGCCCGCGCTCGAGATGACATGACCGAGGAATGATACCTGATCTAGCCAAAACTTGCATTTGGAGAACTTCGCGTACAGCTGGTTCTCACACAGTGTCTCAAGTACTTTTCTCAAATGGTTTTCATGTTCTTCTACTGACTTTGAATACACAAGGATGTCGTCGATGAATACTACTACTGAAGTGTCCAGCTGATCACTGAATAACCGATTCATTAGGTCCATGAATTTGGCTGGTGCGTTAGACAAACTGAATGGCATCACTGTGAATTCGTAGTGGCCATATCTTGTTCGGAATGTTGTTTTCTCAATGTCTTGCTCTTTGATAGCAATTTGGTGATATCCGGATCGGAGATCAATCTTAGAAAAGACCGAAGCTCCCTTCAACTGATCGAACAGGTCGTCGATGCGTGGCAATGGATATTTGTTCTTTACTGTGACCGCATTCAATTCACGGTAGTCGATGCAGAGGCGGAGACTACCGTCCTTCTTCTTAACAAAGAGGACCGGTGCTCCCCAGGGTGATACGCTCGGGCGTATAAACCCTTTGTCGAGAAGATCACGTAGTTGCTCTTTGAGTTCTGTCATTTCTGCTGGTGCCATACGGTATGGTGCCCTAGCAATGGGACCAGTACCCGGTACGAGGTCAATTTCAAACTCTACTGCTCTCTGTGGTGGCATACCAGGCAGCTCTTTCGGAAATACATCAGGGAACTCTGAGACTACGGTCACATCATCACTGAATTCTAGATCTCTCTCCAGATCTTGCACATGGCATAAATACACTTCATGTCCTTTTCTGAGCTCCCGGTACATTGCCATAGCGGAGATGACTGTAGTTGAAGGCTCTCTCGGTCTCTGGCGGTATGAAACAGTGACCCCAGATGGACTCTTGAGCAGCAATCGGTGCTCGGCGCATAGGATTCTCCCCTTGTGCCGCTCCAACCAGTTCATTCCAATTATTAAGTCGAATCCCAACCCGTTGAATTCAATGAAGGAGATGGGAAACGCTTCGCCTTTGATTTGAATTGTGGCGGTGTGGTAATACTTAGTACACTTTACCCGCTCCTTCGACGGGAGAGTAACCAAGAAATTCGGTAGCTCATCTGCGTCTAGCCCCAACCTTGTAGCGAATGATGGCGATACAAAGGTGTGAGAGGCGCCGGAGTCGAATAATACTGAGGCTTCGATGCAGTTTACCGGGAATGTTCCCGTTAGGATGGTGCCGCTTTTGTCGGCTTGTTCTTCGGTGAGGATGCTCAGGTTACCTTCGGTACCAAGTCCACAACCTATTGATTCATGAGATTATAAGTAAAGATGGTGGACCGCAAGTGGAATTTAATAACCAACACTACTTTTATTGAATAACTAACCATCATACATGTTGTGTCTCTAATACACGTTACTACTGGATTACATGCTACTACAAGATTAATACTTTCTAAAGGTAAGGTTCAGGCGTCCTGGTTTCATGTGTGTGGCATTGACTATTGCCGGTGGTGCTGTATTCAACTTGATCTTCTGGATCCCGTGATACAGCAACCTTGACTCTCCACCCATGATTAGAACATCTCCTGATCTCAATACCAGTTTCTCCGCGAGGTCCACACGCTTCTGCTCGCTATACAAAAATACGGCGTCATTACCAATGGACCAAGACACTACGGGCACTCCTAGTTCAAGAGATTCCATTGTCTCATCCTTGTCTTGGTGTAAGCCAAGTCGTCCTTCTTTCTCACAGAAGTTGACGATACAGAGGTCTGCTTCAAGTGCAGGGATTGGTTCATCTTCACATTGTTGTATGATTTCTACAGCTTGTGTGACAAGCGTTTGGAATTCCGGGGGTATTGATGGAGGTGTGGCTCCGTCTCCTGTTCGCGTTGTTTGGTATGTCTTGGTATAAGGGTTCCAATCCTTTCCCAAGCACATCATCTTCAACTTTATTGTTGCTCCACCGGGGAATTCGGGTGTGTAAAATCCTCCTAGACCCATTCCTAACTCGTTGCATCGTTGGATGATTGAAACTTGTGCTTCGGGTGTCAGGTATCCTTTTAATAAGATCATACCTGGGCGGATGACCTGACACTGATTGTTGTCAAAGTGGTGAGTGGCGATGTCGGTCTCTTCATGAGGTGAGTTTGAAGGTATTGGGTAACAGATAAGGAATTTCCCTAAGGTGGTATATTCCATCTAGTGTGAGTTCTAGGCTTACTAATTCATTTCCTGCTCAATACATACTTCCATATTACTTACTCATGCTCAACTTCATACTTCAAGTACTTACGCATTCATACTCCCATTCATACAATTACTTTAATCCTTAGTCATGCTCTTCAAGGATTAAAGGTTTCAGTTATTACCTGGGCCGGACTTAGTCCCGGTCCCATCACGGTCAATGATGTGTAAGGCCGGCTCCTCTGCGGTGCGCCCTTCTGCGGACCTCGGGATCCCTGTCCCTGTGAGGTATGCTGGGCATGAGCATCGCCAGTGCACTCCTTGCCTTCACGCTGCTTATAGCCCTGTAATTGCCCTTGGGCTTAGATTTTCTGGGCATGCATTAGCACGGTGCCCCGGCTTCTGCAAGTGTAGCAGCGGATCTCCCTTCCTTGGCAATCTGTGCCGGGATGATCCTTGTTGCAGTTTTGGCATATGTAGCTGCGGCCATCAGATTGGTTCTTGCCTTGGCCAAATCCAGAACCTATAGCTTCCAAGTTAGCAAGGTTCGGTATACTTACAATACTCTATAAACATACGTGTTCACAAGTGTTCTAATTCGGTTTCGGGTTCTTACCCTTGTAGGGCTGAGACCTCAGTGGCTTCGCTGCCACTGGTGCAGTGTAGGCAAGCTGCAATGGCTCAGCTGCCTTGCCCTTCTCAGCATGGGCACTGCCATCTAGAGGTGTTCTTTGGTGGGAGTACTTCCCTTTCTTCTTCTTCCATGGTTTGGTTTGGTTTGGGTCATCGGAGGTGTTACCCTTGTCGCTCACCTTGCGCTTCAGCGCTTGCTCCTCATCTCTCAGCTGGCAGGTGATCTCAACTCGAGATGCAGCGTGGTAACACTCCTGAATTACTTAGGCATTAGGTTACACTTATATACGGGAATACTAATTCACATTACTCATGGCTTTCAAGGGTTCAACGATGTTTACCTGAAGGGAGGTAAACCGTGTGAAGCCCATGCCATACCGGAGTCGATGGCTCAATCCACCGTAGAAGCGGTCGACCAAGACTTGGCCGGTATACCCAAGGTCGGGTAGAAGTTGGAGAAGAGAGGTGAAGGTGCGGTAATATTCATCAACCGTCATCTTCTCGGTCATTTTCAGGGCATCGAGCTCAAGCCTTTTCTTGGTCTTGACATGCTCGGGATAGTACTTAGATCGGAGGAGAGAGGTGAATGCTTCCCAACCGAATGCGGGATCAGCTACATGCTCGGCCTTAACGAGCTTCAACCAGTCCATAGCCGCGTCTTTGAGGTAATACACAGCTATCCTCACTCGAACTCCAGCGGGAGTCTCAAGTGTCTCGAAGGCCGTCTCCATCTCGGAGAGATAGGCCTCGAGCTTGGCAGGGTCGCTCTCGCCTCTAAAGCATGGAGGTCGAAGGTCGTCGACTGCCTTTACCCAATTGGTCTCTCGGGGATGAGGTGGGTCGGGCTGCTGCTGTTGTTGCTGCTGTTGTTGAGTTTGTTGTGTTTGTTGTACAGCAGTGATTACTTGTGGTAGCATCTGTGCTACCGTGGCGGCGACGATCTTAGCTATCGTCTGCGCGCCCGGTCCTTCGTTGCCCCCTCCTCTGGGACGACCTGGACCTCATCCTGACATCTGAACAAGTGTGGATTACATTAGATGCCATGATACTATGACCTCATGGTCTTGATTCAAACAATGGTATCGTCCTTGCAGACGTTAAGGGTGTCCGTTGTTAACAACGGTGGTTCCTAGTTAGGTTTCTAAGTATCCGTCTTAGGACGGTTGAAATCCTAACTCGGTAATCACAACACTTAGGATTCTAATCATCAGAGCGAGACTTCGCTCTGATACCACTTTTTGTAACACCCCAACCGCTAATCCTTCCATTACCCTCTAATCATTCCCATAATTACCTTACTTGCAGCGGAATACTTACTTACTCCCGGGGGGTGATACAACGCCGTCAACCTTCCAAGGTTAACAAGGCTACTACTACTTACCGTTTCGGTCTGACGATTAGAATAAACCAAATACATACTACTTACTTTACAATACCAAATACTTCACTTACATTTGATTACCGAGTAACCAAGTTATACGAATTACATACCAAGACTACTTCCCAAAAATGAAGAGTTTATACATCCTCTCCTTACTATCCTATTATGAATTCATTATCCAAAAAGGTGTACCACATGGTACACCGGCTACTCAAAAGGCCTTAGTCGTGTACAACTCGGTACACCATCCCAATCCTACTAACTACCAAAAAGAATTACATCCGGTCCTTACTCTACCTTCATGCCTCGCGGGTACCTGTGGAGTAAAAACATTCCCCCTAGGGGGTCAGCTTACGCTGCATATGATAACCGCATACCTCGCGTGCTAGCGAGGGTACGCCAACTAATTGATCGAGTACATGTGGTTCGTTTCATTCATACATACATACATGCTTTATACGATACAAATCAATACATTCCATACACAAGGCATACATACACACAATACATGCAAGGAAGACAATTCAGGTCAACCATTCATACTTACCCATACTCACTACATTACGGAGTTACAATTCTTCAATACATGCAAAGGTCTTGTTAGCCTCATTACACACCCAGGTTAATCGGGTGTTCAATACTCTTTTACTCCGGGTCGATGACTTACAGTAGTCAAGACCAATACACATACAATACTTACTTCTTACATACTTTACTCCAGTTAAGTCGGTATGACCTCCGGGCATGGATTACTACATCCCACCACCGGGCTTTAGGGTGGCCCACTAATCCAGGATGCTACCCATTCAAGGGGATTGGTCCAAGGAAAAGATTATAGCCAGGATTCGGATCCAACCTCTTGTGTTTCCTTATCCTCACGCGTGGCCGAAACTATATCGGACTTCTACTCATTCCATTTACTCATTACTCATGTTAGGAGTTAGATTGTTAGGAATTAGTAGAAGTCAATACTTCATTTCCATACATCCATACATTACACAAGTACATATTACTTACGCATACTTCTCATTTCCATTCATACCTTTCATGAATTATACAAACTAAATGTTTAAGGCATACAACGAGAACAAAATAGTTCAAACACAATTAAGTGCAATAAAAGTCCGATTCATGCATTTATCTTATTGGTGATCACATAAGCACACAAATCGGGGTAACCAAGTTAGGATACAGGGCATGAAGAAATCATACCGTTCACCGTCGCATACGTACTACCGGGTTCCTTCGAGGGTCAACTATTTGATTCCTATACATACATGAAGTAGTAAGATCAATGATCTATTATCGATCTAACGTACTCCTTCATTGATACTTTCAATGTATACTTACTACTTTATTACTTTCTTACTTGGTTATAAAACCATTCTTCCTTTACTACTTCTTAAACTTGTTTCCTTATTCATTCACTTACTTTCTTACCCTTATTACCTTCATTAATGGTGTGGTACTACCTACACATACCTATATGTGTATAGGCATATATATACATACATATGATTAGTGTAATCATATAATAATTTTTTTTTGTTTGACTCGACCGAACTTGCAAGTCCGGTCGCAAGTTCGGTCCAAGTCAGTAGGCTACATCGTGTGAAAATTCCAGGGCCGACCGACCTTGCAAGTCCGGTCCCAAGGTCGGTCCATTCCAGTAAGTTTCCTTCGTGAGAATTTTAGCCTGACCGACCTTGGAAGTCCGGTCGCAAGGTCGGTCCATTCCAGTAGCTTGCATTACGGGAATTTTTCTGGCCGTCCGAACTTGCAAGTCCGGTCGCAAGTTCGGTCCATTCCAGAAGGTTTCTGACGGGAGAATTTTCTGGTCCGACCGAACTTGCAAGTCCGGTCGCAAGGTCGGTCGATTCCAGAAGGTTTCCCGTCTTTGTAAATCTGGGCTCGACCGAACTTGCAAGTCCGGTCGCAAGTCCGGTCGGCCCAGTACTTCAGTTTTAAAGTCTGTTTTTGGGTGTTTTCTTTACCCATTGCATCCCCAATCTTTACCAATACTTCCCCACATGATTTAGCACTAATTAAACCCTCTAAATCACCTTGGTTCATCCACCAAACTTACTACTCAATCCTTACATTCACTTACACATTTTTCCTCATTTCCTTCCAACACTTATACTAGTTCCTCACACTAATGCTACAGATTTTTTTTCCTCTATTATGCTACAGATTTTTCCCTCAACACTTACCCTCCAATACTCCCTCATCCAACGCCACTCTTAGCATCTTAAATACATTAACTCACAACCTAATTCCATCCCATTTACAAACTCATATTCAAATCTGTTACAAGCTACTAAACACTCCTTTTAAACTCTCCAAATACTTCCTCTTCTTAAACAACTTAAGTCCTCTCATTCCTACACAAAATTTGACATAGTCTCCCCTATATTTTTAGCTTTGCCCACATACTATTTCAGTTCCCAAATTGCTCATTCTCACCACCTGTTTATACAACAGATTATACTCACACTTCAACACTACTACAACAACATAAATTCCTGCACACATACACATACTACCCATGGTTTTCCCAAGCTTTTAAACTTCATTTAAAAACTTCAAAACTGTTACAACATCATTCCTCATTATACTACAATATACTTACTACTCATTACTCAATTCATTACTCATTTTACTACTCCAAAACTGTTACAATACTACATACAAAACTAGCTCAAGGTAAGGGTAACTACCTTGTGTTTCTAGTTTTCTTTCTTCCTTTTTGCCTTCTCTTCCTTTCTTCTCCTTTGTTCTCGGTCCCAATGAGGTTCACACACACCAAGTGCTACAACCCATATCAATACACAACTACTTAGAAACTATCCTCATCAATCTAGGGTTTATGCTTGTTTGAGATTTAGAATGAAGCATTACCTTCCAATGGATGGGTGGAGTGGTGGACAGCAACCAAAGCAAGATTCCAACACCCAAAAATGGAGCCAAAATCGGCTAGAGAAAAAGGACAAAAACCACAACAAGGTTTTAGTTGAATTTTCGTTTGCCCACAAGGCCTAGAAAAAGATAGGTTTTCAAGGATGTTTTTACCTCAAAATGAACAAGGAGGTGAAGTGTGCTTCTAATGGGGACTTGAATATTCAAATGGAGAATACCCACTGAAATGAAAGTGGTCGTTTTCGATTTTTGTAAGGATGAAAAAGTTCTCCTTTGCAAGGGGATTCCAATGGTATGGTTTTTATATTTTTGGACAAAGGATGAAGGCACAACAATGGAGAGAAGTTGTGGGGTGTGTGAGTTTTCTTCAAAACTCCATGGCTATCGCAGGAGAGGAGAAAATGAAGAGAGGAGGAGGGTGAGTACGTGAGAGAGGGTGAGGGATGGAAGAGAGAGAGAGCCCCACTTCCTTTTTCTACTTTTTCTACTTATTTCATTTGTCCTCTAGCTAATAAGAAAGAAATAAAGAGAATGGGAGAGAGAGCTGGCCGCCCCCTACACACACACACACTCACATTTTTATTTTTATTTGCAAAGTCGATACACTTAGTTTGTTTATTTGCATTCTCACCCCACAACTTCCGGGTTGTTACAGTTCCTACTAACCGAAACCCGTTTTCCGAAATTTTCTCGTTTAATTAATTTATTGGTTCTAAAGCTTCACTAATATTTATTAGTGACTAATTAATTGACCAAAACTGTTACGAGTCAATTGACCCGCTTAAAGTCACGTTTCCCGGTTTCCTCGAAAAACGAGCTTTAAGGTTCGTTTATGCTTTTAACCCATTTTAATGGTCCGTTTTCTTCGGGATTTGTTCCCTCGTATTTATTTAAGTGTAATTAAGCCTTAAAAATATAATTAGCCTAATTAATCACTATTTTTAATTACGGGGTATTTCAATTATGAACTGTTAAACTACCTAGAACCACTGTTAAATAACATGGAGAAATAAAGAACATACGGAGTTAGTATACTATGAGTATTAGTTCTTACCAACAGTATTGTAATAGTTAGCGTTAGTTGTATTAATGTTACCCAGTATTGCATGTATGTATAACAGCGGTACGGGGAGAAACTACTAAGCGTGAACTGTCAAGCTAGCTAATTTTCACGGTAAACGGTATGTTAATTGTGTGGTCTGAATGTCCTAAGGATTTTCCGGAGGTCCAGACGTTGTGTGTTTAATTTTAAGAGCGATGTCTATGATTTATGTATATCATATTGTATACTGTATTGCTCGACATCATTGCGTTTTATTTCCACGTGAACGTCTTATGACTGGAAGTTTATGCATCTAAACTCAAACAAGACTAGGTGACCTTTAGGTATTATGTGAACCTAACTGATGGTCAACTGTTATAGTCTTAACTCAAGGATTGGATATTGTATCATTGACTAAAGGGCTAACTTATAAAGAGAGGAATCCATCTAGTTTCGACTATCTGGTTGCGCATCGTGATCACTACGAGGGACTACTATCAAGAGTCACTCAAGGGAATCCATTATCCACATTCGATGATGGCAGAGGGCACTACTGTTGGTGCACAGGTTTCGACCGAATTGGTCGCCTTTAAGGCAAATAAATTATCCAGGGCCATAAGGTCAGCTGGCAACGGTTCCTTTGGAACCCAGGGGACTACTGTCCATTAATAAGATATTAAGGGTTGTCCTAACATGACGCCCGAGGTGGAATTTGATTGGAAGATTTAAGTGGTTGGTTAAGAGGATAAGGGCCATGTGGCCAACTAACGAGTACAGTTAATTAATGTGCGTATCTTGTTTGGTTACTGTTATGGATTATTGGTGTTTGATTATCTGGTTGTTGTTCACTATTATGTGATGATATTGTCAGGTGAACTATTATGTGTTTATTTAACATTTACCATTATTACTACTGTTGTAAACTGGAATAACATGTAATGAATCTAATATCAAAATGGCTAAACTACTTAAGGAATCCAAATGATTTAAGACTACATTTAGCATACCAGCATATAGTTTGCTGAGCCCTTCAGTGGGCCAAACATTTCAGGTTATTGATTGAAGACACAAGCCGGAGTGCGGGATACAGGGTAGCTGATGTATTTTCATAAACATCTTTTAGTTTTATCATGCACTGTATTATGGAGTTTGTTGTATTTGGTTTAGTTGCTCAGTTTGGATTTGGATTGTAAGTTTATGATTACTCAGTATCTCATCATCACAGCAGTGGAGAGTTGAAGTTGATGGAAGGAGTAAGGTTGCCTTGTTACTCACAAGGGTGGGTGACGGCGTGTAACACCGAACGTTAGATAGTTTTATTTTCCGCTGCGAATTATATTTTGTTATGCTATGACTTGCGCTTATATTACAGGATTAGGATTAGGGGTGTTACAAAAAAGTGGTATCAGAGCGGAGTTCCGCACTGATGAAGAGATACTGAGTCAAGAACAATTAGCATAGGACATTTGGGATACGGGAATGTCTGTGAGGATTCGTGACTTAGACAGGAGAATTTTAGGGATATCTTATAATTAATCTTTCTTGCACATTTATGATTGTGTATGTAAAACGGTGTTAGCACCGAGTAGTAATAATAGTATACTATATTATAGATGTCGAGAAGCGGAAGACCACGTGGAGGCAGCAGTGGACGCGGTGGCGAGACCGGAAGATGAAGATGTCCCAGAGATACCAGGCCTAGCAGAAGCCATGGCAGCCTTCGCCCAACAGTTAGGAGCTTAGTTTGCGGGAGCCATACCCCACCCGCCGCAGCCCAGAGAAACAAACGGGTTGAAGAGCGTTGCAGACGCTAGAGTACCGACGTATTCAGGGGAACCAGACCCCGCTGCACTAGAGAAGTTCATTGTGGAACACCAGAAGGCATTCAAGGCTGTTAGAGTTCCGGAAGACCAGAAGGTCGACATCGCAGCATATAACCTGAAGGACGCAGCAGACATATGGTGGCGGTCGGTCGAGGACCACCATAGAGCCACACCAAACTTTGACTGGACAGCATTTGTGGGAGGTGTTGCGGGACAAGTACTACCCCGAACATCTGAAGTAGAAGAAGAGGCAAGAATTCGAGACCCTGATCCAGGGGAGTCAGACGGTTGATCAGTACTACGCACGATTCATCAGTCTAGTGGACTACATACCAAGGGTCGACTGCTCCGACACTGTAAAGATTCAGAAATTTAGTGGAGGTTTGCAATATCGTATCCAAGGCTTCATGGGAGCCATACGTTTTACCACTATACAAGAATGCTATGACGCCGCGTCGGTAACTGAGCTGATGCTTCAGTCCAGGGAAGAGGCTCAAGGAAAGAAAAGTAAGAATACTGAGGGAGATCATGGGGGAGCAACCTCTGGCGGTTACAACAAACAGGGAAAGAAATTATTTGATAAGAAGAAGGGGCGGAAGGACTTCCAGGGTCAGAAGACAAAGGAGCAGGCCCCTTGTCTGACCGGCCCTGCTATTAATGCTCAGCCACTTATGTCGGCACCACCCAAGGGTAAGGATACCCACCTCTCACTTAAACAAAATATTTATTAGCTGTACCGTTACTAAACCATGTTGTATAAACAATAGGCACTAAGCCACCCAGCGCCACTACTACTGTAAGCGCTGTGGAAATGATCACCCTGGCGTAGATTGCTCCGGCAGGAAGGTGGAGTGCCGCTATTGCAAGAAGGAAGGCCACCGAGAGTATGAATGCTTTTCCAACCCCGGAAGCCGGGTGTATAAAGGATCTAGAGATTCATAGAGAACCCCAGCTATTGAGGCGGGCGGACCACGAGGAGGTCAGGCGCCGTAGAACAATATCTACACTAGAGGACCGGTAGGACAACCATCTTCATCCGCGAGTCAGAAGCGAAAGGAGGTAGTTCCAGGAAGAAACACCCTGTACTCAGTGGGAGCTTTGGGCGCTGAGACTAGCACTCAGCGTGAAACCGGTAAGCATAAAACCTAAACCAAAAGCATTAAGCATGAATGTGTGTTTACATCTATCAATGATGAGACTTGAATGTGTTTTGTGCGAATAAAATTTAGAGAGACCTAACTTAGGAAACCTCTCACCTGAATAGGACACTTTGACATTTGTTACCCCTTACCTATGAGACCGAGATCACCTGAACCTTTGAGCGAAGGTCGGGAATATCCAGAGGAAGAATGTCAAGTACTTCGACCCGGCATGATCCTACACAAGCAATATCTAACCATAGATGAACAAATAGCCATTGTAAATGAATGTAGAAGTTTGGGAATAGGTCTTGGAGGATTTTATACTCAGGATATGAGAGGGGATCGAAACTTAAATTGTATATGATGTGTATGGGTAAGGATTGGGATCCACAAACTAGGTTGTATCAAGAAGTAAGAAAGATAGATGGAGCACGAGTTCCTAGGATACCCGATATTTTTCAAACTTTGGTAACAGAAGCGGTCAAGATTGCACAACAATTAGAAACAAACCCCATACCGGACATTAAAGCCGACGTTTGTATTGTGAACTTCTAAGAGAAAAGGGGAAAAACTTGGATTACACCAGGACCGAGATGAGACATCTGAGTCAATTACCAAAGGGATACCAGTTGTATCATTCTCCATTGGAGATGATGCTGAGTTTCTATACGTTGATCAGAAGAGGATGGACAAAGCGAGCAAGATTTTGAAGTCAGGAGACGTGTTGATATTTGGGGGAGAATCCATTCTAGTGTACCATGGGATTAAGGGCATTGAGTTGAATACAACCCCATCAACCTTAGTAAACACTACCCATTTGAAATCCGGACGGTTAAACTTGACGTTTAGGCAATATTGATGTAATGGAAATTGTATGTAAGAATCATTGGATGAATGAATGGCATTTTTAATTCCTTTGAGACATACACCCAACCTCACTATCTTACAAACTGTTAACCCCCGGCCACGAGTCCAATGGAGGAGCTGTTCTAATGTGTTGGACAGGACCGAGGCCAAGGATAAGGGGAATGTCATCATGGGAACCTTCACTGTAAACGGTGTGGGTGCATCGATACTATTCGATTCAGGAGCGTCTCATTCCTTTATATCCTCTGCATTGGCAAGGAAGTTAGAGACAACCCCTGAGCCTCTCTCAGATTTCCTAGTCACATTACCGACGAAGGAGAGAGTGAGGTGCACAAAACTCCACACGGGAGTTCAGATTAATATCATGAATGAAGAAGATTTTCACGCGGACTTGATTGAGCTGGATAATTTAGGCTTTGACATCATCATGGGCAAGGATTGGCTTCAGAAGTATAAGGGACGACTACATTGCGCAGAGCATAGACTACTACTGAAGAGCCCGAAGGGCAAGACAGTTTCATATCATAGTACTCCTAGAGAGCCGACTTTCAACTTAGTGTCCGCTATAACCTTGATGAAGAAAGCGAAGAAGGGACAACCAGTCTACTTGCGCAATGTCCAGGACATGAGGCAGGAAGAGCAGACACAGTCAGACATACCAGTCATTTCAGATTTCTCTGATTTGTTTCCTGAAGAATTACCAGGGATGCCACCCAAGAGGGATGTTGAGTTCTCTATCGACTTAATTCCAGGCACGGGGCCTATTGCTAAGGCGCCCTACAGAATGGCACCAGCAGAGATGAAGGAGCTGAAGATTCAGTTAGAAGATCTGCTTGACAAGGGTTTCATCAGACCGAGTGCATCACCATGGGGAGCACCAGTTTTGTTTGTAAAGAAGCAGGATGGTAGCATGCGACTATACATTGACTACAAAAGCATAACGCAATCACAGTGAAGAATAAGTACCCTTTACCACAGATTGATGACCTGTTTGACCAAATAAGAGGTGCTACAGTTTTCTCGAAGATTGACCTTAGGTCTGGATACCACCAGATATGGATAGCGGATTGAGATATATAGAAGACAGCTTTTCGAACGCGTTATGGGCACTATGAGTTCACAGTTATGCCATTTGGCTTATCGAATGCCCCAGCTATATTCATGGATCTTATGAACCGATTATTCAGAGAGCAGTTAGACTCATCAGTGGTTGTGTTCATCGACGACATTCTAGTCTATTCTAAGATTAAGGACGAGCACGAAGTGCATCTCAGACAAGTTTTGCAGACCATGAGAGAGAACGAATTATATGCCAAGCTTTCAAAGTGTGATTTCTGGTTAGACAGTGTAGCTTTTCTAGGGCATGTGATATCTGCCAGCGGTATATCAGTAGACCCTGCGAAGATTGAGGCAGTTAAGACTTGGCCGAGACCGAAGATAGTGACAGATATTCGTAGCTTCATGGGATTAGCTGGTTACTTCCGAAGATTTGTACAGGACTTCTCCAAACTAGCGAAACCAATGACTAGTCTGATGAAGAAAGACTCTCCATTTGTATGGACAGAGGATTGCGAGCGTTCCTTTCAGACACTGAAGGATCTACTGACGTCAGCACCCATACTCACCATTCCAGAGGGGACCGACGGGTTTGAAGTATATTGTGATGCCTCAGGCACGGAGATAGGGTGTGTACTCATGCAGAATGGCAAGGTTGTTGCTTATGCATCACGTCAGCTGAAGAAACACGAAGAGAACTACCTGACTCATGATTTAGAATTGGGAGCAGTTGTGTTTGCACTGAAGATCTGGCGCCACTACTTGTATGGAGTTACAATGATAGTTTACTCAGATCATAAGAGCCTTCAGCATTTATTCACTCAGAAGGAGCTTAACATGAGACAGAGGCGATTGGTCAAGTTTCTGAAGGACTACGCCATCAACCTTAGGTACAAGGAGGGCAAGGCAAATGTAGTTGCAGACGCCCTAAGCCGTAGAGCTCATTCCCTATTTGCCATGACAGGAGACAACGGCCTCATCGAGGAGGTACGTTGCGCTCAAGATAACGACCAGTACATGAAGACTATCAGGCAGCAGTTGATTGACGGTATCTTTGAGAGGCAGAAGTATGATTTTGTACTCAGTGAAGACGGGTTAATCAGATTAAATGGTCGTTTGTGCGTTCTAGAGTCCAGTCCCGACTTGAAGAAAAAGATATTATAGGAAGCTCATTGCTCTTCCTTATAAGTACATCCATGATCATCTAAGATGTACATGGATCTGAAATTACATTTCTGGTGGAGTGGTATGAAGAAGGACGTTGCAGAGTTTGTGGCAAGATGTATGACGTGTCAGAATGTAAAATTTGAGCACCAAAGACCGGGCGGTTTAGTACAGCCAATGCCCATTCCATATTGGAAGTTCGAGGATATATCCATAGATTTCGTGATCGCTCTTCCACCGACTAGAGGAGGTGCTAACATGATATGGGTCATCGTCGACAGACTGACGAAGGTAGCAAAGTTTATTCCTATCAAGGACACTTGGAAAGTCCCCAAGCTGGAGGACCTCTTCCAGAAGGAGATCATTAGACACCACAGTGTACCTAAGTCGATTGTGTCAGATCAGATAGAGATTCCAGATTTGTTTCTAGATTTTGGCAGCAAGTTCAGAAGGCATTGGGTACGAAGCTGAAGCTAAGTACCGCCTTCCACCCACAGACAGACGGTCAGAATGAAAGAACCATTCAGACATTAGAGGACATGCTTAGAGCTTGTGCCTTAGACTTCTAGGAAAGCTGGATAGACCGCCTACATCTGATCGAGTTTGCGTACAACAACAACTATCATGCATCCATTCAGATGCCACCATTCCAGGCATTGTACGGCAGGCCATGCAGAACACCTTTGTTGGGACGAGGCCAGTGAGAATATCATCTTAGGGCCTGAATACCTAGACCAGATGAAAGAGGATATTGTGCAAATACGCAAGAACATGAAGATAGCCCAGGACAGACATAAGTCATATGCTGATGTCCGGAGGAGATACCTCGAGTTCGCAATAGGCGATCGAGTCTTCCTCAGAGTTTCACCAATGAAAGGAGTTTTAAGATTTGGGCAGAAGGGCAAGCTTAGCCCGAAGTATGTAGGACCGTATCTTATCACGGAGTAAGTGGGCCCATTAGCATACAGACTTGACTTACCTGTTGAGCTTGGGAGAGTGCACAATGTGTTTCACATTTCTCAGCTAAAGCAGTATGTGCCTCACCTATCACATATCTTAGAGCCCGAGACACTCGAGCTAGATCCTACACTTAAATATGAGGAGACCCCAGTTCGCATATTAGACTCCAAGACTAGGGAGACCAGGAACAAGACCATTAGGATGGTCAAGGTTCTGTGGTCAAACCACGACATTGAGGAGGCGACATGGGAGTTAGAGGACTCCATGCGAGACAAGTATCCAGCGCTTTTCCTTTAGTTTGTGTATACTTGTGGGGGTACGTGGGCGTAACCCTTTTTAAGGGGGGTAGAGCACCACATGCGACTTGCATATTTGCAGTCTATACTTGTTTTGGTTTTGTGTTTGGTTGTTGCGCATGTGTGCACTTGAATGGTGATTGATGTGTTCTATGTGACACTTGGAATTGATGTGTTCTATGTAACACTTGGATCGTTAATAAAAGTACACTTATTTACTTTATAGTATCCATCAAATTATTTCTGTTATGATTACATTGATTGTCATGAGCAAAGGAAATGTGTACGTACGAGCTACATACGCTTGGATTACTGGTGGAATGTAGAGGTACCAATATAGTATTGGCACCCAGGAATGATAAGTATGCAGAGAATAGATATGAGGAACTTGATTCCATAGGATAAGTAAGTAGAAGTCATGACTTCGGGACGAAGTCCTTTTAAGGGGGGTAGACTGAAATACCCCTAACCATTTAATAATTAAATATTGGTAAATAAATACTCTTTGGGGGATTATGAAACCCTAAGAAAACATATAAACACTTAGGCGTAAAAAACGCACCTAAACTCTTTAAGGTCAAAAACGGGCGTTAAGCCGGACCTTAAGCTAACCATGTTAAATATGCTACAAACTCATACCAAGTCAACCAAGGATCATTATATGACCTTTAAAACACAGGACCTCATCTAAAACTGAGTAAAAATACAAAAGGCCAGGGAGTTCCCTTAAGGCCCAAAAGTCCCGGAAACCCCCGGAAATACTTTATAAGATGAAGTAAAGCATTACACTTCATTGCAAATGCACCACAACATTTTATTAAACATATAAGATGAAGTCCTCATGCCAAATTCTAAATTAAACGAAAAGTGCTCGGAGGTGCCCGATGGGGGTCCTAGAAACCCCCGGGAATGCCCCGGTGAAGCGCCGAAGTGGCACAAACTCCTATAAAATTAATTCTTAGAGTTCCTATCATCATTATTCATCATGATAAAGAGAATGCTCGAGCCACTTTTTCAAAAATAAACAAAGTGCTCAGGGGAAATTCTTAACGCTCCTGTTTTGCCCCGGGAGTGCCCCGGTAGCCCGGAAATTGTGTCATGAGTTGATATAACCTCATATAACTCAATGTAACACCTTAATATATCATTATTGCTCATAACTAACGTTTATAAACAATTGGAACTCGTTGGAACAACTTATTTACCAAAATATCCTTTACACACAAAAACACACCTTCGAGTGCCATAAAAACGCGTTCTACGTTATTACCTTGAAGTTTTTGAGGAGACACGAGTTGAGAATCTTAAATGGGGAGGCATTGACCATCTAAATCAATCAAAGCCAGTGCTAAACTTGTAGCATAAGTGGGGCCGAAAATGTGATCTAAATGTACTATAAAATCAGCATTTTACCTTAGTAACTTTCATCTTTACCTTAGTATAAATGTACCAAATAAATGTTGTGACTTATAACATGTTAAAATATGATCCTAATGTAATATAATGTGACAAAGACCAAGTTAAAAATCAGTCCCACATGGTCACCAATGTGGCCGATTTTTAGTAGTAAAAAAGCATGGAATAAGCTTATAAAATGACATGTAACATGGTGGCTCATCTTACCATATACCATGTGACAATATGTCAAAAGAATCTCAGCCTAGAGAAGCCTCACATGGCCGAAAACCTGCAAGAAAATAAGAAGAGATCAGTTTTGTAAAGTCATGAAATAAAATACCTAAAGTAGATCTAGCTTTATACAAAGATAAGAAACAAATTAATCTACCCATTCCCTAGCATATGGCTGCCAAAAATAAGTGAGGAAAAGCAAGTTTGATTGCTTTATATTAGTCAAATAAAACACCTACCTAACTAGGCATGTTCTCATGTCTTCAATTGACAAAAATCAAATGCCTACAAACAACACCATTGCCGAAAACTACAAGGAAAATAAGACAAGTTAGCATGGTATTCAACTTAGAAAATTCAAAAGAAACAACTACCTACCATTGCCCTAGTCATCTTGTGTCAATTGACAATCAAAGTCTCCTCTCTCCTTGTCTTAGCCGAAAGCAAGCTTGAATTATGGGCATTTTATGGAGCCAAGAATCAAATGAATAAACTAAGGAAAAGCATGCCTAACTTTGACATTATTTTGTCAAAAGAGAAATCCCTTCATTCTCTTAATTTCATACGTGAGCATTAGCCATTCTCCTTGCTCACATTCAGCCATTTTTGGTAAGGCTTCCCTTCCCTCTCTTTTCTTCTTCCTTTCATTTACTCCATTGGTGCTTCAAAGACCCATTAATGGTGTATTAAGTTCTAACACCATCTTTATGTAATTTTCCTAGTTAATTCTACTAAGTCTTGAAGCAAGCATCATCCTAGCAACCATACAAATTTTCGCCAAGCATTAGTACTCCAAGAAGTCACCTTGATTCAACACAACTCAAGGAACAAACAAGATCAAGTTAAGGTACATTTCTTGTTTGGATACCCTAGTGAATATCAAGCTATGTCCGAAAATTTATAGCTTCTAAACCAAAGTTCTCTTCACCATTTCATGAAGGAAACTTGGATCTCCAACCATCCTAAGGTGTACCGAAAATTACTTGGCAAATACATAAGGTAAACTCTTGTAAACTACTCCAAATCTTACTTATAAATCCTTGTTAGAAGTCTAACACTTGGATCTCCTAAACCTATGTAAGGTGTAACACCCCATCCAAAGCCAATCGTGGTTATCGCAAAACTGTACCCTTATTCGAATTCGTCACAGTGGAAAAAATAAACACCTGGATCTTGCCACGGTCTGATCGTTAGAATATACCGGCCTTATCAATTACAACACTTATCCAAAATACATAACCAACCCAAAACATAACCATCCAAATACCACAACCAACCGAGTACAAGTAACTAAGTCATGATCACAACCTTACATCAGTTTAAATATAAACAGACGGGTGCACAAGCGCAACCCGTACTCAAAATAAACATCCCATCCTAAATCTAACTGTTCCTACTCTCGTAGTGCGTCCTCATGGGTCTCTTACCTGCAAGTGTAAAAACAGCCCCCAAAGGGGGTCAGCACGAATGCTGGTACACCCTCTCATGGCCCCCAAGCTAACGGGGCTACGACGACTAATTGTCGATAGCATGGAAATTGATTACATACACAAGTGATGATATGAAGTGCAATAACAATAACCACAGATGAACATGTATAGTTCACAAACAATGAACGACTCAAGCGTTCCCTTATCAAGTGGGTTAGTAACCCCCTCCTTAGTCCTCATTTCCTTAATCTCAGTTCCTTACCTTACCTTAATCTTAATCTCAACTTAATCTCAGTATACAAACCGTTTCTGGAAGGGAATGGTTGTAGCTTAATTCGAACCTGGGATTTAGGTGATCCCACCGCACACATCTTAATGCCACCTACTCTGGACGGGAGTCCAGCGTAGCTGAGCCGGCAACCGGCCCTAGGCTACAAGTCCGAAGACAAGTCCTTAAGCGGAGGGCGGATCTGATTCAGATACCGTCTCTTTCCTTAGCATGCATGACCGGAGTTCGGTCCCGGGTTTCCTCACTCAAGCTCCAGTTAGTAGAAATCTTAATCACCATGTGCTAGCTAAGCCTTAACGGGCATTAACCAACAACCACCAAAACTTAACTCTTATTCTTAACTCAGTAAGTACTAAACTTGGTTAGTAACAATCTCAAGTCTCGCGGGTTAGTGCAAAGCTAACACATACACAATGAGAACAAATATAACCGGTTGCATGCTTTATCTTGTTTTAGTCATAGCAATTAAACAGATAGCACACAAGCCGGGGACACCTCGTTAGCAAGCAGGTCACAAGAAAGATTGTACCGTTCATCGTCGACGATTGTTTGGTTTATCTCCTTCCAAGTCCCAATTCACCAATCCTAAAACATTCATTCAGTTTTAGGTTATTATTCAATTCAACTCAATACAATTACTTAACCTCCCTAGACATCAACTTTTACTCATTGTTTTTCACGAAGCCTTATGGTTTTTAACTTAACTTCTAAACGCATCACTTCCTCATTATCTATTATACTTGTTCACCCACTTAATAACCATTACACCCACCAAACATGCCCTTAGTAACTTCGTAACATCAATTCAAAATCATTTCCACCATTTTCTGACACTTCACAAGCTTAAACAAGATTTTTAGTGTGGTCCGGGACCTTGTCCTCAACCAAAGTCCCGGACCTATACTTAGTTCAACTCTCAGCTATTTTAATGTGGTGGTCTGGGACTTTGTATGGGACTTAAGTCCCGGACCAATGCAAGCTAAAATCCTCGGGGGTTTTTAATGGGGTGGTCCGGGGCATCATACAAGACCTAAGTCCCGGACCTTTACATGATAAAACTCTTGGCCTTATTTTTGGGTTGGTCCGGGACTTCACACTGGACCTAAGTCCCGGACCAGCTACAGATTTCCTCTTTTTGTATGATTCTAAGTGTTGTTACACTTGTTATCTTCATCTATAAATCACCCAATCTTCACACATGATCTAAAACATATTCTAATACCAAAATAACATCATAAAATTGCCCAACTCCTTCTCTAACCTTATGACTCAATTTCTTACATAATCTCTTAACACTTGTAATATTTTTCCTTAGGTTTTCTAAGTGGTGTTTCATACCTATCATAACCACTATGCCAAAATGTTTCCTCACCACTATAACATCATCTCCCAAGCATCTCTCACCATCTAAAATTCCTTTATGTAGTTGCTTGAAGTTTCTTCTCAAGTTTGTTCCCTCTTCTTTAACACATTATTTCCTCTTCTCCTAACAAGACTTACATATATCCTAAACACATTCCCAAACTGCCTTTGGTGTATACCAAAACACTCTTTTGATTCCTAAATCTTCCATGATGATGCCTAAGTCATTCTAACTCACAAGAACACCTTAAACTCATTCTTTTTCCTTCGAGACAACCTCTAACTTCCTAGTGCTATCCTAGTCACGAAATCTCCTTAGAACATCTTAAACACTTAGGTTCTCCACTAAATTTTGCCATGGGTTCTCTAGTATATTGTTACACCAAAACACTTGGTTTTTCACCATCAAACAACCAAGATCACTCAAATTCTCATTACCACATCTTAACACACAATTTACACCAAAACTACACCACATCATCATATAGTGTATATACTTAAAATGCTTGGCACTTAGGCCCTTAAAAGATAATCATCTTAACCACTGAATTTCCTCATATAGTTGCCTTTAACCTGCAAATACACACAACAAGGCTCCCATTGAGATAAAATGCTTCTTGTAATTCATCTCAACATTGTTTGACTATCTCTTTTCTCATTGGCTCCTTAGTCACAAGTTCTCAAACATAGTCATTGTTTCTCCTAGGTCATATATAGCCCTTTTCTAATGTAAACTCTACACTAAACTCATCACATATCTAAATCCCATTCCCTTAAACAATAAAACACCTTAAGGTAAGTAATTTACCTTGTTCTTTTACAAGCTTTAAAAACTTTCTTCCTTAGGTTATTCCTTGCTCAATCTCGGTCACCAATATATATCTCCTTGCCAATGTTCTAACCAATATCCAATGACTCCAATGAGTACTAGATAATACATTAACCCTAAGGAACAAACCCTAGGTTAAAAATGTGCTTTAAGGTATTAAGGTGATTGTTTTACCTTGGCTTCTCAAGACAAGCTTGGATATGAAGCAAGAAGGACCTCCTCAATCCTTTGAAGAGTAGAAAACAAGCTAGAACAATGCATTAAAATGAAGCCTCATGAGCATGTATTTTCGGTCAAGAAGAAAAGTGATGGAAACCTAGATTTTCTTACACTTTCTTTACCTTAAGAGAATGGAGAAGCCAATGGAGTCTCCAAACTTGAATTTCCTCCTCTAATGGTGGTTTGGCTTGGCACCAAATCAAAGCTCTTGGAGTTTTGAAAAGATAGAAAGAGATAGCTTGAGCTAACTAAGAGGAATATGTAATTTTTTGGTTTTGGAGCTAAAATGAGTAAGTTGTGTGCAAGAGAAGGTGGAGCTAGCATGGAGATGTGCTTCACATTAATGGAGAAGGGAGAGATCTTGAGAAAATCGTGGGAACAAGAGAGAATGAAGAATGAAGAGGTGAGGAGAGATGATTAAAGGTAAGATATTTATCTTTGTAAAGTGAATAGTAGTTTTGCTTAATGACTCATAAAGGTGGTGACTCACCTTATAAAAACCGGCCCTCATTAAGTAACAAGGGGTACTTAAATCGTTGTTGACCAAATATCTCACTTATATTTACTTATGTTATAAACTAGCTTAATTAAATTACTATTCACAAAACAAGGCACATTGTTGTGAAATTTTTGATTTCCCATTGATATAGACTTCCAAATGTGATACTATATAGTACACATGTTAATTAAAGAGTAATGATGGACATTTAGCCATTCAAAACTCATTTACAAGACAATTTTTCAAAAATGTGCTTTAAGACTCCTTAAAGCACATTTTATGTTTTAACTTGTTCAAGCTTGGTTTTCTTTGGTAATTGGTTTAAAATGACCATTAGGATATCACTAAGGTCTTAGAATGATATTTGGGTGCTCACCCAAGTCTCTCCAAGCTTAGAGCACGTTTTTGCTTAAACTGCTCTTTTGGTGTTTCCTTATGTTTTCTTTGATTAGAAATGTTTCTTAACGTTTCTAAGTCATTATTTAGCCTCCTTATAACTTAGATTATCACTTAAACGCCATATCTAAGTTTGGGGTATTTCATAAGGAGACTGAAAATTCTACACCAAGATACCATTGGAGCTTGGAATTCAAAAGGAAATCAAGTACAAGAATCATCTTGATTTAAGGAGTAAGTTTCTATAATTAAATCTATTAAGTTTAAGTTTGAGTTAAGCTTCAAATTTTGGTACTAAAATTTATGTACAAACCTAGATAAATTAAGACCGAAAACTATAGGTTATATTACCAAGAAAATAATTTATAACATACAAGGTAAGATTATTACCTTAAGGTATAAATATGTGTCACAAAATTTATTTATGATGCATATAATATTAAGCTGAATAGTCTAGGAATAAAATGCTTAATTTTGAGCCAATAATCATCATAAGTCATTAACATAATTTTTAGAAGTGTTATATGGCTTATATACATTTATATGTATTTATTATAAGATATAAACCAAGTTTTAAAACCATATGGTAAAATATATTTAAGGCCGAGAATAAAATGTTCCATTTGGTGATTTTTTTGAAGTATATAAGTGTATTAGCTTATATTATAAATTTTGGGAATATTAAAAATAACTACAAGTATTTAAATGGCTAATTTATAAGATTATGTGGCTAAAATGTAAATTTTGAAAAGTATAGAGTACTAAATGTGATTGTCGAGAGTTAAAGGTTCATTTGGCATAATTATGATATAATATAAGGTAGGAATTAATATTATGAATTTTGGTGAATTTAAACAAGTGTTTAAGTGTTAAAATAACATTTTATAAAGTTTTGGGGCTATTTTGTAATTTAGTGAAAGTTTGGAGTAAAACCGAATTACATATGATTTTATGGGTATATTAAAGTATTAATTATGAAATTAGGCTTTGGTCAAAGTGTTGACCAAAAACTTTGTGTTAAAATATTTATGACATAAAATATTAAGTTTACAAAAGTTTTGGGGTGAATATGTAATTATAAAAGTTTACATATAAAACCGAATTGGATAAGGGGTGAAATCATAATTTATGGAAATATATGGGTCATTTCGGTATTTTAGGAAATTAAATATTAAAACTATAGTTTATAAGTTAATATGTAACTTATATAAAGTTTTGGGGTTGAATTGTAAATAAAGGAAAACTGTATACTAAAACGAGAGTTAATGTGGTTATTTAGTAATTTATAAAAGTTAGTATATTTAGTTTGTAATTACCGAAAGTTATATGGTTATTTGGTAATTTATAAAAGTTAACGTGTTCAACTTGTAATTACCAAATTTATAAGGTTAGTTTGTAATTTAATAAAAGATAGGAATTAAAACTAAGTAATATGGTATATTATGGAGTATAATATAAAGTTTATAAAATAATTGTGGTTATAATAAAAATAACCAAATTATATTGATATATAGAATAAGTGAAAACAATTATGAGTATATAATTAATGAGATGAAGATATACCATAAAATGGAAATTCATTATCACATGTAGTTACTACATAAAATAACAAACTGTTAAACTACCTAGAACAACTGTTAAATAACAGGGAGAAATAAAGAACATACGGAGTTAGTATACTATTAGTATTAGTTCTTATCAACAATACTGTAATAGTTAGTGTTAGTTGTATTAATGTTACCCGGTATTGCATGTATGTATAACAGCGGTACGGGGAGAAACTACTAAGCGTGAATTGTCAAGCTAGCAAATTTTCACGGTGAACGGTATATTAATTGTGTGGTCTGAATGTCCTAAGGATTTTCCTGAGGTCCAGACGTTGTGTGTTTAATTGTTAAGAGCGATATCTGTGATTTATGTATTATACTGTATACTGTATTGCTCGACACTATTGCATTTTATTTCCATGCGAACGTCTTATGATGGAAGTTTATATATCTAAACTCAAACAAGACTAGGTGACCTTTAGGTATTATGTGAACCTAACTAATGGTCAATTGTTATAGTCTTAACTCAAGGATTGGATATTGTATCACTGACTAAAGGGCTAACTTATAAAGAGAGGAATCCAGCTAGTTCGACTATCTGGTTGCACATCGTGATCACTACGAGGGACTACTATCAAGAGTCACTCAAGGGAATCCATTCCACATTTGATGATGGCAGAGGGCACTACTGTTGGTGCACAGATTTCGACCGAATTGGTCACCTTTAAGGCAAATAAATTATCCAGGGCCATAAGGTCAGCTGGCAACGGTTCCTTTGGAACCCAGGGGACTACTGTCCATTAACAAAATATTAAGGGTTGTTCTAACATGACGCCCGAGGTGGAAATTGATTGTAAGGTTTAAGTGGTTGGTTAAGAGGATAAGGGCCATGTGGCCAACTAACAACTACAGTTAAATAATGTGCGTATCTTGTTTGGTTACTGTTATGGATTATTGGTGTTTGATTATCTAGTTGTTGTTCACTATTATGTGATGATATTGTCAGGTGAACTATTATGTGTTTATTTAACATTTACCGTTATTACTACTGTTGTAAACTGGAATAGCATGTAATGAATCTAATATCAAGATGGCTAAATGACTTAAGGAATCCTAATGATTTAAGACTACATTTAGCATACCAGCATATAGTTTGCTGAGCCTTTAGTGGGCCAAACATTTCAGGTTATTGATTGAAGACACAAGCCGGAGTGCGGGATACAGGGTAGTTGATGTATTTTCAATAAACATCTTTTAGTTTTATCATGTACTGTATTATGGAGTTTTTGTTGTATTTGGTTTAGTTGCTCAGTTTGGATTTGGATTGTAAGTTTAAGATTACTCAGTATCTCATCATCACAGCGGTGGAGAGTTGGAAGTTGAAGTTGATGGAAGGAGTAAGGTTGCCTTGTCACTCACATGGGTGGGTGACGGCGTGTAACACCAAACGTTAGATAGTTTTATTTTCCACTGTGAATTATATTTTGTTATGCTACAACTTGCGCTTATAATATAGGATTAGGATTAGGGGTGTTACAAAAAAGTGGTATCAGAGCGGAACTCCGCTCTGATGAAGAGATACTGAGTCAAGAACAGTGAGCACATGACATTTGGGATACGGGAACGTCTGTGAGGATTCGTGACTTAGACAGGAGAATTTTAGGGATATCTTATAATTAATCTTTCTTGCACATTTATGATTGTGTATGTAAAACGGTGTAGCACCGAGTAGTGATAATAGTATACTATACTATAGATGTCGAGAAGCGGAAGACCACGTGGAGACAGCAGTGACGACGGTGCGAGACGAGAACGGCAGACAGTGACGGAGGACCGAGAAGAGCAGAGCAGGAAGAGAGCAGGACAGAGTGCGGCAGAGAGCGAGTCAGCTAGCCCAGACAGCCGCAGCCAGAGAAACAAACTGTTGAAGTGCGTTGCAGATGCTAGAGTACCGACGTATTCAGGGGAACCAGACCCCGGCGCACTAGAGACGTTCATTGTGGAACACCAGAAGACATTCAAGACTGTTAGAGTTCCGGAAAACCAGAAGGTCGACATCACAGCATATAACCTGAAGGACGCATCAGACATATGGTGGCGGTCGGTCGAGGACCACCATAGAGCCACACCAAACTTTGACTGGACAACATTTGTGGAGGTGTTGTGGGACAAGTACTACCCCGAACATCTGAAGCAGAGGAAGAGGCAAGAATTCGAGACCCTGATCCAGGGGAGTCAGACGGTTGATCATTACTACGCATGATTCATCAGTCTAGTGGACTACATACCAGGGGTCGACTACTACGACACCGTAAAGATTCAGAAATTTAGGGGAGGTTTGCAATATCGTATCCAGGGCTTCATGGGAGCCATACATTTTACCACTATACAAGAATGCTATGACGCCGCATCGGCAACCGAGCTGATGCTTCAGTCCAGGGAAGAGGGTCAAGGAAAGAAAAGGAAGAATACTGAGGGAGATGATGTGGGAGCAACCTCTGGCGGTTACAATAAACAGGGAAAGAAATTATTTGATAAGAAGAAGGGGGGGGAGGACTTCCATGGTCAGAAGACGAAGGAGCAGGTCCCTCGTCTGACCGGCCCAGCTATTAATGCTCAGCCACTTAGGTCGGCACCACCAAAGGGTAAGGATACCCACCTCTCACTTAAACAAAATATTTATTCATTGTACCGTTACTAAACCATGTTGTATAAACAATAGGCACTAAGCCACCCAGCGCCACTACTAGTGATAGCGCTGTGGAAATGATCACCCTAGCGTAGATTGCTCAGGCAGGAAGGTGGAGTGCCGTTATTGCAAGAAGAAAGGCCACCGAGAGTATGAATGCTTTTCCAACCCAAGAAGCCAGGTGTATAAAGGATCTAGAGATTCACAGAGAACCCCAGCTATTGAGGCGGGCGGACCATGAGGAGGTCAGGCGCCGCAGAACAACACCTACACTAGAGGACCGGCAGGACAGCCATCCTCATCCGCGAGTCAGAAGGGAAAGGAGGTAGTTCCAGGAAGAAACACCCTGTACTCAGTGGGAGCTTCGGGCGCTGAGACTAGCACTCAGCGCGAAACCGGTAAGCCTAAAACCTAACCCAAAAGCATTAAGCATGAATGTATGTTTTCAGCTGTCAATGATGAGACTTGAATGTGTTTAGTGTGAATAAATTTAGAGAGACCTAACTTAGAAAACCTCTCACCTGAATAGGACACTTTGACATTTGTTACCCCTTACCTATGAGACCGAGATCACCTGTACCTTTGAGCGAAGGTCGGGAATATCTAGAGGAAGAATGCCAAGCACTTCGACCCGGCATGATCCTGCTCAAGCAATATCTAACCATAGATGAACAAATAGCCATTGTAAATGAATGTAGAAGTTTGGGAATAGGTCTTGGAGGATTTTACACTCCAGGATATGAGAGGGGATCAAAACTTAAATTGTATATGATGTGTATGGGTAAGGATTGGGATCCACAAACTAGGTTGTATCAAGAAGTAAGAAAGATAGATGGAGCACGAGTTCCTAGAATACCCGATATTTTTCAAACTTTGGTGACATAAGCGGTCAAGATTGCACAACAATTAGAAACAAACCCATACCGGACATTGAAGCCGACGTTTGTATTGTGAACTTCTATGAGAAAGGGGGAAAACTTGGATTACACCAGGACCGAGATGAGACATCTGAGTTAATTACCAAAGGGATACCAGTTGTATCATTCTCCATTGGAGATGATGCTGAGTTTCTATAAGGTGATCAGAAGAGGATGGACAGGCGAGCAAGATTATTTTGAAGTCAGGAGACGTGTTGATATTTGGTGGAGAATCCAGACTAGTGTACTATGGGATTAAGGGCATTAAGTTGAATACTTCCCCATCAACCTTAGTAAACACTACCCATTTGAAACCCGGATGGTTAAATTTGACGTTTAGGCAATATTGATGTAATTATGGAAATTGTATGTAAGAATCATTGGATAATGAATGGCATTTTTAATTCCTTTGAGACATACACCCAACCTCACTATCTTACAAACTGTTAACCCCAGGCCACGAGTCCAATGGAGGAGCTGTTCTGAATGTGTTGGACAGGACCTAGGCCAAGGATAAGGGGAATGTCATCATGGGAACCTTCACTGTAAACGGCGTGGGTGCATCGATACTATTCGATTCAGGAGCGTCTCATTCCTTTATATCCTCTGCATTGGCAAGGAAGTTAGAGACAACCCCTGAGCCTCTCTCAGATTTCCTAGTCACATTACCGACAAAGGAGAGAGTGAGGTGCACAAAACTCCACACGGGATTTCAGATTAATATCATGAATGAAGATTTTCACGCTGACTTGATTAAGCTGGATAATTTGGGCTTTGATATCATCATGGGCATGGATTGACTTCAGAAGTATAAGGGACGACTACATTGCGCAGAGCATAGACCACTACTGAAGAGCCCGAAGAGCAAGACAGTTTCATATCGCAGTACTCCTAGAGAGCCAACTTTTAGGTTAGTGTCCGCTATAACCTTGATGAAGAAAGTGAAGAAGGGACAACCAGTCTACTTGTGCTACGTCCAGGACATGAGGCAGGAAGTGCAGACACAGTCAGATATACCAGTCGTTTCAGATTTCTCTGATCTGTTTCCTGAAGAATTACCGGGGATGCCACCCAAGAGGGATGTTGAATTCTCCATCGACTTAATACCAAGCACGGGGCCTATTGCTAAGGCGCCCTACAGAATGGCACCAGCAGAGATGAAGGAGCTGAAGATTCAGTTAGAAGATCTGCTTGACAAGGGTTTCATCAGACCGAGTGCATCACCATGGGGAGCACCAGTTTTGTTTGTAAAGAAGAAGGATCGTAGCATGCGACTATGCATTGACTAAGGAGCTTAACGCAGTCACCGTGAAGAATAAGTACCCTTTACCACGGATTGACGACCTATTCAACCAACTAATTAAGAGGTGCTACAATTTTCTCGAAGATTGACCTTAGGTCTAGATACCACCAGATACGGATAGCGGATAGAGATATAGAGAAGACAGCTTTTCGAACGCGCTATGGGCACTATGAGTTCACAGTTATGACATTTGGCTTATCGAATGCCCCAGCTATATTCATGGATCTTATGAACCGATTATTCAGAGAGCAGTTAGACTCATCAGTGGTGGTGTTCATCGACGATATTCTAGTCTATTCTAAGACTAAGGATGAGTACGAAGTGCATCTGAGACAAGTTTTGCAGACCATGAGAGAGAACCAATTATATGCCAAGCTTTCAAAGTGTGATTTCTGGTTAGACAGTGTAGCTTTTCTAGGGCATGTGATATCTGCCAGCGGTATATGAGTAGACCCTGCGAAGATTGAGGCAATTAAGATTTGGCCGAGACCGAAGACAGTGATAGATATCCGTAGCTTCTTGGGATTAGCTGGTTACTACCGAAGATTTGTACAGGACTTCTCCAAACTGGCGAAACCAATGACTAGTCTGATGAAGAAAGACTCTCCATTTGTGTGGACAGAGGATTGCGAGCGTTCCTTTCAGACACTGAAGGATCTACTAACGTCGGCACCCATACTCACCATTCCAGAGGGGACCGACGGGTTTGAAGTATATTGAGATGCCTCAGGCACGGAGATAGGGTGTGTACTCATGCAGAATGGCAAGGTTGTTATTTATGCATCACGTCAGCTGAAGAAACACGAAGAGAACTACCCGACTCATGATTTAGAATTGGGAGCAGTTGTGTTTGCATTAAAGATTTGGCGCCACTACTTGTATGGAGTTACATTGATAGTTTACTCAGATCATAAGAGCCTTCAGCATTTATTCACTCAGAAGGAGCTTAACATGAGACAGAGGCGATGGGTCGAGTTTCTGAAGGACTACGACATCGAGGAGGAAAGCTGGATAGACTGCCTACATCTTATCGAGTTTGCATACAACAACAACCATCATGCATCCATTCAGATGCCACCATTCCAGACATTGTACAGCAGGCCATGCAGGACACCTCTTTGTTAGGACGAGGCCAGTGAGAATATCATCTTAGGGCCTGAATACCTAGACCAGATGAAAGAGGATATTGTGCAAATACGCAAGAACAGGAAGATAGCCTAGGACAGACAAAAGTCGTATGCTGATGTTCAGAGGAGAGACCTCGAGTTCGCAGTAGGCGATCGAGTCTTCCTCAGAGTTTCACCAATGAAAGGAGTTTTCAGATTTGGGCAGGGCAGCAAGGGCAAGCTTAGCCCGAAGTATGTAGGACCATACCTTATCATGGAGCGAGTGGGCCCATTAGCATACAGACTTGACTTACCTGTTGAGCTTGGGAGAGTGCACAATGTGTTTCACATTTCTCAGCTAAAGCAGTATGTGCCTCACCCATCACATATCTTAGAGCCCGAGACACTCGAGCTAGATCCTACACTTAAATATGAGGAGACCCCAGTTCGCATATTAGACACCAAGACTAGGGAGACCAGGAACAAGACCATTAGGATGGTCAAGGTTCTGTGGTCAAACCACAACATTGAGGAGGCGACATGGGAGTTAGAGGACTCCATGCGAGACAAGTATCCAGCGCTTTTCCTTTAGTTTGTGTATACTTGTGGGGGTACGTGGGCGTAACCCTTTTTAAGGGGGGTAGAGCACCACATGCGACTTGCATATTTGCAGTCTATACTGGTTTGGTTTTGTGTTTGGTTGTTATGCAAGTGTGCACTTGAATGGTTATTGATGTGTTCTATGTGACACTTGGTATTGATGTGTTCTATGTAACACTTGGATGGTTAGTAAAAGTACACTTATTTACTTTACAGTATCCATCAAAAACGGGCGTTAAGCCGGACCTTAAGCTAACCATGTTAAATAAGCTACAAACTCATACCAAGTCAACCAAGGATCATTATATGACCTTTACAACACAGGACCTCATCTAAAACTGAGTAAAAATGCAAAAGGCCCGGGAGTTCCCTAAAGGCCCGAAAGTCCCGGAAACCCCCGGAAATGCACCATAACACTTTATTAAACATATAAGATGAAGTCCTCACGCCAAATTCACAATTTAACGCAAAGTGCTTGGAGGTGCCCGATGGGGGTCCCATAAACCCTTGGAATGCCCTGGAGAAGTGCCGAAGTGGCACGAACTCCTATAAAATTCATTCTTAGAGTTCCTATCATCAATTCATCATTATAAAGAGAATGCTCGAGCCACTTTTTCAAAAATAAACAAATTACTCGGGGGAAATTCTTAACGCTCCTGTTTTGCCCCGGGAGTGCCCCGGTAGCCCGGAAATTGTGTCATGAGTTGATATAACCTCATATAACTCAATGTAACACCTTAATATATCATTATTGATCATAAATAACGTTTATAAACAATTGGAACTTGTTGGAATAACTTATTTACCAAAATATCCTAAAAGCACAAAAGTGCACCTTCGGGGGCCATAAAAGCGCGTTCTACGTTATTACCTTGAAGTTTTTGAGGAGCCACGAGTTGAGAATCTTAAATGGGGAGGAATTGACCATCTAAATCAATCAAATCCAGTGCTAAACTCATAGCACAAGTGGGGCAGAAATTGTGATCTAAATGAATTATAAAATCAGCATTTTACCTTAGTAACTTTCATCTTTTACCTTAGTATAATGTACCAATAAATGTTGTGACTTATAACATGTTAAAATATGATCCTAATGGAATATAATGTGACAAAGACCAAGTTAAAAATCAGTCCCACATGGTCACCAATGTGGCCGATTTTTAGTAGTCAAAAAGCATGGAATAAGCTTATAAAATGACATGTAACATGGTGACTCATCTTACCATATACCATGTGACAATATGTCAAAAGAATCTCAGCCTAGACAAGCCTCACATGGCCGAAAACCTGTAAGAAAATAAGAAGAGATTAGTTTTGTAAAGTCATGAAATAAAATACCTAAAGTAGATCTAGCTTTATACAAAGACAATAAACAAATTAATCTACCCATTCCCTAGCATATGACAGCCGAAAATAAGTGAGGAAAAGCAAGTTTGATTGCTGTATATTAGTCAAATAAAACACCTACCTAACTAGGCATGTTCTCATGTCTTCAATTGACAAAAATCAAATTCCTACAAACAGCACCATTGCCGAAAACTACAAGGAAAATAAGACAAGTTAGCATGGTATTCAACTTATAAAATTCAAAAGAAATAACTACCTACCATTGCCCTTGTCATCTTGTGTCAATTGACAATCAAAGTCTCCTCTCTTCCTTGTCTTAGCCGAAAGCAAGCTTGAATTATGGGCATTTTATGGAGCCAAGAATCAAATGAATAAACTAAGGAAAAACATGCCTAACTTTGACATTATTTTTGTCAAAAGAGAAATCCCTTCATTCTCTTAATTTCATACGTGAGCATTAGCCATTCTCCTTGCTCACATTCAGCCAATTTTGGTAAGGCTTCCCTTCCCTCTCTTTTCTTCTCCTTTCATTTACTCCATTGGTGCTTCAAAGACCCATTAATGGTGTATTAAGTTCTAACACCATCTTTATGTAATTTTCCTAGTTAATTCTACAAAGTCTTGAAGCAAGCATCCCTATCAACCATACAAATTTTCGCCAAGCATTAGTACTCCAAGAAGTCACCTTGATTCAAAAACAACTCAAGGAACAAACAAGATCAAGTTAAGGTACATTTCTTGTTTGGAAACCCTAGTGAATATCAAGCTATGTCCGAAAATGTATAGCTTCTAAACCAAAGTTCTCTTAAACAATTCATGAAGGAAACTTGGATCTCCAACCATCCTAAGGTGTACCGAAAATTACATGGCAAATACCTAAGGTAAACTCTTGTAAACTACTCCAAATCTTACTTATAAATCCTTGTTAGAAGTCTAACACTTGGATCTCCTAAACCTATGTAAGGAGACCGAAAATTCTACATCAAGATACCATTGGAGGAGCTTGGAATTCAAGAGGAAATCAAGTACAAGAATCATCTTGATTTAAGGAGTAAGTTTCTATAATTAAATCTATTAAGTTTAAGTTTGATTTAAGCTTCAAACTTTGGTACAAAAATTAATGTACAAACCTAGATAAATTAAGAACGAAAACTATAGGTTATATTACCAAGAAAATAATTTATAACATACAAGGTAAGATTATTACCTTAAGGTATAACTATGTGTCACAAAATTTATTTATGATGCATATAAAATTAAGCTGAATAGTCCAGGAATAAAATGCTTAATGTTGAGCCTATATCATCATAGGTCATTAACATAATTTTTAGAAGTGTTATATGGCTTATATACATTTATATGTTTATTATAAGATATAAACCAAGTTTTAAAACCATATGGTAATATATTTAAGGCCGAGAATAAAATGTTCCATTTGGTGATTTTTTTTGAAGTATATAAGTGTATTAGCTTATATTATAAATTTTGGGAATATTAAAAATAGCTACAAGTATTTAAATAGCTAATTTATAAGATTATGTGGCTAAATGTAAATTTTGAAAAGTATAGAGTACTAAATGTGATTGTCGAGAGTTAAAGGTTCATTTGGCATAATTATGATATAATATAAGGTAGGAATTAATATTATGAATTTTGGTGAATTTAAACAAGTGTTTAAGTGTTAAAATAACATTTTATAAAGTTTTGGGGCTATTTTGTAATTTAGGGAAAGTTTGGAGTAAAACCGAATTACATATGATTTTATGGGTATATTAAAGTATTAATTATGAAATTAGGCTTTGGTCAAAGTGTTGACCAAAAACTTTGTGTTAAAATTATTTATGACATAAAATATTAAGTTTATAAAAGTTTTGGGGTGAATATGTAATTTATAAAAGTTTACATATAAAACCGAATTGGATAAGGGGCGAAATCATAATTTATGGAAATATATGGGTCATTTCGGTATTTTAGGAAATTAAATATTTAAACTATAGTTTATAAGTTAATATGTAACTTATATAAAGTTTTGGGGTTAAATTTTAAATAAAGGAAAACTATATACTAAAACCGAGAGTTTAATATGGTTATTTAGTAATTTATAAAAGTTAGTATATTAATTTATAATTACCGAAAGTTATATGGTTATTTGGTAATTTCTAAAAGTTAATGTGTTCAACTTGTAATTACCGAATTTATAAGGTTGGTTTTGTAATTTAATAAAGAAAGGAATTAAAACTAAGTAATATGGTATATTATGGAGTATAATATAAAGTTTATAAAAATTGTGGTTATAATAAAAATCACCAAATTATATTGATATATAGAATAAGTGAAAACAATTATGAGTATATAATTAATGAGATGAAGATATACCATAAAATGGAAATTCATTATCACATGTAATTACTACATAAAATAACGAACTGTTACCTAGAACCACTGTTAAATAACACGGAGAAATAAAGAACATACGGAGTTAGTATACTATGAGTATTAGTTCTTATCAACAGTACTGTAATAGTTAGTGTTAGTTGTATTAATGTTACCAGTATGGCATGTATGTATAACAGCGGTACAGGGAGAAACTACTAAGCGTGAATTGTCAAGCTAGCAAAATTTCACGGTGAATGGTATGTTAATTTTGTGGTCTGAATGTCCTAAGGATTTTCCTGAGGTCCAGAAGTTGTGTGTTTAATTGTTAAAAGCGATATCTGTGATTTATGTATATGATATTGTATACTGTATTGCTCGACACCATTGTGTTTTATTTCCACGCGAACGTCTTATGACTGGAAGTTTATACATCTAAACTCAAACAAGACTAGGTGACCTTTAGGTATTATGTGAACCTAACTGATGGTCAACTGTTATAGTCTTAACTCAAGGATTGGATATTGTATCACTGACTAAAGGACTAACTTATAAAGAAAGGAATCCAACTAGTTTCGACTATCTGGTTGCGCATCATGATCACTACGAGGGACTACTATCAAGAGTCACTCAAGGGAATCCATTATCCACATTCGATGATGGCAGAGGGCACTACTGTTGGTGCACAAGATTCGACCGAATTGGTCACCTTTAAGGCAAATAAATTATCTAGGGCCATAAGGTCAGCTGGCAACGGTTCCTTTGGAACCCAGGGGACTACTGTCCATTAATAAGATATTAAGGGTTGTCCTAACATGACGCCCGAAATGGAAATTGATTGGAAGGTTTTAGTGGTTGGTTAAGAGGATAAGGGCCATGTGGCAAACTAACAAGTACAGTAATTAATGTGCGTATCTTGTTTGGTTACTGTTATGGATTATTGGTGTTGATTATCTGGTTGTTGTTCACTATTATGTGATGATATTGTCAGGTGAACTATTATGTGTTTATTTAACATTTACCGTTATTACTACTGTTGTAAACTGGAATAGCATGTAATGAATCTAATATCAAGATGGCTAAACGACTTAAGGAATCCAAATGATTTAAGACTACATTTAGCATACCAGCATATAGTTTGCTGAGCCCTTCAGTGGGCCAAACATTTCAGGTTATTGATTGAAGACACAAGCCAAAGTGCGGGATATAGTGTAGCTAATGTATTTTCAATAAACATCTTTTAGTTTATCATGTACTGTATTATGGAGTTTGTTGTTTGGTTTAGTTGCTCAGTTTGGATTTGGATTGTAAGTTTAAGATTACTCAGTATCTCATCATCACAGCGGTGGAGAGTTGAAGTTGATGGAAGTAGTAAGGTTGTCTTGTTACTCACATGGGTGGGTGACGGCGTGTAACACCGAACGTTAGAGTTTTATTTTCCGCTGAGTATTATATTTTGTTATGCTACGACTTACGCTTATATTACCGGATTAGGATTAGGGGTGTTACAAACTTCCGTTGTGAGACCTCTTTAATTATGTTACGAGAGTGGTTATCACGAGAGTGATTATTATGTGTTTATTGAGTGAGGTGTTACATACCTACCGACCCAACAAATCCACATGGATCTAATACAAACTCCCTTTTAAATCAATATAATTAATGGGAGAGCCTTCATAAAACATCAATACGAGGCAAATAAAAATATAGATAGATCCATCTATACATCAATCCCATGCAATCATACATGCGGAAAATTCATCATCCACATTATCCTGAGTTCGTCAGATTGATAAATTGAGCGCAAAGTTTTAATTATACATATAAATCCAACACAATGACGAAGAACACGTACATAACGAAGATTTAATATTTCACCACCGATTTGTGAAACACACCAGGTGAGCCTCTTCCTTTTATATATATAATACTATCTGAAATACCCCAAATCTAATTAACATTATAAAACCATTATTTAATGGAAAATAATCCAAATATAAATCATTTCACGTACGCATGCAAACCCATGCGTGAGAACGTTACGTAAAAATAGTCGTTTCACCATAAACGCTAAAACGCCTTAGAAACATGTGATCAAGCATGACCTTGTATGACCTTCTAAAACTCAAACCAAATGGGCATACACTCATTATATGAATATATAAACATATTCCCTAGGCTATATTCAATCAAAAACGCAAAATGCTCGGGAGTGCTCATGCACGCCCCTTAAAGCACGAAAAGCCCGGAGGAGTGCCGAGGTGGCACGAACTCCTATAAAATTATTCCTAGAGTTCCTAAGATCATTATTAATCATTCTAAAGAGAACCCACGAAGTGGTTTCTCAGAATTCAACAAAAACCACAGGAGGATTTCTTAACGCTCCTTTTTGCCCGGGAGTGTCCCGATGGCCCGTAAATTATGTCGTGGGTTGATGTAACCCCATATAACTTAATGAAATGTCTTAATATATCATTATTACTATAATAAGTGTTTATAAACACTTGGAACTCATAAAGACAATTTATTTCCCAAAATTTCCTTAGAGCACAAAAACACACTTTCGGGTGTCACTAAAACGCGTTTTACGCAATTACCTTGTAGTTTTTGACATGCCACGAATTAAGAATCTTAAATAGGGTTAAAATGACCTTCTAAATCAGTTGAAGGCAGTGTCAAACCAGGTGCTCTATAGGGGCCGATTTTGTGTCCAAAAACTAGTATAAAACTTGCATTAAAAATTTATAAAAGGCATAAGACATGGTGACTCACCTTCCCATGTGCTATAATACTTAATTTCAAAGTATTTAGGTCTCATTTGACCACCAACACTAGTAAAACTAAGATTTTTTGTTACAAAGGTTCCGATAACGACTTAAATTCGTTACCATAATTGTTATTAGTGACAAGTTTTTCGTTACCAAAGATAGTACTAAAGATTACAAAAAAATTAAGACTATAGTAACGATATAAATGTTATGAAATCATATTTTTAGTAACGATATAACTTTTGGTAACGAATAAAAGTCGTTACGATAAATAAATTTGTCTTTGGTTACGCCATCTCGTGTAACGATATGTAACGACAAAAGTCGTTACAATAAATTAGATTAGTAACGAATTTGATTTTTGGTAACGATTTTTGTTGTTACCAAACAATTATATTCTACTAGTGCAAGCTATGTGAGCTAGACAAAAACAAAATGCAAAAAGCAAAAAGTAGATTCTTATTCCACCTTTTTCATTTCTTAAACTTCAAGTGACCTTCCTAGCTTGTCCTTGGCTCTTCATCACCGGTTGAGAGGCTCCATTCAGCCCTTGAATTCGTCCACCTACAAGGAAGAAGAAGACAAGTTACAAACATTGAAAAATCAAAGGAATAAAGCATTACTTTTCTTACCTTGTCATTTAGCTCACATTATTTTCTTCCACCATGCCTTGTCTTGCATTATGGCCGAACACATGCTGGAAACATGGGCATTTATTGAGCCAATAACCCATGTAATAAACTAAGGAAAAGAATAGTCAATTAACATTAAAAATTAAACAAAACAAAAATCAATTCCAATTGCATTCTCTTCTTCTTACGTGAGCTTAGTCTTATTCTTCCCTTGCACACTTCACTTCCGAATAGGTAAGGCTCCCTCCTCTCTCTTCTTCCTTCATCTTCTTCCTTTGAAGCTCTTAAGTCCATTAATGGAGTTTTAACTTCTATCTTCATCTTTAAGGTAATTTCCTAGCATTTCTTGTCAAGCCTTGAAGCAAAACTCTTCCTAGCATACCTACAAGGATTCGACATCAACTAAAGCTCCGAGAAGGTTGTCTAAACCAACATTAATCCAAGGAGCATCTCAAGTGAGCCAAATTTATAAGGAGAAAAAGCTTAAGGTAAATTCTTGGAAAACTACTTACAAATCTACTTAAGATCTTTGTCGAAGATCTAACTCCTAAACTCCTTCACCATTTGCATATAACTGAAGTGGAGCATCAAAATTTCCTTGGAGAAAGCTTGGAGATTCAAGAAGAGTTCAAGCACTTAACCACCTTTGTTAACAAGTAAGTTTACTAAGCTAATAATTATGTTTTAAGCTTGGTTAAGCTTCAAAAATTATACAAAAATTATGTACATCTCCTAGGGTAATTAAAACCGAAACTATAGTATTATATGCCAAAAATATAACCTATAACATATATGGAAAATGTTTACCTTAAGACACATTTTTGTGTCACAAAATTTATTTATGTTACATATCAATTCAAGCCGAATTGTCAAGGGCAAAAATACTTTATTTTGAGCTAAGAATCAATATAAGACATTACAATAATTTTTACATGAGTTATATAACTCCTATGAATTTATGTATAATTATTTTGACATATAATCCACTTTTATATACTATATGGTCACTATAAATTATGGCCGAATGTTCTAAGTGATAAATAGATTTTAATGAGCTACTTATGTATATAAACTTATATTATAAAGTGGTGAGTTAAAAATATTTTATTAGTGCTTAAATGGCTAATTAATTAAGTTATGTGGCTAAAATGTAATTTTTGCAAAGTTTGGTGTATATATTGTAAAAACCGAGAGTTAAGGGAATGTTTGGAGTAAATATGATATAATATAAGGTTAGGAATTAAGTTTATGAATTTTAGATAATTTAAACAAGTGTTAAAATAACATTTTATAAAGTTTTGGGCTATTATGTAATTTATAAAACTTATTATGAAAGTTTGGAGTAGAATATGAATGAAATCATAATTAAGAGAATTATTAAGTTCACTTTGGAAATTTTGAGAAATTAAATATTTAAACTATAGTTTATAAGTTATTAAGTAACTATTATAAAGTTTTGGGGTGAAAATGTAATTAATGGAAAGTATATGACAAAGCTGAAATACTTTGGGTTAGTTTTGTAATTTAAGAATTTATATATATATACATATTCGGCATTTGTGGAGAATTAAAATTTAAAACTATAGTTTATAAGGCATTATGTAAAGATTAAAAGATTTTGTGGATAAATTGTGATTATAGAAAAATATATATATAGGCCGAGAATTTAAGGGGCTAAATGGTGATTTTTGAAAAGTTATAATATTCCAAAGAAATATACCAAAATATTAATGGTAGTTTTGGAATTTAATTAAATAAGGAATTAAAACTATAATATAATGAGATTAGAATTTAAAAATAAAGTTTATGAATTAATGAGGTTGTTTTGTAAATAACCGAAATATAAGGGTAAGAATTTAGATTTAAATAAATATAGGTCCTATTTGGATACTTGGAGGAATTAGAAGAAAGAATTTTGGTTAAAGGAGTTATGAGGTTAAAACTATGACTTATAAGTTATAAGGAAATTAAAGGTAACCGATAAATATTATTTGTAGTTAAGAAAGGGAGTAATAAAAACTATAAGAATATTATGTCCATGTATGACATATAAATATAGTTAAGAAATTATAAGTTGTTATGTCACCTAGACAATTAAAATAAACAAAAATATAGTACATGAATAAATAAATACATACATGTACAATAAAGGATTTATAAATAAATCAAAAGGAATAACAAATAAGTTATACATTAAATCATGAGGTAATTAAAAGAAATAAACCTCACATGAAATAAGAAATACCAAATCTGTAGAAAGATCCAATAAATTTATTATATAAGGGTAACATAAATTAACCCTCTCAGTTAATCCTATTCTAGGACTTTGTTTGACCAGACGTTGACCAGGGTATAATCAACTGCAACCTCGGTGAACGGTATGTGAAATACCCCAAACCTTGGTATGTTGGTTAAACACTAAAACATGATATATTAAGACTAAAAAGAGTCTTAGAAACCTTAGTAAACAAATTTAAACAAAAAGGAAACACAAATGTGCTTTAAAGTCAATAGGAGCTAAAATGTGCTCTAAGCTTGGGATAAACTTGAGTAAGGCCTAATGAGCTTACCAAGACTTCATTTATATACTAATGAACATATTAAACCAATTACCAAAGAAAACCAAGCTTGAAAACAAGTTAAAACTCAAAATGTGCTTTAAGAAGTCTTAAAGCACGTTTTTGAAAAATTGTCTTGTAAATGAGTTTTGAATGGCTAAATGTCCATCATTACTCTTAAATATATATGTGTACTATATAGTATCACATTTGGGTGGCTATATTAGTGGGAAATCAAAAATTTCACTTCTATGTGCCTTGAATAGGTGAATAGTACTTTTTATAAGCTTTTGTAACATATGTGGTATAAGTAATTAAATTGACAAACAAAGACTAAAACACCCACACTAACTTAAGGGGCCGGTTTTTATAAGGGTGTGACTCACCACTCTCTATTAATGTATTAAGTAAGTAAAGATAAGTAAATAAACTACCTTTTTACTTTATAAGTATAAATATCTCTAAAAGCAAATTCTATCTTCATTCTCTCATTTCCCTTCCTTGCTCACACGGTTTCCCACTCATCTCCTCCTCTTCATTGCTCTCACGGTAATACCACTATCACCATTAGAGCTCCACCTTTGACCACTTGTTAAATCTAGCTCACTTGTCCAAATCAAAAACAAATACCACCAATCTCTTCCTCTCATCAAGCTCTTCATTCCTATCTTCTCAAAACTCCTAGAGCTCCATTTCGGTGCCAAGGTGTTCCACCATTGAAGGAGCTTGAGCTTGGATTTCTACATATTATTACTCTCCTTTACTTCTAGGTAAGGAATCTCAAACAAAAATCAAGTTTCCTCCTTGTTTTTGTCATGTCCGAAAATACACATTGATATAGCTCATTGTGTGACTTTGTTCTAGCTTCATTTCAACTCTTCATGGACTAGGTGGAGTCCTCTCTTGTTATATATTCAAACTCTCTTCAAAGCAAGGTAAAAAACTACATTAATGTTTTTGAAACTATGTCAAATTAGGGTTTACAATGAGATGAAGCTCAAAGCTTGAATACTCATTATGGGTTTGTATATTGTCTAGAACTTGACAAGGAACCAAAATACCATACGGTTTTGTAAGGAATCAAGAAGGAAGTGTTTTGGGAAAAGAGGTAAATCTACTAACTTAATGTTTTAATGCCTTAGGAGAAATGAGCTTATAATGCTATTAAAACTACCTAAAGAGCAATGGTGAATGACTTAGTAAAGTGTTCTCAAGAGACTAGTAAAGGGCATATGTGTGTTGAGTGTATTTGCAGGTTAAAGGCATATATTGTGGAAATTCAGTGTTTATGATTTAAGCACTTTAAGGGCCTAAGAGCCATGCATTTTAAGGGCCTAAGTGCCATGCAATTTAAATTGTGCACTATTGTAATGTGGTGTAAATTTGGTGAAATTGTGTATGAGAGTGTTCTTGTGATTTTAGATGATCTTGTGTGTTTAAAGGAGAAGGTAAAGTGTTAAGGCTTAGTAATGTTCTAGGGAACCCATGTCAAAATTTAGGTAAGAAGCAAGAAGTTTTAAGTGTTTACATGAGGTTGGTGAGTTAGAAAGTGTAGGAGATGATAAGAAGTTTAGATGTTCTTAAGGAATTTTGTGAACTAGGAACATTCTAGAGTGTAATAAGGACTTAGGCATGATTTGAGATTTAAGTAGGTACCAAAGTCACTTTGGGACTTAGGTAAATACCTAGGCAAACTTTGGTAAATAAGGAGAAGTGTACACTAGGAAAAGAGTTCAAGAAGGAGATAAGGAATTAGTGTGAGAGATGATGCTTGGGAGATGATGTTAAGTTAAGGAGAAAGCATTTTGGGATAGTAGTTCATAGGTATGAAACACCATCTAGGAACCTAGTATAAATAACATAAGTGTTAAGGAATTTTACAAGGAAATAAGTAAATGGTTTAAGGAATTAGAAAATGAGTTTCATGGATGTTGTATGTGGATAAGTTACCAAATGTTGCTAGGAAGCATTAAGAGGCCTTAGGAGAAGGTTGGTGAAGAATTGGCAAGTTTGGGTAAGTTTAGAGGCGACCGACCCAGGGGCCGACCCAGTTTTGGGTCGGTCGAGCCTCTGTAAAATGTTAGGAAAATGTTCGGTGACGGTCCGACCCAAAGGTGGGTCGGACATGGGTCGGTCGAGCCTCTGTAAAATGTTGGGAAAATGTTCGCACATGGACCGACCCAGAATGGTGGGTCGGACATGGGTCGGTCAAGGTAAGTTTTCAGACCCGAAGACCACTGGGAGGGTCCGACCCAGTTGTGGGTCGGACGGTGGGTCGGTCGGACCAAAACATAAAAAAAAAAAAACAGAAAAGAATGTGACTTATGTAGTTAACCCTAGGGTATTTAATGAAGGTAACCTAGGGTAAGATAGGCATTAAAACATGTCATACAAGCATGTTGAATATATAGTAAGTGTGAAGTTAAATAATTAATTAACCGACCTTACTAATGTGTATAGGATTCTCTCAAGGTGGGAACGAAACAAGGCAAGGACCAAGGTATGGTTTTCTTGCAGTCTGTTGCCTAACGGTTTACACCGGCTTGGGTGTTTGTTTTCTGAGTGTTTACGACCTTATAAGATTAAGGCATGAAAGAGTTTACAGTTGTTATATATGATGTTGTTATTATGACTCTTTTCCCTTGGTGGTCTAACAAGACCTAAATGTTGCTTGTATGTGACTTAAAAAATGTTGTGTGATCACTAACAAGTGCTAACCGGGGGAGTGAGGAGTCCGGTTGTTCCGGCCACGCGTGTGATGGATGGGGGTCGATATCATATCCGGTTCGGCTCTCTTGGTGTATGTATAGGTAGTATTCCAATTTGGTTTCTACCTTCCCTTAGCTTATCCAAAGCTAGTTACTGACTCACGTCGGGCCATAGGGGCATACGTATGTTATTTCGGAGTGCTCGGGATTACTATATCCGACACGCCTTTGGTATAAGTTAACCGTTCTATATAACCGGACGGTAACGAGGATGGTAACGAGCTTAACATGGGGCTGGAAAAACCCCTAGGCTCTCATGGTATACTAACTATGGTGGAAGGTTCCTTGTGAGGACCAAGTTATGTGTGTGTATGTATTGATGTTGTGATGCTATGCAATTTCCCTTGCTATGCTATGGTATGTATGTATATATATGTTGGTTGTTCTAAAATGAATGCCATGTTATTATGACAATTGGTTGCGCGTATCCCGTTAGTCGATGGGCTGCGCGTTAGCCATACCAGCAAAGGTGCTGACCCCTCGGGGGCCCCATATTTTATTTGATTGCAGGATGAGGATCGAAGAGGCTGAGTGGCTCTAGGTCCTAGGCGGTAGATATACTTTTGGATAAGTAGGTTGTTGAGCCCGGGATGCGCCTGTGCTCCCGAGGCGTACATGTTGATACCTTGTTATACAGTTATGGATGATTATGGTTTGGAGATGATTGTAAATTAAATACTCGGTATTGTCGGTTATGTTTATATATGGATGTTAGTTACTATGCTCGGGAGTCTGATCATCAGACCGATACACTTGTATTTATTCTGCCTAGTTAACCACGTGGGTGGTTAACGGCGTTGTAACACCAAAGCGATAGTTATTATTTGGTTGGTTATTTCCGCTGCGACTTCGGTAGATGATAGGAGCGTTGTAGGGGTGTTACAAAAAGTGGTATCAGAGCGAAGTATCGCTCTGATGACTAGAATACCGAGCTTAGGATATACCGAGTTAGGAAACCTAGCTACAGTTACCTAGGTGACAGATTGGAAGGTTAACCACTAACAAGTGTGGAATTACCTGGTTGTCGGGAAGATGTTATAACCATTGGACCGATAAGTGTGCAAGCAAATGCTAATGAATATTCATATGAATTCAGATGTCAGGTAGACCGCGAGGTCGAGGCCGCGGACGCGGTACTGGAGATATGGGTGACCAGGGCGAGAACCCTACGGCACAGACTATGGCTGAGGCAGTTGCAGCCGCCGTAGCCCAGATGGTCCCCCAGATTGTAGCTGCGGTGCAGCAGGGGCAACAGCCCGGAGTTCAGCCACCACCACCACCGCCACGTGAGACCAATTGGGTCAAGGCGCTGGCTGATCTGAGGCCGCCATCATTTCATGGGGAGACCGATCCCCGTAAGCTAGAGGCGTACATCTCCGAGTTGGAGACCGCCTACGAGACTTTGGCCGTACCTGCTGAGGCTAAGGTCCGACTTGCCGCCTACTACTTGAAGGGGTCGGCACAGAGTTGGTGGAAACTGGTGAGGGAGGACAGGATGACTGATCCTGAGTTTGGATGGAGGGAGTACACGGCTCTGCTGCGAGCCAAGTATTACCCGGTGCATGTGCAGGAGGCAAAGCGCCTCGAGCTTGACAGTCTGAAGCAGGGGGATAAGATGTCGGTTGATGACTACTATACCGCATTCACCGGCCTTATCCACCTGTTACCAGACCTTGGGTATTCGAACCGGGTGTTGGTGAACCGGTTCTACAATGGACTGAGCCACCGTCTCCGCTATGGGATGGGGCCAGCTGAGTATACCACCTTGCAGGTAATTAGAGTACCTTATTGTGAATCAATTTATACCATGAGTGAATGCTAATGTGAGTTGGTGAGTTTTGTTTTGCGGGGCATGACTGACATCCTAAAATTCAGGAGTGCTATCATGCCGCTGCAAAGGTTGAAATTACCGTCCGTCTGAGGGACGAGGAAAATGCGCTCAAGCGCAAGGCCACCAACGAGGGCCAAAATCAGCAAGGGTATGGGGGAGGAAAGAAGAAGAAACCCTACCCTCAGCCCCAGAAGGGCCAGTACCAGGGTGACAAGGGCCAAGCCCAGACCACCACAGCTGATGAGCCACTAAGCTCACGTACGCGTATGCGGCGAAGCCTCTACGCTCCTACCCGCCTAAGGGTAATTACTTAACCATGTGTATCTAGTTGAGGTGTATTGTTGAGGTGGAAAGTGAGTATTGATTGTGTGTTGTTATAGCAGCTAGCGCGGGTTCTGAACCGGAGCGCCACTTTTACTGTAAGTGGTGCAATGGAGACCACCCCGGCAAAGACTGCAAGGGGAATAATGTGAGGTGCCGCCACTGCCAGAAGATGGGGCACCGTGAGTTTGAGTGTTGGACGAACCCCAACGGCAGAAACTACAAGCCAAAGGGGCAGTGGAAGGGTAACACTACCACGACCACTGAAGGCCCGAAGGCGATTACTCAGCAGACTTCTGACAGGAAGTACACTGAATCCCAGAAGGGGAAGGCTACGGGGTCCGGCAAGGCCACCCTGAATGTGGTGGACCGGTCTGAGGCACCAGGATCCTCTTCGAGACCAGGTACCGCCTAAACTGATAAATGAAAAAGTGATTGCTTACCGCATTTCATGCATGAGTGTTAGCAAGTCTAAGGGTATAAACATATAAGTAAAGAGTTAGAACATAATGTGGAAAACACCTAAATTAGGCAATTTGAAACTTAGGAACCTTCAATATCTGCTATCCAATCCCACCCGCACCAAACCCTGAAGAAACCGCCATCAACATCAACGACTTTCCATTGGAGCAATGTCAGGTTATCCAGCCAGGTATGATACTCTTAAATGGATACCTGACACCGGAAGCACAAATCCACATCATCAGACGATGCGACGAACTTGGAGCAAAACCAGGAGGGTTCTACACACCCGAATACCCGAACGGAGCAAGGATGCAATTGAAGATGATGTGCATGGGTAAGGACTGGAACCCTTACACCAAGTCATATCAAGAAGTACGAGCTGAAGATGGAGCAACAGTATCAAGTATACCAGAGGAGTTCCACGCGGTCGTTAACCACGCCGTGGGAATTGCTCAGCAAGTTGAGACGGAATCAATTCCAAGTGTAAAGGCAGATTTATGCATTGTAAACTTCTACCAGAAAGGTGGACGTTTGGGTATGCACCAAGACAAGGACGAGTCACCCGAGTCTCTAAGTAAGGGAGTACCCGTGGTGTCTTGGTCCATTGGTGATACCGCTGTGTTTGTATATGGCGAGCAGAAGCGTGCTGATCACGCAAAGAAGCTACTTCTGAAATCGGGGGATGTATTAATCATGGGTGGGCAATCAAGGATGCTATACCATGGCATCAGAAAGATCAAACTGAATACCGCACCGTCGGCAGTGATCAATGCCACACACATGAAACCCGGACGTTTGAATTTGACCTTCAGGCAGTTTTAAGCCTTGTATAATTATGTGGTGAACCAGTATGTATTAAGGATATTGTAAGTGTGAATCATGGCGACAGTATAAGCCAATGAATGTTGTAAAAGAGTGTGTTAATGAATAAAGTGGAGTTGTTTGAATCATATCAACGTGTTGTTACCCAATACTTATTAGTTTGCCAATGAATTAGGCTGTGCACTCGGAACGGGAGGTATACTGTGTGTCTGCAATAAGGCAGAAGCCGGCAAGAGCGGCACAATCCTCACCGGTACCTTTCCAGTGAATGGCGTGGATGCATCGATCTTGTTCGACTCCGGAGCCTCACACACATTCATTTCGCTATCATTTGCGAAGAGGCTGGGGTTAGACGGTGAAGAGATGCCAGACTTCATGGTCACTCTCCCGTCGAAAGAGCAGATCAGATGTACCCGCTACTACCGAGATGCTGTTGTTCGAATCATGGATGAGGAGTTTCCGATCGACTTGATAGAGTTCGACGGACTGGGTTTTGATGTGATTGTCGGGATGAACTGGTTGGAGCGGTACAAGGGTAGAATCCTATGTGCCGAGCATCGACTGCTTCTTAGGAGTCCATCTGGGGTTACTATATCATACCGCCAGAGGCCCAGGGAGCCTTCGACACAGATCATCACCGCCATGGCCATGTATCGTGAGTTACGACGGGGAAATGATGTATACCTCTGCTATGTCCAGGACATAGAGAGAGATCCAGAGTTTAGCACAGATGTGCCGGTAGTCTCGGAGTTTCCTGATGTATTTCCTAAGGAACTGCCGGGCATGCCGCCACCTCGAGAGGTTGAATTTGAGATCGACTTGGTTCCGGGCACCGGACCCATTGCGAAGGCACCTTACCGTATGGCTCCAGCAGAGATGACAGAGCTCAAGGAGCAGCTGCGAGACCTACTCGACAAGGGCTTTATCCGCCCTAGTGTGTCACCATGGGGAGCGCCGGTCCTCTTCGTGAAGAAGAAGGACGGTAGCCTCCGCCTATGTATGATTATCGGGAGCTGAATGCTGTTACGGTGAAGAACCGTTACCCCTTACCACGCATCGACGATCTATTTGATCAGCTTAGGGGAGCATCAGTATTCTCCAAGATAGACCTACGTTCCGGATATCACCAGATTGCCATCCGTGACAGTGACATCGAAAAGACAGCTTTCAGAACTAGGTATGGGCACTATGAGTTCACCGTTATGCCGTTTGGCTTATCAAATGCACCAGCAAAGTTCATGGACTTAATGAACCGTTTGTTCCAAGATCAGTTGGACAAATCAGTGGTAGTCTTCATCGATGACATACTTGTGTATTCGAAATCGAGAGGTGAGCATGAAAGCCACCTGAGAGATGTATTGCAGACGTTGAGAAAGAATCAGCTGTATGCTAAATTTTCTAAATGTGAATTTTGGTTGAACCAAGTATCATTCCTTGGACATGTAATTTCTGAGGCCGGGATCGCTGTAGATCCGGCAAAGATAGATGCAGTTCGCACCTGGCCAAGGCCGAAGACAGTTACCGACATTAGGAGCTTCCTCGGTCTGGCAGGTTACTATAGGAGATTTGTGAGGGACTTCTCCAGTGTCTCGAAGCCGATGACTTCCTTGATGAAGAAGGATGCACCATTCGAGTGGACAGTCGACTGCGAGAGAGCTTTCACGAGTCTCAAGGATGCTCTGACATCTGCACCGGTTCTGACATTACCAGACGGTCCAGATGGTTTTGAGGTCTATTGCGACGCATCAGGCAGGGGTATGGGTTGTGTGTTGATGCAACACGGGAAGGTCGTGGCTTACGCCTCCCGACAGCTGAAGAAGCATGAGGAGAACTACCCTACCCACGACTTAGAACTGGGGGCCATTGTCTTCGCACTGAAGATATGGCGACATCACTTGTATGGGGTAAGTGTGACGATCTATTCTGACCACAAGAGCTTGAAATACTTGTTCACTCAGAAAGAGTTGAACATGAGGCAGAGAAGGTGGGTTGAATTCTTGAATGATTATGATATCGATTTACAGTATAAGGAGGGTAAGGCAAACGTGGTAGCTGACGCATTGAGTCGCCGAGCACACTCTCTCCATTCGCTAGTCTCTCATACTGGCTTGGTTGAAGAGGTGCGGAGTGCTCAAATGACGGATCAGTATATGCTGGAAATTAGACAGAAGCTTATTGATGGCACATTCGAGGGTCAGAAGTATGACTTCAGACTCCACGATGATGACCTGATTAGGCTCAATGGCCGGTTGTGTATACCGAGGAGTAGCGCCGAGCTGAAGGAGCGCATATTGAGTGAATCCCATTGTTCTACTACTTCGATTCACCCCGGAGCTTCAAAGATGTATAAAGGTATGAAAAGATATTTCTGGTGGGCTGGAATGAAAAAGGAAGTAAACGATTATGTGTTGAGGTGTCTCACTTGTCAGAAGGTCAAGTTTGAGCACCGACGGCCTGGTGGTATGGTGCAGCCAATGCCAGTGCCGGAGTGGAAGTTCCATGACATATCTATGGACTTCGTAGTAGGGCTTCCGCCTACAAGGGGAGGTCTGAATATGATTGGGTGGTAGTTGACCGACTGACCAAGGTGTCTCGATTCATTCCGATGAAGGACACCTGGAAAGTGGCAAGATTGGCAGAATTGTTCGATAAAGAGATTGTTAGACATCATGGTGTACCAAAGACGATAGTATCTGACAGAGATACCAGATTCTTATCCAGATATTGGAAGTCTACACGAGAGGCACTTGGTACTGAACTGAAATTGAGCACGGCGTTTCACCCACAGACCGATGGTCAGAGTGAGCGCACTATACAGACACTGAGGATATGCTACGTGCATGTGCACTTGATTTTCAGACCAGCTGGATTGATAAGTTACATCTGATCGAGTTTAGCTACAACAACAGTTATCACGCATCGATCAAGATGTCTCCCTTCCAGGCATTGTACGGTAGACCATGCCGCACACCATTATGCTGGGATGAATCGAGTGAGACGGTCATTATAGGACCAGAGTATCTTGAGCAAGTTCAGGCAGAAGTTCGCCAGATCAGGGCTAATATGCGAGCAGCTCAGGATAGACAGAAGTCGTACGCAGATGTGCGCCGACGTGACCTGGAGTTCGCCGTGGGCGATCAGGTATTTTTGAGAGTATCCCCCATGAAGGGAGTATTTCGTTTTGGTCAGAAGGGCAAGCTGAGCCCGAAATATGTAGGTCCTTACGTTGTGACGGAGCGGATCGGCCAGGTAGCTTATAGACTTGATTTACCCGCCGAGCTAGGCAAGGTACATGATGTATTTCATGTGTCCCAGTTGAAGAAGTATATGTCTCATCCGTCTCATGTGCTTCAGCCTGAAAGGCTAACTTTAGAGCCGACCATGCGATCAGTGGAGACTCCGGTACAGATTCTGGACACTAAGACTCGAGACACTCGCCATAAGTCCGTGAGACTGGTGAAGGTCCTCTGGTCTAACCAGGACGTTGAGGAGGCCACTTGGGAGCTGGAAGAAAAGATGAAGGCGAAGCACCCGTCATTGTTTGCTTCTTAGTGTTCCTATGTATAGGGTACGGGGCGTACCCCTTTTAAAGGGGGGTAGAGCCGTTTCGGTTATGGTTGTGTACGACATGTATATGTATACATTGTCTATGATTGTTACAGACCTTTGAGTCTGAATGGTATTATATGGTTTGGACCTCGAGTCCGTTGTAGTATTGTGTGGACGGGACCTTGAGTCCGTTGTGGTGTAAGAATGATGGTAAGGTTGGTAATGATGGTTGGAAGTATTGTTTTTATAAATGTTCCCCGTGTTCTAATAGTAAGATATGTGGGAAGTATGAACTTTGGGGACAAAGTTCTTTTAAGGGGGGTAGATTGAAATACCCCAAACCTTGGTATGTTGGTTAAACATTAAAACATGATTTATTAAGACTAAAAAGAGTCTTAGAAACCTTAGTAAACAAATTTAAACAAAAGGAAACACAAATGTGCTTTAAAGTCAATAAGAGCTAAAATGTGCTCTAAGCTTGGGATAAACTTGAGTAAGGCCTAATGGGCTTACCAAGACTTCATTTATATACTAATGAACACATTAAACCAATTACCAAAGAAAACCAAGCTTGAAAACAAGTTAAAACTCAAAATGTGCTTTAAGAAGTCTTAAAGCACGTTTTTGAAAAATTGTCTTGTAAATGAGTTTTGAATGGCTAAATGTCCATCATTACTCTTAAATATATATGTGTACTATATAGTATCACATTCGGGTGGCTATATTAGTGGGAAATCAAAAATTTCACTTCTATGTGCCTTGTATAGGTGAATAGTACTTTTTATAAGCTATTTTGTAACATATGTTGTATTAAGTAATTAAATTGACAAACAAAGACTATATTACCCTCATTATACTTAGGGGGCCGGTTTTCTAAGGCTTGGTGACTCACCACTCTTTTATTAATGTATTAAGTAAGATAAGATAAGTAAATAAACTACTTTTTACCTTTTAACACATAAATATCTCTTAAAGCAAATTCTATCTTCATTCTCTCATTTCCTTTCCTTGCTCACACGGTTTCCCACTCATCTTCTCCCTTCTTCTTTGTTCTCCCACGATAAACCACTACCACCATTAAAACACAAGCTTTGACCACTTGCTAAATCTAGCTCACTTGTCCAAATCAAAAACAAATACCACCAATCTCTTCCTCTCATCAAGATCTTCATTCCTATCTTCTCAAAACTCCTAGAGCTCCATTTCGGTGCCAAGGTGTTCCACCATTGAAGGAGCTTGAGCTTGGATTTCTACATATTATTACTCTCCTTTACTTCTAGGTAAGGAATCTCAAACAAAAATCAAGTTTCCTTCTTGTTTTTGTCATGTCCGAAAATACACATTGATATAGCTCATTGTGTGACTTTGTTCTAGCTTCATTTCAACTCTTCATGGACTAGGTGGAGTCCTCTCTTGTTGTTTATCCAAACTCTCTTCAAAGAACAAGGTAAAACAACTACATTAATGTTTTGAAACAATGTCAAATTAGGGTTTACAATGAGATGAAGCCTATAGCTTGAATACTCATTATTAAGTTGGTATATTGTTTAGAACTTGTCAAGGAATCAAGTACTCTATTGGTTTTCTAAAGGAAACAAGAAAGGAGTTATCTTGCAAAAGAGGTAAATCTACTAACCTAATGCTATTTTAATGCCTTAGGGGAAATGAGCTTATAATGCTTATTAAAACTATCTAAAGAGCAAATGGTGAATGACTTAGTAAAGTGTTCTTAATAGACTAGTAAAGGGCATATGTGTTGAGTGTATTTGCAGGTTAAAGGCATATATATTGTGGAAATTCAGTGTTTATGATTTAAGCACTTTAAGGGCCTAAGAGCCATGCATTTTAAGGGCCTAAGTGCCATGCAAACTATATTGTGCACTATGTTGTAATGTGGTGTAAATTTGGTGAAATTATGTATGTGAGTGTTCTCGATGATTTTAGATGATCTTGTGTGTTTAAAGGAGAAGGTAAAGTGTTTGGGCTTAGTAATGTTCTAAGGGAACCCATGTCAAAATTTAGGTAAGAAGCAAGAAGTTTTAAGTGTTTACATAAGATATGGTGAGTTAGAAAGTGTAGGAGATGAATAAGAAGTTTATGATGTTCTTAAGGAATTTTGATGAACTAGGAAACATTCTATAGTGTAATAAGAACTTAGGCATGATCTTGAGATTTAAGTAGGTACCAAAGTCACTTTGGGACTTAGGTAAATACCTAGGCAAACTTTGGTAAAATAAGGAGAAGTGTGCACTAGGAAAAGAGTTTCAAGAAGGAGATAAGGAATTAGTATGAGAAATGATGCTTGGGAGATGATGTTAAGTTAAGGAGAAAGCATTTTGGGATAGTAGTTGTCTTAGGTATGAAACACCATTTAGGAACCTAGTATAAGATAACATAAGTGTTAAGGAATTTTTACAAGGAAATAAGTAAAGGCCTAAGGAGTTAGAAAATGAGTTTCATGGATGTTGTATGTGGATGTAAGGTTACCAAATGTTGTTAGGAAGCATTAAGAGGCCTTAGGAGAAGTTTGGTGAAGAATTGGAAAGTTTGGGTAAGTTTAGAAGGCGACCGACCCAGGGGCCGACCCAGTTTTTGGGTCGGTCGAGCCTCTGTAAAATGTTAGGAAAATGTTCGGTGACGGTCCGACCCAGAAGGGTGGGTCGGACATGGGTCGGTCGAGCCTCTGTAAAATGTTAGGAAAATGTTCGCACATGGACCGACCCAGAATGGTGGGTCGGACATGGGTCGGTCAAGGTAAAGTTTTTCAGACCCGAAGACCACTGGGAGGGTCCGACCCAGTTTTGGGTCGGACGGTGGGTCGGTCGGACCAAAACATGTAAAAAAAAAAAAAAAAAATGTGACTTATTTAGTTAACCCTATGGTGTTTAATGAAGGTAACCTAGGGTAGGATAGGCATTAAAACATGTCATACAAGCATGTTGAATATATAGTAAGTGTGAAGTTAAATAATTAATTAACCGACCTTACTAATGTGTATAGGATCTCTCAAGGTGGGAACGAAACAAGGCAAGGACCAAGGTATGGTTTTCTTGCAGTCTGTTGCCTAACGGTTTACACCGGCTTGGGTGTTGTTTGTTTCTGAGTGTTTACGACCTTATAAGATTAAGGCATGAAAAGAGTTTACAGTTGTTAATGTTATGGTGTTGTGTTATTATGACTCTTTTCCTTGGTGTGTCTAACAAGACCTAAATGTTGCTTGTATGTGACTTAACAAAATGTTGTGTGATCACTAACAAGTGCTAACCGGGGGAGTGAGGAGTCCGGTTGTTCCGGCCACGCGTGTGATGGATGGGGGTCGATATCATATCCGGTTCGGCTCTCTTGGTGTATGTATAGGTAGTATTCCAATTTGGTTTCTACCTTCCCTTAGCTTATCCAAAGCTAGTTACTGACTCACGTCGGGCCATAGGGGCATACGTATGTTATTTCGGAGTGCTCGGGATTACTATATCCGACACGCCTTTGGTATAAGTTAACCGTTCTATATAACCGGACGGTAACGAGGATGGTAACGAGCTTAACATGGGGCTGGTAAAAACCCCTAGGCTCTCATGGTATACTAACTATGGTGGGAGGTTCCTTGTGAGGACCAAGTTTGTGGTGTTATGCATTGATGTTGTGATGCTATGCAATTTCCCTTACTATGCTATGGTTTATATGTATATATATGTTGGTTGTTCTAAAATGAATGCCATGTTATTATGACAATTGGTTGCGCGTATCCCGTTAGTCGATGGGCTGCGCGTTAGCCATACCAGCAAAGGTGCTGACCCCCTCGGGGGCCCCATATTTAATTTGATTGCAGGATGAGGATCGAAGAGGCTGAGTGGCTCTAGGTCCTAGGCGGTAGATATACTTTTGGATAAGTAGGTTGTTGAGCCCGGGATGCGCCTGTGCTCCCGAGGCATACATGTTGATACCTTGTTATACACTTATGGATGATTGTGGTTTGGAGATGATTGTAAATTAAATACTCGGTATTGTCGGTTATGTTTATATATGGATGTTAGTTACTATGCTCGGGAGTCTGATCATCAGACCGGTACACATGTATTTATTCTGCCTAGTTAACCACGTGGGTGGTTAACGGCGTTGTAACACCAAGGCGTTTAGTTATTATTTGGTTGGTTATTTCCGCTGCGACTTCGGTAGATGATAGGAGCGTTGTAGGGGTGTTACAGTATGGGATTCTTGCAACCTGTTTTCTACCGGATTACACCGGCTTGTGTGCTATCTGTTGTTTGAAATAACGACCAAGATAATTAATGTAAAATGTTGTTTTACTCTTGTGCTCAGTTGTGTTGTTTTACATGCGTGATTGATGCTAACTACGACGTGTATGTCCCACGCATACAACACTACAATACCAGTGGATTAAATACTTGCGCTTTATTGTACCGAGGACTTGTACACAAGTCTCTCACTAACTTCACTTTATAACAAACGTCGTTATCCTAAACGTGATAATCGACAATACACATTGTGTTCTTGTTTAACGTCCTTGTATGACACCTAACAATTCTATACTACGAGAACGAGGAGCCCAGTTGGATCTGGCCATGCATGCTACAGGAGTTGTACCTGTCTCAGGTCGTCTCCTATTCAATTTACGTCGCGACGGAACAGTACAAGTGGGGAGGAAGACTTTATTCCTCTCGAGGGTTCGATTCCCAACAGTTCAAGTGGGGAGGAAGGCTTCATTCCTCTCGAGGGTTCAATTCCCAACAGTACAAGTGGGGAGGAAGACTTTATTCCTCTCGAGGGTTTGATTCCCACCATTCTACAGTACAGGAGTTGACTACGTTATCTTCTGAGGGACTAATTACCCAACCTTTCTCTTTAACGAGGTCACTATACATCCGCTATATTGACATACTCATAAATACCTGTCAGTCCCACTGTGTGGACCCGACAACTATCAAATGATTATAGTTCATCTAACTTGACCTTCTGAAGTCTTGTTTTATGTGAAATTGTTGTCCTTGTATGGATACTTGTTATCATCATACTATGCTTGTTTACAGCTTTACAAAAATGAACTGCATGTATTCGACAAAGTAGTTGGTGTGGCCCGGTAGACGATGGGCTGCACGTTTTCCATACCAGCATTGTTTGCTTAGCCCCTTTGGGGGCACCCCCATTTTTCAGGTACCTAAAGTTGAGAAGATTACCACACCGAGTGTAGGTGGGGTAGATTCAAGCTATGGGAGTCTCCTACTAGTTATTTGTTTTACTTAATTATTGTACCTTTGAGTTTGATTCCTAGTATCTCGGATTGTATTCGTATTCAGACCGTGACTTTTGGAGATTGTATTTGGAGTTAGCCTTGTTGGTCACAAGGGTGGCCAACGGCATTGTAATACCGCCCGGTTATTGTATTTATTTCCGCTGCAGTTTATGTTTATTTGGGAGCGATCGTCGTTCAGGTTATTGGATTTCGGGTTGGGGTGTTACAAAAAGTGGTATCAGAGCGTAGTTACGCTCTGGATACAAGGATACACCGAGATTAGGATTTCTAAAGCTATAGGTTACGAGTTGAGTGATAGTAAAGAAAGGAGTTTAAGTTAGTTTTTACTTAGACTACTATCCAAGACCAAGATTGTGACCACAGTATCTAATATACCTCAACATCCTGCAGATGTCAGGAAGAGTAGGACGCCGCGGACAGACTGCTGAGGATTCGCCTGTCAGGCTGGCGGATATTGCTACACAGATAGCTCAGGCATTTGCACAGGCGGGGGTTGCGCAGCAGCAGCAGCAGCTACCTCCACCACCACCGCCCAGAGAGAGGGATTGGGTGAAGAGTTTAGCTGATCTGAGGCCAACTGCATTCAAGGGGCAGACTGACCCTGCACACTTGGAGACTTACATTATGGAGATGGAAACAGCGTTCGAGACACTGGCAGTCTCAGCTAGGGAAAAAGTGAGACTCGCTGCCTTCTACCTGAAAGATGCAGCAAGAGATTGGTGGAATATGGTGAAGGCCGACCACCTGGATGACCCAGCTTTCACTTGGGGACACTACACTGCACTACTGAGGGGAAAATACTACCTGGCCTACACCAGGATGGTGAAGATGAGGGAGTTTGATGCACTGGAGCAGACGGGAAAGATGACTGTAGATGAATATTATGCGAAGTTTACTTCACTACTCCGACTACTGCCCGGATTAGGTTACTCGGACCAGGTTTTGGTCGACCGGTTCTACGGGGGACTGAGCCCTCGACTCCAGTTTGGGATGGGACCAATCATCCCCACCAGTTTACAGGTAAAACAGGAGAGACATAAACCAGTTGAAAAGTTTATTACCTACTATACCCCATCATGGGAGATTTGGAGATTGATACCTTGAGATTTCAGGAATGTTACCATGCTGCCTCCATTGTGGAGATTACATGCAAGAGAAGAGATGCTTTGAGCTCCCAAAAGAGAAAGGACGGACCTGGCAGTGAGGATGCCAAACAGGGAAACTCCAACAGAAGGAACAAACCCTTTCAAAAAGGCCAGGGGTCCTATCAAGGGAAGGGGAACCAGAATACTGGGAACCCCCAGTCAGGGACCCACGGAGCAGCAAACTCACAGAAAACCTACCCATCTAAGGGTAGGCACTCTAACCAAGCAGTTAAATTTGAAACATTTTGTGATTACTACAGTACCGTTGGAATATATAATTGACCTCGATTGTAATAGGTCCTGGACAGGGCTCAAACACGGGCCAGAGGTATGTCCGCCACTTCAACTGTAGACAGTGTGGAAAGGATCACCCCGGCGTGGACTACCAAGGGGAGAAAGTCCAGTGCCGCCATTGTCAGATATGGGGACACCGAGCCTTCGAGTGCATTAAGAACCCGGAGAGCAGGAACTACCGCCCGGGAGCAAAGGCAAACACCGGCCATAAGAATGGAGCTAGCGATACTCGCCCTCCACCAACAAACCAAGCTCAGGGGAATAAGGGCAAGGCCCAGCATCGGGACCCGCCCTGCATGTCATGGACCGCTCAGATGAGGCTGGTCCTTCTACCAACCCAGGTACTTCTAAACCCATGTGAACCTGTTATTGAGCAATGGATGATGTGAATAAGTGCTTGCATGCCTTGATTGCCTAGTTGCATAGGAAGAAACTAATAAGACTCACTAGTAGAACTTTAAACCATGTAGGAAGCTATAAGATATGCTTTCCTATCCCCTCACCGCCCTCCCTGGAAGAAAACATTATCAAAGTACAAGAACCAGGGAACGAACAATGTAAGGTTATCCAACCAGGTTTGATATTACTCAAAGGATACCTAACACCGGAGACACAAATTGCAATCATCAGAAGATGTCAAGAATTGGGAGCAGGACCAGGAGGGTTCTACACTCCAGAATTTCCAGGAGGATCAAAGATGAAGCTGAAAATGATGTGCTTAGGAAATGATTGGAATCCTTACTCAAAGACCTACCAGGATACAAGGAATGGAGATGGAGCACAAGTACCAAAAATCCCAGAAGAATTTTTACAAATTGTGGAACAAGCAGTTAATACAGCTCAACATCTAGAAGAAGATCCAGTTCCCAATCTAAGGGCTGATCTATGTATCATCAACTTCTATGAAGAAGGAGGCCGCTTAGGACTACACCAAGACAAGGATGAGACACAAGGGTCTCTCGATCAGGGGATACCAGTATTGTCTTTGTCAATTGGAGATGACACAGAGTTCCTTTATGGCGAGTAGAAGTGTGTGGACCTTGCAAAGAAAATCATATTGAGTTCAGGAGATGTTTTAATAATGGGTGGAAAGTCAAGGTTGCTATACCATGGAATTAAAAGGATTAAACTAAACACAGCACCTTCGACAGTGATAAACACCACTCACATGAGACCAGGAAGATTAAGTTTGACTTTTAGAAAGTACTAGTGTTGTAATTGTTTTTGGACATCTGAAAGAAGATCATCTCATCAATGAAGCATTATTGTTATGAAAAGTGAATGTTTTCGACCTCCATCATATACCAAAGTACTTACCCAGATTCTATTGTTAGGTTGTGCTAAGGAGACGGAAGGTGCCTTAAGTATACTTACTGAGGAGGAGGCCAGCAAGGGCGGCACGATCCTCACTGGTACCTTTCCTGTTAATGGAGTGGCTGCATTAGTACTGTTCGACTCCGGAGCCTCACATACTTTCGTTTCGCCTTCGCTTGCGGGGAAGTTGGGGCTAGACGCTGTAGAGTTACCTGATTTTAAGGTGGCACTCCCGTCTAAGGAGAAGGTCAGTTGCACTCGCCTATATAGAGGGGCCACTATCCGTATTAAGGAGGAGGAATTTCCTATTGACCTTATTGAGTTCAGAGGTCTAGGATTCGACGTTATAGCCGGGATGGACTGGTTGGGGCGGCACAGAGGCCGCATTCTTTGTGCAGAGCGCAAACTGTTACTTAAGAGCCCATCAGGAGTGACAGTATCTTACCGCCAGAGCCCTAGAGCACCATCAATAAAAGTGATATCTGCTATGTCCATGTACAAACACGTCAGAAAGCAGAAGGAAGTATACTTATGCTATGTTCAGGATGTAGAGCACAACCCTGATTTTGATCTAGATATGCCAGTGGTGTTAGAATTTCCAGATATTTTTCCAAAGGAACTTCCAGGCTTACCGCCACCCAGAGAGGTAGAGTTCTCCATTGAATTACTACCAGGTATCGGTCCCATAGCTAAGGCACCGTACCGTATGGCACCAGCAGAGATGGCTGAGTTGATGGAACAGTTGAAGGATTTGTTGGACAAGGGATACATACGACCTAGCGTATCTCCTTGGGGAGCACCAGTTCTTTTTGTGAAGAAGAAGGATGGAAGCCTTCGGTTATGTATCGATTACAGAGAGCTTAATGCAGTGTCAGTGAAGAACAAATATCCACTACCACGAATTGACGATTTGTTTGATCAATTAAGAGGAGCAAAGGTGTTTTCAAAGATCGATTTGAGATCAGGATACCATCAGATACCTATCAGGGAGCAAGACATAGAAAAGACAGCGTTCAGAACACGATACGGCCACTATGAGTTTACAGTTATGCCTTTTGGCTTGTCAAATGCACCGGCAGTCTTCATGGATTTAATGAACAGATTATTCAGAGAGCAGTTGGACAAGACCGTGGTTGTATTCATCGATGACATCCTAATTTATTCAAAGTCTAAGGAAGAGCATGAGAGTCACCTTCGACATGTACTTGAGATCTTAAGGGAGAACCAGCTTTATGCTAAGTTCTCCAAATGTGAGTTTTGGTTAGACAGAGTTTCCTTTCTAGGACATGTTATCTCAGATGCTGGGATCGCAGTGGATCCAGCAAAAATAGAAGCAGTTCGCACCTGGCCTAGGCCAAAGACAGTGACTGATATCAGGAGTTTCCTTGGGTTAGCAGGTTACTACAGGAGGTTTGTCAGGGACTTCTCCAAAATAGCAAAACCTATGACAAGTTTAATGAAAAAGGACGCACCATTCACATGGACTACAGAATGTGAGATCTCATTCCAGTATTTGAAGGATGCTTTGACATCAGCCCCAGTTTTGACTATACCTGAAGGCACAGAGGGTTATGAAGTTTACTGTGATGCATCAGGCAGAGGATTAGGGTGTGTACTCATGCAGAATGGGAAGGTAGTCGCCTACGCTTCCCGACAGCTGAAAAAACATGAAGAGAATTATCCCACACATGACTTGGAGCTTGGAGCAATTGTTTTTGCATTGAAGATCTGGCGCCACTACCTGTATGGTGTCCAGATGACCGTATACTCGGATCACAAAAGTTTGAAGTATCTATTCACCCAGAAGGAGTTAAACATGAGACAAAGAAGATGGGTTGAATTTCTCAAGGATTATGACATCGATTTGCAGTATAAAGAAGGAAAAGCTAATGTTGTAGCAGACGCATTGAGTCGACGAGCACATTCTTTAAATGCCATTGTGGCTAGCTCGAGTCTTATAGACGACATACGTAGAGCATAGCAGAATGATCTGCGAATGATGGAGATTAGTCAGAAGTTGTCTGACGGTACATTTGAAGGAGGGAAGTATGAGTTTCAGCTACACGATGATGGGTTGATCAGATTAAAGGGCAGATTGTGTATTCCCAGAGACAGTACATATATAAAGGAGCATATTCTTCGAGAGTCCCACACTTCTTCCACATCTGTCCATCCAGGAGCTTCTAAGACGTACAAACACCTAAAGATGTATTTCTGGTGGAGTGGTATGAAGGGCGATGTGACAGAATATGTGATTCGATGTCTCACTTGTCAGAAAGTGAAATTCGAACATAGACGACCAGGAGGTATGGTACAATCTATGCCAGTTCCAGAGTGGAAGTTTTATGATATCTCTATGGACTTCGTGGTGGGACTACCACCTACGAGAGGAGGACTAAACATGATTTGGGTTGTTGTTGATCGACTGACTAAAGTTGCTAGGTTTATTCTGATGAAAAACACTTGGAAAGTGCCAAAGTTGGCAGAACTATTTGAGAAGGAGTATATCAGACATCATGGAGTACCAAAGACTATTGTTTCAGATCGAGATACTATATTTCTCTCACGATATTGGCAAGCTACTCGCGGAGCACTTGGCACTGAATTGAAGCTTAGCACAGCATTTCATCCTCAGACAGATGGTCAGTCAGAGAGGACTATTCAGACCTTAGAGGACATGCTACGAGCATGTGCCTTGGATTTCCAGGGCAGCTGGATAGATAGATTACATCTCATCGAATTTGCATACAATAACAGCTATCACACCTCTATACAGATGTCACCTTTTCAAGCCTTATATGGCAGACCATGTCACACACCATTGTGCTGGGACGAGTCTAGTGAGACCGTCATCATTGGGCCAGAGTACTTAGAGCAAGTTCAGGCAGAAGTACAACAAATCAGAAATAACATGAAAGCAGCACAAGACAGACAGAAATCATATGCTGATGAGAGACGACGAGACCTTGAGTTTGCGGTTGGCGACCAGGTATTTCTACGAGTATCACCCATGAAGGGTGTGTTCAGATTTGGGCAGAAGGGCAAGCTAAGCCTGAAATTTGTAGGACCCTACGCTATCACAGAGCGGGTGGGCCTTGTGGCATATCGACTTGATTTGCCAGCAGAGTTAGGCAAAGTACACAATGTTTTTCATGTGTCTCATCTTAAGAAATACATGCCTCATCCTTCTCATGTTCTACAACCAGAGACACTATCATTAGAACCAACAATGCGGTACGTGGAAACACCGCAACGAATATTAGATAGAAAGACACGAGATACTCGAAATAAGTTTGTGAGCCTCGTATAGGTTCTTTGGTCGAACCATGATGTTGAAGAGGCCACATGGGAACTACAAGTGGATATGCGAGCAAAGTTTCCCTCATTATTTACCGACTAGACACTTTAGTCTAGGGTACGGGGGCGTACCCCTCTTTTTTTTGGGGGGGGGGGGGGTAGAGCCTTTTTCGTTTGTGAGTTTATTATGCATCTTGTTGCACTTCTTTGCATTTCTATGACACCTTGTCTTGTATGTGTTCTTGTGTAACACTGTATTTGAATGTACTTTGTACTCCTAATTGCTGATGTGTACTTCGTTACACTACAATGGAAAGAATATGTGCACTACGTTGCACTATTTGATATGAAACGTGATTGTGTTTACTACATTGATATGATATGACCTTCCAAAGTATTCCTATTGTGTGAGATGTACACTATGAACTTAGGAATATAGAGACTTGGGACTTGATCCCTAAAAACTATATTGAGTTGTGGATGCTTAGTGGAACTTGATTCCCCACAACATTATAAATTTAGATATGAGACTTCGGGGCGAAGTCCTTTTTAAGGGGGTAGATTGAAATACCCCAAATCTAATTAACATTATAAAACCATTATTTAATGGAAAATAATCCAAATATAAATCATTTCACGTACGCATGCAAACCCATGTGTGAGAACGTTACGTAAAAATAGTCGTTTCACCATAAACGCTAAAACGCCTTAGAAACATGTGATCAAGCATGACCTTGTATGACCTTATAAAACTCAAACCAAATGGTCATACACTCATTATATGAATATATAAACATATTCCCTAGGCTATATTCAGTCAAAAACGCAAAATGCTCGGGAGTGCTCATGCACGCCCCTTAAAGCACGAAAAGCCCGGAGGAGTGCCGAGGTGGCACGAACTCCTATAAAATTTATTCCTAGAGTTCCTAAGATCATTATTAATAATTCTAAAGAGAACCCACGAAGTGGTTTCTCAAAATTCAACAAAAACCACAGGAGGATTTCTTAACGCTCCTTTTTGCCCGGGAGTGTCCCGATGGCCCGTAAATTATGTCGTGGGTTGATGTAACCCCATATAACTTAATGTAATGTCTTAATATATCATTATTTACTATAATAAGTGTTTATAAAGACTTGGAACTCATAAAGACAATTTATTTCCCAAAATTTCCTTAGAGCACAAAAACACACTTTCGAGTGTCACTAAAACGTGTTTTACGCAATTACCTTGTAGTTTTTGACATGCCACGAATTAAGAATCTTAAATAGGGTTAAAATGACCTTCTAAATCAGTTGAAGGCAGTGTCAAACCAGGTGCTCTATAGGGGCCGATTTTGTGTCCAAAAACTAGTATAAAACTTGCATTAAAAATTTATAAAAGGCATAAGACATGGTGACTCACCTTCCCATGTGCTATAATACTTAATGTCAAAGTATGTAGGTCTCATTTGACCACCAAGCTGTCGAAATAATGCTATAGAACAAGGCCATGTGAGCTAGACAAAAACAAAATGCAAAAAGCAAAAAGTAGATTCTTATTCCACCTTTTTCATTTCTTAAACTTCAAGTGACCTTCCTAGCTTGTCCTTGGCTCTTCATCACCGGTTGAGAGGCTCCATTCAGCCCTTGAATTCGTCCACCTACAAGGAAGAAGAAGACAAGTTACAAACATTGAAAAATCAAAAGAATAAAGCATTACTTTTCTTACCTTGTCATTTAGCTCACATTATTTTCTTCCACCTTGCCTTGTCTTGCATTATGGCCGAACACATGCTGGAAACATGGGCATTTATTGAGCCAATAACCCATGTAATAAACTAAGGAAAAGAATTAAAATACCCCAAACCTTGATATGTGGTTTAAATATTAAACTATGGTATGTAAAGGCTAAAAAGTGCCTTAGAAACATCAGTGAACAATTTAAACCATAGTAAAATGCAATAAAACACTAAGACACAGCTTGAGCAAAAACATGCTCTAAGCTTGGAGTGAACTTGGTTAGGACCCAAAGAACCTACCAAGACTAAATAATATTCAATTATGATTTAACAAGGCTAATTAAGTCCTTAGGAAACCTTGGTAGACAGTTAAACCAAACAAAACACAAATAAATGCCTTAAAGTCAATAAGAGCAAAAATGTGCTCTAAGCTTGGGATAAATTTGTATAAGACCTAATGGTCATACCTATACCTTAATTATATGTTAATGGACATATTAAGCCAATTACCAAAGAAAACCAAGCTTGAAAACAAGTTAAAACACTAAATGTGCTTTAAGGAGTCTTAAAGCACATTTTTGAAAAATTGTCTTGTAAATGAGTTTTGAATGGCTAAATGTCCATCATTACTCTTTAATTAACATGTGTACTATATAGTAACACATTTGGAAGTCTATATCAATGGGAAATCAAAAATTTCACATCTATGTGCCTTGTTTTAGTGAATAGTAACAAAAAATGCTAGTTTATGACATAAGTCAATGTAAGTAAATTAATTGGTCAACAAAGACCATGACTAGGCCTAAAACATTAAGGGGCCGGTTTCTCCATGTGTGACTCACCACACTTGGCAATCAAATAACTAAGGAAAGTAATAAAGCAAAAGAACTATTTACTTTAACATAAATATCTTCCAAAAGTAAACTCATCTTCATTCTTTCATTTCCTTTCATTTCACACGTCTCCTTCCTCCCTTCATGCTCTCTTCTACAGTTTGCTACAGCCATATACAATTCTCAATCTTCTTTCACTTGTAACTTCTAGCTCCATGGTCCAAATTCAATTTCAAGACCACCATTCTTCTAGTTGGAGCAAGCTCTACACTTCTATCTTTTCAAATCTTCAAAAGCCTCATTTCGGTGCCAAGGAGATTCACCATTGATGGAGCTTGAGTTCATCTTTTCACATATTGTTGTTCTCCCTTGCTTCAAGGTAAGGAAACTCAAAGAAAATCCATGTTTCCTCCATGTTTTCATGTTGACCGAAAATCACCACTAAAGGTGTATTTACCTTGCTTTGTTTTATCTTCATTTGAATCTTCCAAGGGCTAGGAGGAGTCCTCTCTTGATACTTATTCAAGCTCTCTTCCAATTCCAAGGTAAAATAATTACCTCAATTTGTTAAGACAATATATGTAACTAGGGTTTGCAATGAGATGAAGCATAATGCTTGAATACTCATTCTATTATTTGTACATTGTTTAGAAGTGGACAAACAACCAAACATCCTTACCGGTTTTACAAGGAAACAAGAAAGAAGTTGTGAGGAAAAAGAGGTAAACAAACTATCTCAATGTAGTTTAAATGCCTTAGGAAAATGAGCTAGATTTGCTTAATAAATACCTAAGGAGCCAATGGTAAATGAGCTAGTGAAATGCTCTCAAGGAAACTATTAAGGGGCATATGTAATGTTGAGTGTATTTGCAGGTCAAAGGCATTATTTATGTGGGAAACTCAGTGTTTAAGGTTTATGCAATTTAAGGGCCTAAGAGCCATGTTATTTAAGGACCTAAGTGCCAAGCAATTTAAGTTTATGCACTATATTGTGATGTAGTGTAGTTTAAGGATTTAGATGTGTGTAAAGAACATTCTTTATGAAGATGAGTGTCTTGGATGGTTAAAGGAGGAAAAATAATATGTTTGTGTGTAAGGAATGTGCATTAAGTGATTAAGTGTTTTTGGTTGTAAAAGGGTGAAAACCCAAGTGTTTGTGTGTGAGAAGTTCTTATGGATTTTAGGTGTTCTTGAATTAAATAAGGTAAAAACCTAAGTGTTTGGATGTGAGAATATACAAGAGAAGCTATGGCAAAATTTGGAAAATGTATAAGGAGTTCAAAGTGTTTTAAATGAGTTTTGGTGAACTAGGAAGTGTTAAGAGATTTATAAGAAAAATGAGTGACAAATTGGACAATGTTTAAAGGTGAATCTAAGTGATATTTTGGGTATTAGAATATGCCTAAGTTCATGTATGAAGTTTGGGTAATCTGTGGATGAAGAGAATAGATGATGACTAATTGTCAAAAATTTGGGAATCGTTACAGAGGTCCGGACTTAGGTATGGAAGATGTTCCCGGACCATACATGAAAAACAGGCCGAGAGTTGGAAAACTGTCTTGGTCCGGACTTGGGGTGACAAGGTCCCGGACCACCCTATTAAAAACAACCGAGAGTCTCTGTAAGTATTGGTCCGGACTTAAGGTAAGGACCAAGTCCCGACCACTCTAAAAATGTGTTTAAGGTATGAAAATGGTAAGAAGGAGTAAGTGTTTAAGGAGTTATAAAATGATTTTATGGATGTTATATGAAGGATTAAAGGTGCCAAATGATGTTAGAACACATTAGGAGGCTTGAGGAAAAGTTTGGAGAAAGTTTGACAAGTTTTGGACAACTTCTGATGTTGTCCGACCCAGTGGTCCGACCCAGGGTGGGTCGGACAGCCTTGTTAATACAATCGTTGGAGTTTCTGGAATGGTCCGACCTAGAGGTCTTGGGTCGGACATGGGTCGACAGGTGTATTTAAAAGACGTGAAAAGTTTCTAGAACGGTCCGACCCAGTTGTGGGTCGGACGGCCCAAAGTATGTAAAAAAAAAAATTTGTTTAAGGTTATAGGATGATGGGGATTATTAAGTAATGATGTTATAAGATTGTTAAGGACATGTAAGTGAGTTATAATGACAATTTAGTGGGGAAAGGTGGTATTATAATGTAAAAGTAAACAAGTTAAAAGTGAAGTTATGTAACTAAGTTAACGGGGAAAAGTTATAAGCATTAGACTTTAAACAAACGTGTTACCCCCCGATGTTAATAAAGTATATGTAATGTTGTCATTGTTCGAGAATTGCTCGAGGAACATAAGTGGACATGATAAAGTGGACTCCGGTGACAGGTATGGTTTTCTTGCAACCTGTGTCCTACCGGATTACACCGGCTTGTATGCCAATGTGTTTTTCTGTGTGATTGCCACGTTATAAGATAAATCATGAAACGAGTTTATAGTCGTTATTGTTGTTGTATGTATACGTGCCGATACCGGTAACCTCGAATGCGCTTGAAGGGCTAGTTAACCACTATTAGGTAAACGTAAGAGAACGGTATCCGGTGATAACGTTTCCGACCTAAGGAACGTTCTAACCACGGCCATGCGTGAGTTAGTTATGTGATGTTTGTGTGTGATGTTTGTGTGTGAATGTATGACTCTCCCTTCCCTTGTGTGTGTCTAACAAGACTTAACCCAATGTTGTGATTGTTTAATTAAGTTCAATGTCAAACTTCTAACAAGTGCTAACGGGGGAAGTGAGGAGTCCGGTCTGTTCCGGCCACGCGTGTGAGTATGGGGGTCATTGTCATATCAGGTTCGATCCTCTCTGTATGTTATGGTTGTTTTCCAATTTGGTTCCCAACCTTCCCTTTAGCTTAACTAAGGCTATTATTGACTCACGTCGGGCCACAGGGGCATACTATGTTATGTTTGTTCGGTGTGCTTGGATCACTATATCCGAGACACCTTGTGTTAAGTTATCTGTTCATTTAACGAGACGGTAACGAGTTATGTAATGAGCTTATCATGAGACTGGCAACATTCTCTAGGCTACAAGTGAACTGACTATGTTTGGGCCGGTTCATAAAGGGAACCGTACCCGTTATGTTATGTATTGTCGTTATGATGCAATATCTATTGCAATGTTATTATGTACACGTGAACGTGGAAAGTGTTGTTATGTGTTATGTGATGAGTGTCATATGTTGTAAAATGTGGAGTATGTGGATCATGGATATGAATCCCAGTTTGTGATAAGAGGGTTTTAAGGATAACCCGATTAATGGTAGTTTTCGTCTATTAAGGAAGTAGCTCCATTAGAGGAGAAACACTCTAGGGGTAATGAATACCATGAGTGACTTATCAAGTAAGGATGTACTATACGTTTGTTGAGCCCATAGAGGCGAAATGTTATGTGTTGTGTGTTTACATTGCATGCATGATTTAAATATAATCAACCGCATGCTAAGACGACAATTAGTTGTGTGTGGCCCGGTAGCATGTGGGTTGCGGGATTACCATACCAGCAAAGGTGCTGAGCCCCTTAGGGGCCACCCTTTCTCTTCTTTTCTTATTTCAGGTGTGAAGAGCTGGAAGCCGCTCGAGAGTAGGATGGGGTAGTCATTGTACATGGGTAATCATGTAAGTTGCATATGTACAGTAGGTGTAGTAAGACCGAAATTGTTATCGGCATCAGTTGTAAATACTCGGTACAGTTGGAAGGTATGTGTATGTTGTGTTGTTAATGAAAAGGGATAATAATGTGTAGTCGCTCGGGAATCTAGTCCATCAGACCGGTACAATGTTTATGTAATATCCTTGTTAGCCACGTGGGTGGTTAACGGCGTGTAACACCAACGAGTTAAGTGATGTGAAGTAGTATATTTTCCGCTGCAGAATGTTGTTATGTGCTTGTTGTTGGATGGGGTGTTACAAGAATAGTCAATTAACATTAAAAATTAACAAAACAAAAATCAATTCCAATTGCATTCTCTTCTTCTTACGTGAGCTTAGTCTCATTCTTCCCCATGCACACTTCACTTCCGAATTGGTAAGGCCCTCCTCTCTCTTCTTCTCTCTCTCTCTTCTTCTTCTTCCTTGAAGCTCTTAAGTCCATTAATGGAGTTTTAACTTCTATCTTCATCTTTCAGGTAATTTCCTAGCATTTCTTGTCAAGCCTTGAAGCAAAACTCTTCCTAGCATACCTACAAGGATTCGACATCAACTAATGCTCCAAGAAGGTTGTCTAAACCAACATTAATCGAAGGAGCATCTCAAAGTTATCTTAAGGTAGTTTTCATGCTTGAAAATCCTTAAAGCACATTTTTGTGTGTAACCGATTTCTACTTCTTCTAAGGTTCTTCTTCTTCATTTTCATGAAGGAAAGTTTGTTCTTCATCCACCTTAAGTGAGCCGAATTTATAAGGAGAAAAAGCTTAAGGTAAATTCTTGGAAATCTACTTAAGATCTTTGTCGAAGATCTAACTCCTAAACTCCTTCACCACTTGCATATAACCGAAGTGGAGCATCAAAATTTCCTTGGAGAAAGCTTGGAGATTCAAGAAGAGTTCAAGCACTTAACCACCTTTGTAAGAAGTAAGTTTACTAAGCTATAATTATGTTTTAAGCTTGGTTAAGCTTCAAAAATTATACAAAAATTAGTACATCTCCTAGGGTAATTAAAACCGAAACTATGGTATTATATGCCAAAAATATAACCTATAACATATATGGAAAATGTTTACCTTAAGACACATTTTTGTCACAAAATTTATTTATGTTACATATCAATTCAAGCCGAATTGTTAAGGGCAAAAATACTTTATTTTGAGCTAAGAATCAATATAAGACATTACAATAATTTTTACATGAGTTTATAACTCCTATGAATTTATGTATAATTATTTTGACATATAAATCCACTTTTTATACTATATGGTCACTATTAAATTATGGCCGAATGTTCTAAGTGATAATATAGATTTAATGAGCTACTTATGTATATAACTTATATTATAAGTTTGGTGAGTTAAAAATATTTATTAGTGCTTAAATGGCTAATTAATTAAGTTATGTGGCTAAAATGTAATTTTTACAAAGTTTGGTGTATATTTGTAAAAACCGAGAGTTAAGGGAATGTTTGGAGTAAATATGAATATAATATAAGGTTAGGAATTAAGTTTATGAATTTTAGATAATTTAAAACAAGTGTTAAAATAACATTTTATAAAGTTTTGGCTATTATGTAATTTATAAAACTTATTATGAAAGTTTGGAGTAGAATATGGGCGAAATCATAATTAAGAGAATTATTAAGTTCACTTTCGAAATTTTGAGAAATTAAATATTTAAACTATAGTTTATAAGTTATTAAGTAACTATTATAAAGTTTTGGGGTGAAAATGTAATTAATGGAAAGTATATGACAAAGCCGAAATACTTTGGGTTAGTTTTGTAATTTATGAATTATATATATATATATACATATTCGGCATTTGTGGAGAATTAAAATTTAAAACTATAGTTTATAAGGCATTAGGTAAAGATTATAAGATTTGTGGATAAATTGTGATTATAGAAATATATATATAGGCCGAGAATTTAAGGGGATAAATGTGATTTTTGAAAAGTTATATATTCCAAGAAATATACCAAAATATTAATGGTAGTTTTGGAATTTAATTAAATAAGGAATTAAAACTATATAATATAATGAGATTATAATTTAAAAATAAAGTTTAGATTAAGTTTGTTTGTAAATAACCGAAATATAAGGGTAAGAATTTAGATTTAAATAAATATAGGTCCTATTTGGATACTTGGAGGAATTAGAAGAAAGAATTTTGGTTAAAGGAGTTATGAGGTTAAAACTATGACTTATATAGTTATAAGGAAATTAAAGGTAACCGATAAATATTATTTGTAGTTAAGAAAGGGAGTAATAAAAACTATAAGAATATTATGTCCATGTATGACATATAAATATAGTTAAGAAATTATAAGTTGTTATGTCACCTAGACAATTAAAATAAACAACAAATATAGTACATGAATAAATAAATACATACATGTACAATAAAGGATTTATAAATAAATCAAAAGGAATAACAAATAAGTTATACATTAAATCATGAGGTAATTAAAAGAAATAAACCTCACATGAAATAACAAATACGAAATCTGTAGAAAGATCCAATAAATTTATTATATAAGGGTAACATAAATTAACCCTCTCAGTTAATCCTATTCTAGGACTTTGTTTGACCAGACGTTGACCAGGGTATAATCAACTGCAACCTACGGTGAACAGTATGGGATTCTTGCAACCTGTTTTCTACTGGATTACACCGGCTTGTGTGCTATCTGTTGTTTGAAATAACGACCAAGATAATTAATGTAAAATGTTGTTTTACTCTTGTGCTCAGTTGTGTTGTTTTACATGCGTGATTGATGCTAACTACGACGTGTATGTCCCACGCATACAACACTACAATACCAGTGGATTAAATACTTGCGCTTTATTGTACCGAGGACTTGTACACAAGTCTCTCACTAACTTCACTTTATAACAAACATCGTTATCCTAAACGTGATAATCGACAATACACATTGTGTTCTTGTTTAACGTCCTTGTATGACACCTAACAATTCTATACTACGAGAACGAGGAGCCCAGTTGGATCTGGCCATGCATGCTTCAGGAGTTGTACCTGTCTCAGGTCGTCTCCTATTCAATTTACGTCGCGACGGAACAGTACAAGTGGGGAGGAAGACTTTATTCCTCTCGAGGGTTCGATTCCCAACAGTTCAAGTGGGGAGGAAGGCTTCATTCCTCTCGAGGGTTCAATTCCCAACAGTACAAGTGGGGAAGAAGACTTTATTCCTCTCGAGGGTTCGATTCCCACCATTCTACAGTACAGGAGTTGACTACGTTATCTTCTGAGGGACTAATTACCCAACCTTTCTCTTTAACGAGGTCACTATACCTCCGCTATATTGACATACTCATAAATACCTGTCAGTCCCACTGTGTGGACCCGACAACTATCAAATGATTACAATTCATCTAACTTGACCTTCTGAAGTCTTGTTTTATGTGACATTGTTGTCCTTGTATGGATACTTGTTATCATCATACTATGCTTGTTTACAGCTTTACAAAAATGAACTGCATGTATTCGACAAAGTAGTTGGTGTGGCCCGGTAGACGATGGGCTGCACGTTTTCCATACCAGCATTATTTGCTGAGCCCCTTTGGGGGCACCCCCATTTTTCAGGTACCTGAAGTTGAGAAGATTACCACACCGAGTGTAGGTGGGGTAGATTCAAGCTATGAGAGTCTCCTACTAGTTATTTGTTTTACTTAATTATTGTACCTTTGAGTTTGATTCCTAGTATCTCGGATTGTATTCGTATTCAGACCGTGACTTTTGGAGATTGTATTTGGAGTTAGCCTTGTTGGTCACAAGGGTGGCCAACGGCATTGTAATACCGCCTGGTTATTGTATTTATTTCCGCTGCAGTTTATGTTTATTTGGGAGCGATCGTCGTTCAGGTTATTGGATTTCGGGTTGGGGTGTTACACTATCAAACCGAAGCTTAGCAATAATAACAAAAGCAAGCACGTATTTTGTTTCAAGAATGGAGTCAGACTGCGGCAGGAGTATTATGACGGACAATTATTTTCCGTCTGCGACGGATTATGTGTCGACCGTTGGATCAACATATGATATCATCAACTTTTTCTTCCATTCATCATATGCGTGAAACATGTCTGTGGGTTTCTATTTTTTCCAATTGAATTAAGCAAAATTGGTCTCTTTTTTGTTTTTCATTTATGTGCGAAACCGTCTTTGGCACTGAGCCACTAATTTTTTTTGGTTTTTTTATTTAAGTTACTGATTTGCTCTGTTGCTTGGAATGGTTTCAAATTAGTGATATGTTATTATTTTCTTTTAAAACTAAATAATAAATGAGATTTATTTTATCTACTTAAGTTGTAGTGTAGTGTAATGATATATTTTATTCTTAATTTTCTGTGAGGAAGTTTTTTACTTTTTTTTATAAGTATTTTTATCTATGACCACTGTATTACTAAATCAATTCATTTTTTGGATATAGAGTCAAACTCTAAATTGTTTTATAAATGACAAGAAATAGATAACACCCTATCGTCTTGTCAATTATAGTGATAAAAATGATTATAGAAGGTTATGTATATGTTTCTAATCATCAGTGGAAACGTTCATATCATCTTTTCAATTATAGTGATGGAAACGATTATAGAAGGTTGTATACATGTTTCTAATCATCAGTGGAAACGTTCGTATCATCTTTTCAATTATAGTGATGGAAACGATTATAGAAGGTTGTGTACATGTTTCTAATCATCAGTAGAAACGTTCGTATCATCTTTTCAATTATAGTGATGGAAACGATTATGGAAAGTTATGTATATGTTTCTAATCATCAGTGAAAACGTTCGTATCATCTTTTCAATTATAGTGATGGAAATTATTATAGAAGGTTGTGTACATGTTTCTAATCATCAGTGGAAACGTTTGTATCATCTTTTCAATTATAGTGATGGAAACAATTATAGAAGGTTGTGTACATGTTTCTAATCATCAGTGGAAACGTTTGTATCATCTTTTCAATTATAGTGATGGAAACGATTATAGAAGATTGTGTACATGTTTCTAATCATCAGTGGAAACGTTTGTATCATCTTTTCAATTATAGTGATGGAAACGATTATAGAAGATTGTGTACATGTTTCTAATCATCAGTGGAATTATAGTGATGAAAAGGATTATAGAAGGTTGTGTACATGTTTCTAATTATCAGTGGAAACGTTCGTATCATCTTTTCAATTATAGTGATGAAAACGATTATAGAAGGTTGTGTACATGTTTCTAATCATCAGTGGAAATATTTATAAGTTATCGTGGATACGTAAAAACCAAGGTAAAAAAGTATGCAAAATTGAACCCAACAACTCAATTTATCGTTTCTAAACATTTCTCAGAATTATATATTTTTTCTTTTGGTTGTTCTTATCGAACTATTGTGTATAAGAATGTTTTCTTACCATTTATCATTTTACAGAGCTTGGTTGATTAATGAACGTGAATGCTATAAACATCTTGAAACGATAAGCTGAGTTGTTGGAGTCAATTGTATGTAACTTGGTAACCTTGATTTTTACATATCCATGATAATTTATAAATGTTTCCACTGATGATTAGAAACATATACACATTCTTCCATAATTGTCTCCATCACTAAAATAGAAAATATACCACTAAATGTTATATATTTTTTTCCTTTGGCCACTATTATCAAATCATTGTGTATATGAATATTTTGTTATCATCTAATTTATAAAATTTGACTATTTGATAAACGTGAAGTCTATAAACGTTTGGAAACTATAGACTAATTGATAAACTTTTTAAAAAACTTATGCGAATTTTTGTAATTAGAAAAAATATAATTATCTAACTTAGTTTTTTTATATTAATCAAAGTTGAGTATTTGAATGAATGTACTCCCTTTTTTACATATATACATAAACAATAAATACTATTAGGAAAATAAAATATTATTTAATATGAGTATAAAGTCATTTAAAATAAATTATATAATTGGTAACTAATTCCATGTATCAAATCACTATAAAAAGACAAGAAATTTATAATAAAAACATGTTCATTCAAATTTACCATTACTTGAAGTGAAAAAGGTAAGCAATACATGAAGGGAGGTCGTAAAAATGATGATGGTGTTGGTCACTATTTAAAAAATAATAATGTCACTTGAGTTGCATCTACTCGCTATATTAAAGAAAAAAAAAGTTCCGTCTCCCACGGAAATTTGATCTCCGTCACGTAATCCTCGCCCGTCAGACTGGTGACATCAGTGGCAGATATTAGGTCAAGAATAGAAACGGTAAAAGTCGACATCTACTATCTACAACAACAGTAGATTATCGAAAACAATCAAGCGAATATAACAAATCTAGCTTTGATACCACTGTTAGATTTATATAGATTAGGGTACCTACCTCTTGAGCGTAGCGAAATAATATGGATTGTTCTTTTGCTCGTTGTCAACCGGATCATCCTTCTTTTGACAGCAACTGATAAATCTTCACGGCTACCAGGTGGAGGAGGCCACAACAGCACTCCCCTTACGCCACAGCAACACTCCCCTCACTATCCACAGCCTAAGAACCCTAGCACGACTCTCTCTATGTATTTTGTGGGAGTTCGGGTTTCTGAACGTTTTCACACCCAGGAAACTAATTCCAGAATCTTTATATATAATAATAATAAAAATAGATAAGAATAACAAATATTCTTATCGAGTATTATGTTGGTTATAACTAATATTTAAAAAAATATTTTCTTTTATTTATTATTAAAATAAAATAACCAACACTTAACATCCATCAAGTGCCAAGTAATATCTATGAGTTTCAAAGTAACGTATTTGCAGAAAGTAATATCTGTGAATGGCAAAGTAACGTCCATGAATTGCAAATAACTGTTCATACATTACAAACTAATGTCTATAAATAGTAGACAAATGCCTAGATATTGTAAAATAGTACTGTCCGTGGATTGCAAACCAGTGGCCATGAAGTGGAATGCGTGCGATTTTGATCCACAATTTCTGAAGTGACTAGTAGACTAATGCCTATCAATTGGAGAAATTGAATCTTTGAATCGAAAGTTTTCAGCGATAATCCTACTCCCGCAAAAATTTAAAGAAAACATTATCAATAACATAATTTCAAAAGTAAATTACAATAACTTCAAATCCTCCGTTCCTTGAAAATACATTGTTACATATTGAAATTTATTGAGGATGCTACCTGATTTAGGGGGCGTTTGTTTCGAGTGGGGGAAACGGAATGGAATCAGGAAAGAGAATGAAGAGAATGGAAAAGAATTCCCTTTTATTTTTCCGGTTGCTTGTTTGAGCTGGGAGGAATCAAAACTGTTACAAATTGTTATAAAAGTACATGCATGAGCAGGGGTGTATTCAAGGGGTACACGTGGGGTCACGTGACCCCACGTTTTTCAAAGAATTTAGACATTCCTATATATATAATAATTAGAGTTTATATGTATATAGTATAGTGACCCCTTATATCATAGAGTTGTTGGTGGTGTAGTGGTAAGAGAAGAAGCATTGAGTAAATTATTCTAGGTTCAAATCTAACATGAGCAAATATGTTAATTTTTTTTCTTCAAACAACAGTGACCCTACATAATTTATATTCTGGCTCCGCCCCTGTGCATGAGTGCTATAAATAATACAAACAAATTATTACTTTATTTACACTTTAATGTTGAATAAACTTTTACACTAGATCTAATTGTGAGATCGGTTGGGAAATGACTCATGCGGACTCTTGTTGTTACACAAGAGTAGCCTGACTCTACCTGTGAATGTGTGGAATGGAAATACAGACAAGATTCAAGCAACAAGACTATCTTAATTTGTCTGACCACTCTGACTCACAGGCTATAAAGATAACGCGACACAACTCTTGTTGTAGCCTTGAATGATTTTCTCTCTTTATCTCTCTCTCTATGCTCTAATATTTCTCTCTCTAAGCTCTAGAATCCCCCCGATCAAAATGATACAACAACCCCAATTTATAGGCCTAATATGACAGTTTTTGGATAGTTGTGGTCATGCACACACTAGGCCACTCTTTCGTGGACGTGGGGTAACTGCTCCAGCAGCGAGGGTCAATTTCTCCTGAATTTTTGGAAGTGTTCAGTAGAAGGGATGTGGGTCTGATCGTGGGCAACTCCTCAGCCACGTTCTTTATGTTTTGGCGCCTAGTTTTTCCCGCTCGCCAGAGAGAGTCTGACTCTGTTTCGACACCACTTCTTTTGTTTTTCTCTGTCAGCAGGTAGGCTCTCGCTGACTTGTTCTTTTTTCATGGGGAGTTAATGTTTGTTAAAAAGAGTCTCTCTGACTGTTAGTCAGACTCTCTCTGACTGTCAGTCAGACTCTCTCTAACTTGTTCTCTTTTAGTTATGCCAATTCTTTGGTTGACTTTTTTGGTAGCTAGACATTGGTAATCTTCAGGAAAACTCTAACTGATTCAGGAATCAACATTTTTCCCTTTTGCTGATGATTCCAAAACCACTCGAGTGAATCTCGCAGAAAGAATTAACCTGCAACCAAAATAATATACAAGCAAAAGTATTGGAAAAACCAACCTTAATAATTGATTCTGAAATACCCCGAACTTAAATATAGTGATTAAGATAATTCTAATCCTTATTTAAGAGACTAATAATGCTTAAGTAATATTGGCAAGGAAAATTAAATCCAAAAGAAATAAAGAAACGCTTAAAAAGCAAAAAACGCTAAATAAGCGTTAAATAACCATAAGAGGTGCGAGACCTCGGTTAGAGTATTATATGGATTCTTAAGGCTTAATAATGCCTAAATAATATGAGGGAACAAATTCTGAAGGAAACAGACCTTTAAAATGGGTTAAAAGCATAAACGAACCTTAAAGCGCGTTTTTCGAGGAAACTGGGAAAACGTGACTTTAAGCGGGTCAAACAGACTCGTAACAATTTTGGTCAACTAAATAGTCACTAATAAATATTAGTGGAGCTTTAGAACCAATAAAAGTAATTAAACGAGAAAATTCCGGAAAACGGGTTCCGGTTAGTAAAAACTGTAACAACCGGGAAGTTGTGGGGTGAAAATGTAAATAAATAAAGTTGATGTGTCCACTTTGCAAATAAAGAGTAAAAATGTGTGTGTGTGTGTGTGTGTAGGGGGAACTGATTTCCCTCCTCCCTCTCACTCTCTTTATTGTTTCTTAATTGCTAAAAGACAAATAAGTTAAGTAAAAGCAAAATGGGACTCTCTCTCCTCACTTCCCCTCACCCTCTCACGTTGGCACCTCCCTCCTTCTCTATTCTTTCTTCTTCCCTGCGACATCCATGGAGAAATGAGAAAACTCACTCAACTCTCACCTTCTCTCCTCTTGTTAACCCATTAATCCTTCTCCAAAAATTACAAAATTAGTACCATTGGAATCCCCTCGCAAAGGAGAACACTTTCCTCCTTTCAAAAATCCAAAAGCTTCATTTTCGTTTTTATGGGTATCCTCCATTTGAAGATTCAAGTCCACCATTAGAAGCACCTTCACCTCCTTGTCATCTTGAGGTAAAAAGAAGTTCTAAAATCCATCATTTCTAGCCCTCATTAGCATTATAAGAAATTTCAGTTTTTGAATGCCTTGTTCTTCATGCTCCAGCCGATTTTGGCTTCTCCATTGGGCTAGGAATCTTGTTCTCTTGCTAGTCAATAACTTCATTCATCCATTGGAAGGTAATACTCATTTCTAAACCCTAAAACATTTAGATTCTAGGGTTAGTATAAAATGTATACTAAGTAGTTGTGTGTATTGGCATGGGGTGCTGTAGCATTGCCCATTCCTTGAGCAAAAACCGAGAACAAGGAGAAAGAAAGAGGAAAAGAAGAAGAGGAAAGGAAAGAAAGAAAAACTAACAAGACAAGGTAAATACCCTTACCTTGAGTTAGTTTTGTATATTGCATTGTAACAGTTTTTGAGTATCAAAAACAAGTAATGTGTACGATAATGAGTAATGGGTATGTTGGAGTATAATTAGAAAGAGAATGTAACAGTTTTGAAGTTTTTAAATGAGTTTTAAAAGCTTGGGAAAACATGGGGTATTGAATGTGTATGTGTAGGAATTTTATTGTTGTTGTAGTAGTGTTGGAGTGTGAGTATAAAATGTTGTATAAACAGGTTGTGGAAATGACCAATTGTGAGCTGAAATAATGTGTGGTGGATGTTAAAAATATAGGGGAGACTATGTTCAAATTGGTCTAGAAATTAAGGACTTAGTGTGTGTAAGGAGAGGTAATGATCTAGACAGTAACTAGGTGTATTTGGAGAGGTTTAAGAGAGTGTTCAACCACTTTGAAAACAGATTTGAAAAGGGTTTAGGTAATGTGAAGAAATAGGATGTAAGGTAATGTATTTTGAATGCTAGGAGTAGCATTAGTCGAGGAAGTATTGGAGGATAGAAGTTAGTTTGAAAATCTGTAGCATTTGAGGAAAGAGCAAAATCTGTAGCATTGGTGAAATGGAAACTAGTATAAGTGTTGAGAAGAAGTGAGGAAAAATGTGTAAGTGAATGTAAGGATTGAGTAGTAAGTTTGGTGGATGAACCAAGGTGATTTAGAGAGCGTAATTAGTGCTAAATCATGTGGGGAAGTATTGGTAAAGATTGGGGAAACAATGGGTAAAGAAACCAACTGAAAACAGATTTTAAAACTGAAGTACTGGGCCGGACCGGACTTGCGACCAGACTTGCGACCAGACTTGCAAGTTCGGTCGAGCCCAGGATTACAAAGACGGGAAACCTTCTGGAATGGACCGAACTTGCGACCGGACTTGCAAGTCCGGTCGGCCAGAAAAATTCCCGTAATGCAAGCTACTGGAATGGACCGACCTTGCGACCGGACTTGCAAGGTCGGTCGGCTAAAAATTCCGTAATGCAAGCTACTGGAATGGACCGACCTTGCGACCGGACTTGCAAGGTCGGTCGGGCTAAAACTTTCACGTACGAAACTTACTGGAATGGACCGGACTTGCAAGGTCGGTCGAGCCTAGAATTTTGCCGGTAAGTAACTTACTGACTTGGACCGAACTTGCGACCGGACTTGCAAGTTCGGTCGAGTCAAAGCAAAAAAAAAAGAGTATTTTTATTATATGATTATAGCAATCATATATATATGAATATATATATACATGCCTATATACACATAAGCATATATATGTAGTAGTACACTATAAATGGAGTAGTAAAGGTAAGAAAGTAAAAATAAGAGGTAATGAGAAAAGAATGGGTGTAATAATCAAGCATGAATGTAAAGGAGTGGTATGTATACATTAGGAGTACTAATGAAGGAATAAGTTGGATCAATAATAGACCATTGATCATACAACTTCATGTACGTATAGGAATCAAAAAGTTGAGCTCCAAAGGAACCGGTAGTACGAATACGACGGTGAACGGTATGATTTCTTCATGCTCTGTATCCTAACCTGGTTACCCCGATTTGTGTGCTTATGTGATCACTCAAATAAGATAAATGCACGAATTGGACTTTATCGCACTTAATTGTGTTTGGACTATTTTGTTCTTGCTGTATTCGCTCGAACATTTAGTTTGTATAATTCATGAAATGTATGGATGAGAATGAAGTGTATGTATGTGGATGTGTACTTGTGTAGTGTAATAACCCTTGGTATGGGTGTAATGACTTCTGCTAATTCCTAACTACCTAACTCCTAACTTGAGTATTGAGTAAAATGGAATGAGTAGAACTCCGATATAGTTTCGGCCACGCGCGAGGATAAGGAAACACAAGAGGTTGGATCCGAATCCTGGCTGTAATCTTTTCCATGGACCAATCCCCTTGAATGGGTAGCATCCTGGATTAGTGGGCCACCCTAAAACCCGGTGGTGGGATGTAGTAATCCCTGCCCGGAGGTCATACCGACTTAACATGAGTAAAGTAAGTATTGTATGTGTATCGGTCTTGACTATTGTAAGTCATTGACCTTGAGTAAATGAGTATTGAACACCCGATTAACCCGGGTGTGTAAAGAAGCTAACAAGCCTTCTGTGTGAATCGGAGAAGTGTATCTCCGTATTGCGTATTGAGTATGTAATGAGTATGTATTGTGTATGTGTATTCTGGAACATGGTAAGTAAGTATTGGTTGACTTGTATTGTCTTCCAAGCATGTATTGTACTGTACGTATGTATGTATACCTTGTGTAGTATTGTAGTATCGTGCATGAAAGCATGTATGTATGTATTGTAAAATGAATTGCATGTATTCGACCAAATGGTCGGCGTACCCTCGCTAGTACGCGGGGTATGCAGTTATCATATTCAGCGTAAGCTGACCCCCTAGGGGGAACGTTTTTAGTATGCAGGCACCCGAAGCGAATGTGGTCAAGGTGAAAGACCGAAGGCTACACTTGGATAAGTAGAAGTAGAATGTAGAAGTGTACGAAGTGGCACACCCCTTGTACTTGGAAAGTAAGTAGTTGTGAGGAATGGGTAGTGGTTAGACTCTTAATGAGTATGCATGGAATGGAAGAGGTATCGTATTTGTATTTGGAACTTAGTAAACTCGGTATGTGTAGTGCATTATCTTGTATTGAATTATGGAGTATTGTATTGAATGGAGTATTGTAGTACTCAGTAAGTAAGGGGAGTATGTATTGTGTTTGCGTAGTACTCGGATATTCCGGTCCATCAGACCGTTGCTGTATGTAGGAGTAGTAGCCTTGTTAGTCACGTGGGTGACTAACGGCATTGTATCACCCGATGTATGTAAGTATGTATCCGCTGCGTGACTCGGGAAGCACGAGGAGATTGGACGGTAATGATTGTATTAATGCTAGGGGTGTTACACCCATTAGTCAAGTTCCCCCTTAGTTTAATATTCCCCCTTAGCCTGAGTTCGTCATTTAAAACTAGACCACTAAGAGAAGAAAATAAAAGAATTAAGGTAAGCTTAAAGATATAGCGGCCTGCTTGACCATCAAGCAGGGCAGAAACAATAAGTGCAACAAGAGTCTTCCTACTACCAAGGGCATTAACCGCCCTTAGTGTGAATGGGATTCACTCCTTTTGACATCATCAAAGTAAAACAAGTGAGGTCTTTCAAACATCCAGAAACAATCACATGGTGAACTAGCCAACCGACAGAGTCTACTAGAGTTTAATTGAAAACACCCCTGAGAAACAAGGGCTTATAAAAGTTTTAAGAAACGAGCATGGGTGTGGGCGTGAGAATAGGGTTCGGGACTTATTCGGCACCGATAGATGAAGCCAATTTTTGTAGGGAAGCATATGCACTATAGCACTTATACCCATCTGCACAAGCCAGCCTTAGATAAATAGTAATCTATTTACCACAATACGGGACTTCAACATACCCATTGAGGCAACACATAGATACTAGCGATTATAGATATGTAGCCTTGTGGTGAAGCATGAACCAGAGTCATGTGAATTCCATTATTTGAAGTGGTGGCCGGAACACGAGCTTAGTTGTGGCCTTATCGTGAAACTTTTTTTTTTTGCAATACCAGAACAAGAGTTCTTCTATTTTTTTAAATCCACTTCAACTCTAGCAGTATTCTTTAGGCAGTTAGACTTTAGCTATGTTTTTGGGTGGCTGAAGAAATTAAGCTTTGATGGATTCAAGCAGCAAGCGAGACCAAAACGCCGAGCAACTGGTAAGCAGATGGGATTGGGGCACTGTGCTACTAGGGGGGTCGATTTTGGAGCTAGATGGTGCATTTTATGTATTCAGGGTGTGTTAAGGTCTGGCTTTGGAATTGTGGGTGTTATGGCCGAATCAATTACAAAAACTAGCGGGTTTCCAATAAACTTTTGCAAATGAAGTGTGGTTGAACTAGTTAACTAAAGAGAGTCTGGTTGCCAGAGAGACCATACCTGAGTACCCAGACTCTGCCTCCAAGAGGGAGAGGAGATACGACCACCCTCAGTCAGAGTGAGTCACGTCAAGGTGTGTGCGAGAGAACTCAAATGCAGCATTGGGTAATGCCATGGTGATGATCTCAGCAAGTCAGTGGAAGCATAGTTTGATAAGATTGAGATCTTCTTCACACAATCTTAAAAAAAATGAGAACACAAGTCCATTTGGATAAATAATTCGCGTGTGAGTCTACTTGCATTTCACACAAGATCCGCAGACGAAGTCTGCTTGGATAGTTATATCCAAAAGCCCGTATCTTATCCAGCAACGTACTATGAGCAAGACCCTGCCTGGCGTGCCAAAGATTTGATTATAGTGCAGCACGCGTAGGCAGAGTTCATCTGAATCACTGAAAGAATTAGAGTGCTAAGCAGATACAGATGTCCAACTCGAAGTCCAATGGCCTTCAAATTTTTAGATTTGTACGTACTAATTAAGAATTAGATAATAAACATGAGAATAAAAATACTAGATTATAAAGATCATAAATAAGAGAGAGATGCACCATTTTTTATATTACCGCCAAAGGAAGAAGAGGTGCTACCAACGAAGGCACTTCGAATGATTTTACCTTGTTTATTGTTTCTGAAAGTGACTGAACCTCCATTGTAAGGAGAAAGTGAAGTGAACTTCTTTTGGTTTATGTGGCATGTAACACGACTTCACCTGCACTTCCCCTTGCAAAAACTATCATTGGCTAGCTTTAGGGATCCATATATAATGGGATCCCCTTTTTTAGCCTGACTTAAGCAGCTTTTCTCTAGCTTCTAAGAATTGCATACATGCGAATCATGTTAAAAGATAAGTGGTGACCCATTTTATCGCAAGCGGAATCTTGATGACCATAACCACCACATTAAACACAATTGTTGTTGAAGGATGACGAACATATTTTTAGTTCCCTTTGAATTACTTTGTAAACTTCTCCTTCTGAAAAGATATGCGCCTAGCATCATTTGCTTGTGACACTCCTTTAGCAAAGTCCATTTTTCCATTGAACCACTTAGTTTAAGGTTGAACCAGAGCCAGGTTTGGCACTCCATCTCTCTTGTCAGTCTGCTCACTTCCTTTTGGAGCCGAACTTTGTCAGCTCGAGTCTCTTCAAGCTTGGTGCATGTAACACCCCCGTTTTCCAGCTCTAATTTTTTTTTCTTTTATTTCCTTCTTACATAGCGAAAGTCTTCTAACACTACCCGTGGTTCTACCGCCACACCCACACTCATTGTAGATGCTAAGGCTTATTTCCACCACTGTACTAAAGTAAGTTGAAACTTTTCAACTATTATATATATATATATATATATATATATATATATATATTCAAAAACCAAACCATAACCTTTAACAACTTATACATCCATAGACTAACATCTTTCATCAAAACTCATCACTAATTTACACAAGGAGTTTAAACTAATTACAACTGAACTTTGTAGGAATGCTACATCGTCTTTTAACTTCAGTCTTTAGTCTCTTTGGCTCCTCTCTCTCATGCAACTTCTTAACCTGTTCATGTGGTCAGTCATACAATCACAGAGAACAGACCACAAGGCACATGCCAGAAAACAAATATCAGCAAAGCTGAGTAATTCTTGCCACCACTTGAAAAATACATTTATCTTATAAAACTCTTTAAGAAATCATATGTGACATCACAAAGAACCATGACAACATATTTCACCAACAACCACAAAAATAGTACCAAGGTATACACACTCACATAATACCATGAAACAACCATAAAAACAAACAAAACCTTGTTCACAACCTGTAAAATTCATTTAGTTTAAAAAACAATTTGAAATAACATAATAACACACAAGAAATCAAACAAGTTAGAAACCATATAGCCACCTTACCAAAATACAAACCAAATACCAACCAAGATAATACCACCAAATTTTAGTTCGGTTTCATTATTCCACCAATCCTCAGGCACACCGGCCTTTCGACAAAGGGCACTAAGGCCCTCGGCCCCTTGGACAATTCTTCTACCTCACCCCATGTCCCTAAGTTTACACACCCGCTATGAGTCATCAGCCCATAGAGTAGATCATGATGGCCTACCCACAATTCATTGGCAGTGGGGAAAAATCAGTGTTCGGCCTCCGAGGGCTCATAAACTTGTAATACCAAGTACCAAAGTCATTACCAAGTGTTCAAGCAGTTCCACCACGTCCTTAACCTTATTATAACATCCACACAACATACCAAGAAGAATAAAAGTACTTAGATACCATTAACCAAGAAAAAACCAAGTTAAAGCACATAATAACACCTTGAATCTTAAAAACAACTCCTTGTTTAAGGTATTACCCTTGTATAAATTCGGCTCACCTTTTGACTGATAAGCCGCAGACTTATCATATTTTATGCACTAGATTTAGGGTTATATTTATCTAAATAAGGTTATATAGAGGTTATTTATGCTATATTATGTATTAAAGTGTTTTATTTGTTTAGACATATGTTTTATATGTTTTCTATGCAAGGAACGAATCTCTAGGCAGAAAGACCATTGCTGTCGGACTCAATGCCGGCTGAATCCTGCACGGCACAAGCATAGAGCAGAAAAAGGGCTTTGCCGGACACGATGCCGGGTACATTCCATCCGGCATAAGTAAAGAGTCACCACGGTTGATCAAACGATGGCAGTTTGTAACACCCTCGAATAAAACGTCCATAGTACAAAACCAAGTGCCTAGCCATATTATAAGATAAGTACGCAGCGGATTCTCATTATCATCCGGGTGCTACAGATGCCAACCACCCACGTGGTTGACATGACCACTCTACCAACATCAAGTTACGGTCTGCATGACTGGAAACAGCTCTCACCAAAATTCATATACAATATAAGATACAGTTCCAAATGTTGAGTGTCTACAACAAAATTACCAAATTGTAAACTGAAAATTACATCCCGGGTACATTAAACATACGGCCACATCCTCAACGTTATGCCCTGATGGACTACCCCCATGGTAGCCATCCCGCCTACGCTCCGTTATCGTCCGGCATAATACCTGTAAAAATTTGGGTTGGGAAGGACTCACCAAACTACGCTGAGTATGAACGTGTGTAGCCCGCATGTTGCCGGGCCACACGACTACTTGGTCGAGTATTATTAAGTCAATTTACATGCTATAATAAAGCAGTAAAGCACACCACAATACATCATGATATCATACACACTTTAAGGTAGCATAGCAATAACAACAAACATTCAAGCATAACATGCTGGCATCATAGCACATCAAACACGCATCCAAGCACAATGAGCTGCTAGTATAAAACGTGTGCATAGGTATGTTATACCCATGATCCTCACTATGGGTTCGTTCGAGCGTTGTGTGTTTTCATTTCTTTTCTCTTGTTCCCATATTATATTTTTCTTTCTCTTTCCTTGCGCCAGGCTCTGAGTCTTCTCAAATCCCGCGACCATATCATGTAGGTGCTAATCTTTTCCTTGTTTCTTTAAGGGTTATTTGTGAATTCTCTTATCACCACAAGTTGAAGAACGTCTTCTCATAGCCAATCCTCTATTCCCGGCATCGTGCGTCGAGGAAGCGGGGTCATCTCTAGACCTCAGGATATGTTCCACCAATAGGTACTTTACTTTTCATTAACGTTAAAGTTCGACACCATAGTGGGTGTCCTTAGAAGTCCCCTATAGTTTAAGAGGAGATTTCTTCTTGTATAGTTGTTTCGTTTTGTTTGCATAGTTCGTCGTGTTTCATTCAAGTTCCATAAACGAGAAGGGACTAAACTACTATGTGCGTGCAAATCACATGCAACAATGGTATAGCAATCAGGTAAGCAAGATAAGCAAGCAATCCAATTTCATGCATTAATCTTACGGTCATTTGCACACAAGGCACACAGCAAACAAACGGTGTAACACGGCAACATACGAACCACACATGTCCATACCTTTTTAGAGCTAGGGTTGTCTCACTCTTGGGGTCCCGGTCGGCGTTCATTACGGCCCTAGCGTTAATTAAACAAACTCGTCAGTTCTATGATTTCATGTGACAACCTCGTTGTGACGTTTTCCTAGTTTATCTTACTTTATCGGGTGTTGTACCCAAGGTGAAATTTAAATGCTTAATTTATACTAGCCCTTAGAAATCTTCCAAGTATTATCCTTAAACTCTAATTAGGACACTTATATTTATGGCTTACCCATTAACTAGGTCTCATCTTTAGTTAATGTTTTAGAGTGTTTTTAAGAGTTCAAAACGTGACAAGTTTACCTAAGGTTGATTTTAAATCTGCCTACAATGTATCCCCTCTTATCTAGGCATATGAGTGCAGTTTTATATTCATAAATAACCTAATACAGCACTACTAACCACCTAGAGACCCATCTAAACAGAACAGAAACCTAACAGAAACTGACAACACAAACTGTACATATCTTCCTTCTACTCCAGGTCTAAGCTACCAAACTGATGTCTAACTCTCCCAAAGTGTTTTACCCATTTAGTTAGATGTATTAGCTACGATTTGGGTTCATTATTACACCCATACCACACTTTTAAAACCTCTAGAAACCAATCACACTGAGACACAAGCTTCAGAAACTGAAACACCAAATCTGTGCACACTTCCATTGAGCTTCTCTTTTCAATGTCTTGAATTGCTTTATAATTTTCCCAAAGTGTTTATACTCTTAGGTAGATGTATTATCAAGGTTTCAAGTTCATTTTCTGACCCACTCAACACTCTTATGACTCCTGCAACTTGGTTATACTGAAACAACTCATTATCGAAAACCTGAAAACAGAATTTGTATGTTTCTTCTTTATTTCTCCTTTTGGTTTATTAAAATGACTTCTAAATCTTTCAAATGAATGTACCAACTTATATAAATGTATTAGCATTGATTTAGGGTTATTATTAACCCAACATAACCCCTTGTAGACATCTGTATCACGGTTATACAGAGATAGCATGATTCTGAAAAACTGAAAAGCCAAAACCTGCACATCACCTCCTCATCTTACTATAAGTTCATTAACCAGTCTCCAAATCTTCCCAAATTTTTACACAACTAGATACTTGTATTAGGAAGGATTTGCGCTTAAGAACAACTCAAAACAAAGCTTTTAGCAACTCTGAAAGGTTTTACAGAAATCAGAATCTGCAGGAAACTGAAAACAACAATTCTGTTAAGTTCCTCTTTAAACTTCTCTTTAGGTTATAAATCAGTTTCTAAACCTTCCCAAAGTTTTTATCCAACTACCTAGGTGTATTATGAAAGTTTGAACCCAATCCTAAACCAAAACACTTCTGTTATCACCTCTGAAAGTCCATTTTACAGAAACTATAATTTGTAGAAAAACAGTAAACTCTAGTTTTGAACAGCCTCCTCTTCAAACTTTCTTTTAGTCCATAAATCAGCTTCTAATCTCAACCAAAAGTTTTACCCACTAGCTAAGTATGTTAAGAAGGATTTACACTTAAACACAACCCCAAACGGGACTGTTAAAGCTACTGGAAGTTCATTATACAGAACCAAGAACTGCAGAAAAACTGTGAACTCAAGTTTTGTACAGCAGCTTTACAACTTTCTTTTGGGTATAAATCAGTTTTTCCAATCTTACCCAAAGTGTTTATAACTTCTCTTAAGTGTATAAGAAGTGTTTAGGCTCATTAACAACTCAATGCAACTCCATCTAATCTTTCTGTACAAAGTTTTACAGAACTGAAATCTGAACTGATGTATATTTTCTGTTATTGTTTTTCTTTCTATTCTCAAATCTGTTTTTTCTGTTTACCCCAACTGCTTACCCATTTAGTTAGGTGTTCACCCAAGTTTCTAACTTCTAAATAGATTCATAGAAGCATTATTTATGTTACTGAAACTTCCTTCCAGTACAGAAATCATAAGTTTTCAGAAGGAACTGAAAACTGAAATCTAAAACCTGTTATATTCTCTTCTATTCTTTTCTTTCTGGTTCACGAAATGATTCCCAATCTTCTTCCAAAATGTTAATACCTTTAATTAGGTTAAATTATCAAGACTTTAAACTCATCTTAAACCCACTATAAAACTCATATAACTTCTGTGATCAGTTACACAGAATAGTCAAGCATTGGAAAATTGAAAACCGCGAAATCTGTGTACTCTCCTTCTATTTGCTTCTGTTTGTTTACATGCCCGATTTTCAACTTTCCCCAAACTGTCCTCAAACATAGTTAATTGCATTAGTAATGTTTTAGGTTTCATTATCAAGATAACACAACACTCACATGCCATTAACGTTTCAGTTATACAGAACTAGACAAGATGAAAAAAACTGAAGCATGAAAACTGCTATTCAATCTGCTACCTCTTTTCTTGCTTACTGTTTGATTTCCAGTTTTCACCGGTTTTCCTTAGTCTCCTAGTTAAGTGTTTTTAATTTAATCCCAACTTCAAACCCACAAAGATTACCCCTCTGAGAAGTGTTTAATACAAACCTGAAACCGACACTGAAACTTTGGAACTGATGCATTCCGTCTGTTTTTTTTCCTTTTTACTCTTTGATCTGATTTTAAATTCTCCCTCAACTTGAATACTCACTTAGCTAGATGCATTATCAAGCTTCCTAATTCAGAACAGACTCACAATCGCCTAGACACCCTCTCTGAAACACTTTACACAGAAACCAGAATCTGTGAAACAGAGAACATAAACTGAGCATGAACTGGTACATATTTTTTTTTGTCTTTCTATTTCACTCATCAATTTGGTTTCTACTTTCCCCCACACATCCAGCTACTTAGTTAAGAGTCTTAGCAGAGTTTTAAATCTTCAACACAGACCTAAAACAACAAGGAGTACACCTCTGAATCATCTTCACACAGAACCGAAAACTGAAACTGCAACCTGGTATATACATTCTTTTCTATTTCTTTCTTATTTCTGCCCACTCATCTAACTTCTAGTTCCTCCTAAATTTATTTGTTCTTAGCATAACATGTTAGCATGGTTTTTAAGGTCATTGCCCAGCCACTACCATCTTTAGTATGTATCTGAATTCGATACCCGAAGAGAAGGAGTTGTAAAACTCAAACTCATTTCTGCATTGTTTTTTTTCTTGTGAGTTGATTCATGCAGAATTCACCTACCCTAACTTCACTTGTTGTTTAGATTCTCAGAGGCTTAATACCTTCTTCATGCTACCTGGTGTACGTCACTGGTTCACATTGCACTTTCCAATCTTAACAGAAACTCTTTTGATCGTGTGAAAGGCTTAGGAATTTAACTTGTTAGTTCCTGGAGTGGATTTAGTCTCAGGTTTAACTCAGGGCTCTTGCAGTTGGTGGCATGCAGAGTCCTTGCAAGGCAGATACAGGAACTTGAGCAGGAAGTTAAGATCAGTACTTGAATAGAGGAGGTGTTTAAACAAAGCTGTTCGAAATTACCTGGAGCTGATATACACCGGTATGGTGCTGGTCTTTATCAGTTTTTTTTTTTTGAAGAAGGATGCATCAGGTTGCCAGAGAGTGTTGTGTAGAAGAGTAGAGAGGAAAGAGAGTTAAAAGATGCAGGTTTTCAGATAAAGGAATAAGGAATGGAGTGGGAGATTTACTTACGTTTTTCCTTGCTGTTTGGTTCAACTAGTTCCAGATTTTTCTTTTCAGACCAAAAACACGCCCACTTGAGACACGCAGAGAAGAGTTACAGGAGCTTGAGTCATGACAGAAATGAGAAGGGAGTCATATACTGAGATTTTCAGACAGAATCTAACAGAGGAAGAAAAGAAAACCGAAGTGATGCAGATTAGTTTGGAGTATTACTACCTTGTGCTGGGAACCAAGAACTGGGGTGGGTTTCTTGAGGATTCTCAACACCCTACCAGGAAATCATTCCCCGAGGAGTTCATGCATGAAGAGAAGGAGAGGAAAGGGGATTACATTCCATATTTCTCGGGCAACAGCAGGTGAGCAAGGATGGGCAAATTAAATACCGATCTACCTTGCTGTTTGGACTAGTGTCGCTCCAGATTTTTTTTCAAGATCAAAACACAGGCACATGGTCTTGTATTTATCAGAAGTCAGTCGTCCTCCTCTGGACTTGTACAAGGCAGGAGGTAGTGGGAGGAAACGACAGGGCTAGTGCTCTCGGTTTACAAAGAGATGGTGAGGAATTTGAGGACACCACTCTGATGCGTGAGAATTTGAGAAGGAAAATAGCTTCTATTCAGTTAGTTTTTTTTCTCAGACAGGACCAATGAGTATGGGCGTCTGTCATCGCGGTTGTCTTCTGATTTAGAGAAAGTTACCGGAAAAGATGAGAGGAAGGTGTGTCTGTTTCCTCTTTATTTTCTAGTTACCTTAGGAGGCTTAGTACTAGTTTTAATTCGCTGGCATTAGTTGTTGAATTCGAGTGTAGCTCAACTGGTTAAGGCATTTGGGAAGGTACGAGAGGTTCTGGGTTTGAATCCCCGACATGAGCGTTTTTGTTCCTTTTCCTTCTTTTTTGTACCAACTATTTATGCCAATTTGTATATAGATGCGACTATATAATATGTCACGTTATTAGTTTTATACGTGACTAATTTATTCGTTACGTTGTTAGTTATATATATATATACGTATTTGTATATACTTGTCGCGTTTTGATTATATGTGCTTATGCGACGTTGTTATTTATTGTTTATAATATCGTAACGTTACGTACATGTATTTTCGTGTTCGTACATATATAAGTACGTGACTATATTAATATGTAACGTTGTCACGCTTCCGGACATGTATATACTAAATTTAATTGTTCATACATTATTTTATGTCCGAATTATATAACGCGATATTTTCGGATAATCTCCTAGCGTTTATGATTTTATTCATATGAGCTTATATTTGCGTATCATGTACCGATATGTATACGCGGTGTGAGTACCCGTTTGGATCTATATTCTAAATACCATAAGGTTTTATTGTAATTGTTGCACATAATTTAATTTAAACTTCACTAATTTAAAGTGGTAATTACTCGGGGTATTTCAGTCTACCCCCCTTAAAAGAACTTCGTCCCGAAGTTGTCTCAATCGAATTCCTATCTAACCACCCAACGAATCTCAAGGTTCTAATCCATTCAATCCTATCAATTCTAAAGTTCCATCATTTTCCTAACCTTCCATTCTACCACTGGTTTTCCAATCCAAACCAGTCACACATACATTTAAATATCGCAAGTCTCAAGGGACATACGTACACTATGGTTCACGTGTACATCACCAACTACATTTCAAGTGTTTAAAGCACACCAATGCAACAATCAACATGTCACACCATAAAAGCCAACATACAACATTCATTCATCGCACAGTGTACATCCAATACAATACACACCCAATTCACACACACATAGCATTCAAAACAATATCACAATGAGCAATAACACAGTAAAACGTAACACGCCTACCCCCCTTAAAAATGGATTACGCCCACGTAATCCTTTTTATACCATCGTAGAGTCTTGGTTCAAGATTTTAACTCTCATGGAGCATCCTAGTTCCTATGCAATGTAGCTCACATTATAATCTCACCAAAGGCCTTGTCCATGTTAAGAGTTTAGTTTCTGTATCAGAAGACTCTTATTGGTAGTCGTACCGATCTAGAAACGGATTCGGGTTTCGCCTCTCTAGGTTTAAGGTATTGGCCGATATGTCACTTGTTATTCAACCGGAAAATGGGGGTACGGTCACCAGCTTCTGCTGTGCCACTCTGATCACCTTCGGCTTCCCAATGTGGCGCAGGGCTCAATGGTATCCTTATAATAGTAGTAAAGGTCCCTTGGCTGACATGGGGTATTTTTCATTTATATGGGTTGTAATTTGTCTATTCATTTCCTTTTGAGGTTGGATATTCGGGATTTTGGTTCGCTTTTAAGCGTCTGAATTGTGGTTTCTGGCTGACCCTTTTTTTTGCTGTAATAATTTAGTGTTTTAGTATTAGAATGTTACCGACGTGTCGTTGTTACCACGATTTATTCAGTTTATATTACCGCTCATATTCATGTGCAGCTAGCTAGTTTACTCTCCTAGCATTCTTAATGTGTACAGCCAGTTTAGATGTTTTTCATCTCTAAGTAATCCTTACTCTTCAGCCCAATTATGGCCTCCACACTGTTGGTTGACTTCGATTGGTTTTAGTCGAAAGGTTACCAAATTACATATGTTAGAGGTTTCTGTGGTTGTAACCTCTAAATTCCGAATTGTGTATCAATGTATTCTATCCGTTCGTATCATCCACATCAATATCGCATCCTTCGTATTTTGTAGTTCATGTGTCCGCTTGTAGGAGGTTTCGAGAGTTATCCAACCCTTACGTGGTCAGCATAAGTGTTGAACTATCCTTCCACCCCAATTTGTGCTCAATATCACTTGACCTGACCAGGGTTAAGTTCTACCTCGCACATCCAACAAACAATCAACCGATTTAATTAATTTTTTTTCAACTATGTATATGTCTAAATGTGTACATATATACATTCACTCACTCTTGTATCCATAATATATGTATACTTATGTGTTATAAGTTCCAAGGTCGTATTTGAATTATAATACCCTTTTGTCTTATATATGCACATATGGTTGTTTCCATTAGTTAAATGGTATATTGATATGTACATTCGTATCCTTCTGATATTATGAGTTCTTTTCATTCCAAGTTCTCATATAGGAAGATGTAATATGGATATAGGTGATCCATCCGCACCGTATTCATAGATAGGTATGGATATAGGTGATCCATCTGCACCGTATTCATAGATATAGTATGGATATAGGTGATCCATCCGCACCGTATTCATAGATATAGTATGGATATAGGTGATCCATCCGCACCGTATTCATAGATATAGTATGGATATAGGTGATCCATCCGCACCGTATTCATAGATATAGTATGGATATAGGTGATCCATCCGCACCGTATTCATAGATATAGTATGGATATAGGTGATCCATCCGCACCATATTCATTGTCTCCCCATATGATTAGATTCTCTTAATCTTCTTGCCTAAGGTTCAACCCCAGGTGTTATAGTGAATAATTTGTCTAGTGTATACAAGTCTTTTAGGTCCTAATGTATGCCTAAAATTTATCTAGGACATCGCATGTTTGAATATATTTGTATTGGAGGACCGTATTATCGTTACTTAGGATAGTAGAGCCCATGTCATCGTTATTTTTATGAGTGATATTCTCTTATCACTACTTATATCTTACTCCAAGATTTATATTCGGTAATTGCCCCCCCTTTTTTTTTGTCATAGTTGTTATACTAAATAGGAGGAATTAAATTATACGATATTGCATAATTGAATTTGTATCATAAGGTTGGAAATTACTTGGCTAAGTAATATAACCTTGGCAAACATTTGAAGTAAGAAGATGTATATATATATACTTCCACATATACAGTTGGTATTTAAAGTGGATATAATACGTGTATAAGTAAGACTATTCATATAAAACAAATGTGATAATAATGAATAAATGAGCTTACAAAATAATGAGTATAATGAATAAACTTTAAAAGTTTATTATGATATTATACAAATGTTACATGATATCAAGATAGGAATCTCAATATAAGTTTGTATAATATATTACAAACTAGTGAGAATAATCGCCTTACATGAAATAATGAAATGTAACATTAAATAAAGGGAGTTTTATAAGTTATATATATTTGTATGTGCATAAAGGCGTGACTAATATTTGTAGGAAATACGTATAAAATATGGTTGAGGACCATACAATATTAAATGGTGGGTGTTATAAGTGAATAAAGTTGATAAACTGTAAATTATACAATCAAGGGTAGCATATTGCAAAGACAATGCATTATTTAATACCGTATATTATGATGAATGTCGTAAACTAAAGTACCTGGATAAACTAGTCAAGTCAACATGCTTGACTAAGTCAACTAATTTGACCAAGAGGTCAGGTTGACCAACTTATACCTTGAATGGGAGTTTAAGAAATAACACTGTCACAATACACGCAACTATATATTATATGATTAAATCAAATAAGAATTACATATATAAATATATATGTGTAAAACCGAGAATATATGTATATATATAAGTATATACAGTATGGTTCTAATGTCATGAAATGATAAATGACAAGTGTTATGACATTAGTATAAAGATATATATATACTATAAGTCATACAGTGTAATTTAAAGTATAGTTTATTAAAATGAATAATGTGATATGTATATATGGTACAATACCAAATGGTTAAATAATACTATCATATGGCGTTAGTGCGAAATAACATTAAATGCTATGCGAAATAACATTGCATGTGTGATCATTTCCTTCATAACCATAGTTAATGATATATGCTTGATTCAAAGGTTTATCTTTTTATAACATTTTTCACAGTTACCCGTTGCATTGCTTGCGGGTGTTTTTAACAGTTCCTCTTTCGGAACTTGTTCCTCCATGATCGGAACTTAATTCTCCATGGCCCACAACTCCTTTTATTTGGTCTCCTTGAACAAAATATTCGATACGTGTTTGAACGTAGTGGCGGATTCATTGCCATTTTCTTCTCTATTTGATTTGTGTTGGGGTAGGGAATTAATTGAATTCCGTAATATTATACTTTAGTGTGTAACATTGTGTTATGTTTCGTTAAGCATAATAGGTCATACCAATTTTATGGTGTAGTTTCGTCTCGAGCTATCTTCTCTTATTTCATTGTCTTACGAGAGGTTTTCTTAAATTACCCTCTCAAGTGTTCGAATTGTAGAATTTATCTCAATTCCCCTCCTTGGCTTAATTAATCGCTTATTTTAGCTTTATTTGTTTCATGTATTTTAGGGTATTTCGGTCCTCTTTGCTTGTGTGGTTGGTCCTATCGACTGCTAAGCATGTCGACCCAAGTTGTCGTTAAAATTGGTCCCTCTACGGGTATTATCCTTTTGGCAACGTCGATGGTATAGTATAGTCTTTTCTCCTCGGGTTGATTGTATAACATTATGTAGATGCCGGATCGGGTTTCCCCGAGTAAGAGGAGGCTTTCTACCTCTCCGGCGTTTTTTCTATGATTTGAAATGAACTCTTGGGACGTAGGGGTTGGGTGTAGGTGTCTGTTAGGTATCCAGTAATTACTGGGGAAGAATCTTAACTATCGCGCCTCACATACTAACCCTTAACCCCGTTTCCCCGAATTCAGGTTTTCCTATGCTCGGTATTACTCTGTTCCAGTCATCAGAGCGCAACTACGCTCTGATACCACTTTCTGTAACACCCCCGAATAAAACGTCCATAGTACAAAACCAAGTGCCTAGCCATATTACAAGATAAGTACGCAGCGGATTCTCATTATCATCCGGGTGCTACAGATGCCAACCACCCACGTGGTTGACATGACCACTCTACCAACATCAAGTTACGGTCTGCATGACTGGAAACAGCTCTCACCAAAATTCATATACAATATAAGATACAGTTCCAAATGTTGAGTGTCTACAACAAATTACCAAATTGTAAACTGAAAATTACATCCCGGGTACATTAAACATACGGCCACATCCTCAACGTTATGCCCTGATGGACTACCCCCATGGTAGCCATCCCGCCTACGCTCCGTTATCGTCCGGCATAATACCTGTAAAAATTTGGGCTGGGAAGGACTCAGCAAACTACGCTGAGTATGAACGTGTGTAGCCCGCATGTTGCCGGGCCACACGACTACTTGGTCAAGTATTATTAAGTCAATTTACATGCTATAATAAAGCAGTAAAGCACACCACAATACATCATGATATCATACACACTTTAAGGTAGCATAGCAATAACAACAAACATTCAAGCATAACATGCTGGCATCATAGCACATCAAACACGCATCCAAGCACAACGAGCTGCTAGTATAAAACGTGTGCATAGGTATGTTTATACCCATGATCCTCACTATGGGTTCGTTCGAGCGTTGTGTGTTTCATTTCTTTTCTCTTGTTCCCATATTATATATTTTCTTTCTCTTTCCTTGCGCCAGGTCTGAGGGTATGGTTCAAATTCCCGCGACCATATCATGTAGGTGCTAATCTTTTCCTTGTTTCTTTAAGGGTTATTTGTGAATTCTCTTATCACCACAAGTTGAAGAACGTCTTCTCATAGCCAATCCTCTATTCCCGGCGTCGTGCGTCGAGGAAGCGGGGTCATCTCTAGACCTCAGGATATGTTCCACCAATAGGTACTTTACTTTTCATTAACGTTAAAGTTCAACACCATAGTGGGTGTCCTTAGAAGTCCCCTATAGTTTAAGAGGAGATTTCTTCTTGTATAGTTGTTTCGTTTTGTTTGCGTAGTTCGTCGTGTTTCATTCAAGTTCCATAAACGAGAAGGGACTAAACTACTGTGTGCGCGCAAATCACATGCAACAATGGTATAGCAATCATGTAAGCAAGATAAGCAAGCAATCCAATTTCATGCATTAATCTTATGGTCATTTGCACACAAGGCACACAGCAAACAAACCGTGTAACACGGCAACATACGAACCACACATGTCCATACCTTTTTAGAGCTAGGGTTGTCTCACTCTTGGGGTCCCGGTCGGCGTTCGTTACGGCCCTAGCGTTAATTAAACAAACTCGTCAGTTCTATGATTTCATGTGACAACCTCGTTGTGACGTTTTCCTAGTTTATCTTACTTTATCGGGTGTTGTACCCAAGGTGAAATTTAAATGCTTAATTTATACTAGCCCTTAGAAATCTTCCAAGTATTATCCTTAAACTCTACTTAGGACACTTATATTTATGGCTTACCCATTAACTAGGTCTCATCTTTAGTTAATGTTTTAGAGTGTTTTTAAGAGTCCAAACGTGACAAGTTTACCTAAGGTTGATTTTAAATCTGCCTACAATGTATCCCCTCTTAGCTAGGCATATGAGTGCAGTTTTATATTCATAACTAACCTAATACAGCACTACTAACCACCTAGAGACCCATCTAAACAGAACAGAAACTGACAACACAACTGTACATATCTTCCTTCTACTCCAGGTCTAAGCTACCAAACTGATGTCTAACTCTCCCAAAGTGTTTTACCAATTTATTTAGATGTATTAGCTATGATTTGGGTTCATTATTACACCCATACCACACTTTTAAAACCTCTAGAAACCAATCACACTGAGACACAAGCTTCAGAAACTGAAACACCAAATCTGTGCACACTTCCATTGAGCTTCTCTTTTCAATGTCTTTAATTTCTTTATAATTTTCCCAAAGTGTTTATACTCTTAGGTAGATGTATTATCAAGGTTTCAAGTTCATTTTCTGACCCACTCAACACTCTTATGACTCCTGCAACTTGGTTATACTGAAACAACTCATTATCGAAAACCTGAAAACAGAATTTGTATGTTTCTTCTTTATTTCTCCTTTTGGTTTATTAAAATGACTTCTAAATCTTTCAAATGAATGTACCAACTTATATAAATGTATTAGCATTGATTTAGGGTATTATTAAACCAACATAACCCCTTGTAGACATCTGTATCACGGTTATACAAAGATAGCATGATTCTGAAAAACTGAAAAGCCAAAACCTGCACATCACCTCCTCATCTTACTATAAGTTCATTAACCAGTCTCCAATCTTCCCAAAAATTTTACACAACTAGATACTTGTATTAGGAAGGATTTGGGCTTAACAACTCAAAACAAAGCTGTTAGCAACTCTGAAAGGTCATTTTACAGAAATCAGAATCTGCAGGAAACTGAAAACAACAATTCTGTTTAGTTCCTCTATAAACTTCTCTTTACGTTATAAATCAGTTTCTAAACCTTCCCAAAGTTTTTATCCAACTACCTAGGTGTATTATGAAAGTTTGAACCCAATCCTAAACCAAAACACTTCTGTTATCACATCTGAAAGTCCATTTTACAAAAACTATAATTTGCAGAAAAACAGTAAACTCTAGTTTTGAACAGCTCCTCTTCAAACTTTCTTTTAGTCCATAAATCAGCTTCTAATCTCAACCAAAAGTTTTACCCAACTAGCTAAGTATGTTAAGAAGGTTTTACACTTAAACACAACCCAAAACGGGACTGTTAAAGCTACCGGAAGTTCATTATACAGAACCAAGAACTGCAGAAAAACTGTGAACTCAAGTTTTGTACAGCAGCTTTACAACTTTCTTTTGGGTATAAATCAGTTTTTCTAATCTTAACCAAAGTATTTATAACTTCTCTTAAGTGTATAAGAAGTGTTTAGGCTCATTAACAACTCAATGCAACTCCATCTAATCTTTCTGTACAAAGTTTTACAGAACTGAAATCTGAACTGATGTATATTTTCTGTTATTGTTTTTCTTTCTATTCTCAAATCTGTTTTGTTTTTTTCTATTTACCCCATGTAACACCCCAACTACAAACAACACATTTAACAACACTTGCAGCGGAAATCATAACTCACAACATAACTTAACTCCTTGGTGTTACACGCCATTAGCCACCCACGTGACTAACATGGCTAACATACATACATCGTACCGGTCTGATGGACTAAACTCCCGAGCAACTACACATTAATCCGTTCCATGTTCAACATTCATTATACACTTACATTACAACTGTACCGAGTAATTACCAACTAACGCCGATACAATTTCGGTCTTACTACACCTACAACACATCCACAATTTTCATGACTACCCACATACAATCAACTACCCCGTCCTACTCTCGAACGGCTTCCAGTTCCTTGTACCTGAAAAGTATGGGAGCCCCCAAAGGGGTCAGCACCTTTGCTGGTATGGTAATCCCGCAGCCCGCATGCTACTGGGCCACGCACAACTATTTGTTGTCTTAGCATGCGGTTGATTTATTTCAAACATGCACAAACTCACACACATATCATGCTTATAAGCAAACATTCATTAATAGAATACAGACACAAGATTAGCACACCCAACATAACAACACACTTCACTTTATAACATACACAACTTAATTTCACTCTTCTTAGGGTACATAAACTTCACTTAGGGAGTGCCGGGGTGATATAAGCCCGAGCACAACATACATACATTTTCTTTACTTGAGTGGCGGCCTCATATAGGACCGTACACACATACATTTCCCCCTAGCTCCAATAGTGATGAGGTAGGTAAGCCTTGGTTAAGCTTGTGGGTGGTTGTAATTCAAGGAGGAAGAACAACCGTAACATAACAAAGAGGGAGTCGAAGCGAACTTAAGCTTCGACACCCTACCAACATTATACATAATTTCCCTCCTAGCCCGATGTAGAGGTCGGGTAGGTAAGCTTTGGCTAAGCTAGTGGGAGGTCGAAATCCAATGAAGGAAAACAACCCTAACATAACAGGATGGGAGTTAATTCTCATATATATATTAACTCCCAAACAACACGCGCGACCGGAACGACCGGATTCCTCTCCATACATAACATATACTTATTAGTTAAAGGTTCCCTTATGGAACTTATCACATACATACATCACATAGTTTTACTAACGCTGTTAATCACCCAAGGGAAATCACATCTCATGTCAACAACACGGATAACAGTGTCCAACGACATCTACATACTAAACAAGTCATATACATCACACATAATCACAACATACACTAACGCACGGATAGCCGCAGTTAGAACGTTCCGTGGGTTGGGACGTTTATTCCGAATACCGATCTCTTATGTGGACCTAAGGTCGGTTAACTATTATTTAACACATAACTAAGGTTAAGTGGTATCGGAATTAACTACGCCACAATAATGATAATGTAACTCAACTCATCATGCTTTATCTTGCAAGGTGGCAAACACACAGAAAAACACATTGGCATACAAGCCGGTGTAATCCGGTAGGACACAGGTTGCAAGAAAACCATACCTTGGCCCTTGCTGCGTACGAGTCCCACCAAACGTAGTTCCTATACATGATTTATAATATCGGTTAATTAATTTATTTAACTCCCACTTAGTTAATTACTCCACATATTTATGTCGTACACTTTCACACTTAAACTTACACTTGTTCACCCTCCTAATGTTCATTATAAGTCACCAAACATGTCCTAAATAATCATATAACATCAACACCTACTCATCCCCATCATTAGACACCATTTACAACATAAAACAAGGTTTTAGGGTGGTCCGGGACTTGGTCCTCACCTTAAGTCCCGGACCAATTCACAACTCAACTCTCGGCTATTTTATAAGGGGTGGTCCGGGACTTCACACTTAACCTAAGTCCCGGACCAGAATGTGTGAATAACTCTCGAGCCGTTTTGTATGGGTGGTCCGGACTTCATGCTCACCCTAGGTCCCGGACCAAGGCGCTGGGTAACTCTCGACCAGTTTTTATGGTATGGTCCGGAACTTAGTATGGAACCTAAGTTCCGGACCCCTGTTACAGACCACCAGAAATGGCATTTTCAATTCTTATTTCACTTGTTAACTTCACCCATTGTTGCCCCAAGGTTTCCTACATGTAATTAGATATATATTTAACACTCATATAACATCTCAAACTTGCCTAAACCATCATCTAGACTTGTTACTCAATTCTTGATTAAATTCACCCAAGTTTCCCACTCTCCTCTTATAAGTACTAAAAAGCTTAGTTCTCTTAGGTGCTACAGATTTTCCTCATCACTCTCTCCCACTTATTAGTCCAAGAATAATGCCACATTCCCTCCTTAGAGTTCACTCATCTCCCCATCTCCATCTACCTAGTTACCAACCGATTTTATACCAAGTTTTTCCTCTCAAAACACTTGTAGTTCTCTAGATTGCTCCCACCTAGAAATGCATCTAAACCATTAAATTCCTACACAATTTTGACATGACCTCCCCATAATTTTATCATATTCCCACACATATTTAGCCCTCAGAACACTCCAATCCACAACTCATCCAAAAACTAAACCACACTTAAATCTCATCATTTCCACACAATAGCACCCAATATGCATAACTCTTAAAAGCTTGGCTCTTAGGCCCTTAAACAACATTAAATTAAACACTGAATTTCCTCATATTATTCGCAACACTACATTTTCTTGAACATTTATTTTGCTCAAACATAAACACATTTATAGATCCCACACTAGTTTAAGGTAAGTTAATTACCTTGGGTTTTTTTTTTTCTTTCAAAACCTCTTTCCCTTAACTTCTTGCTCCTCAATCGATATTCAACGGAATTAATGCTACACTAATGACCATGCCAAAATGAACACAATGAGTATTGAGGGTTCATGAACACTATTCCATTAACCCTAGAACTTAGTAAATATTTGAAGCACCATAGGAGGGAATTACCTTCCATTTCAAGGTGAAGTTTTTGGTAATGGATTTTGGCTAGCTCCAACACTTCTTGAAGCTTTAACAAGCTTGAATGAAGAGAAAAACAATGGTGCTTAGCACACCAAAAATCGGCCACTATATAAATAGGAGAATGAATGGATTTTTGAGTTCTTTCTTACCTTAGGCCATCAAGGAGTTGATTGGCTTCAAGAATATGAGGTTTTCTCTTCAAGATGTGGTACACCCATGGAAATGAAGTATGGAGTTTTGAGATTTTAAAAGGTGGAAAATAATCCCCAAGATGAGAGGAGTATTTTGGTGTAAAAATATTTTGATTTGGAGTTGGTTTGAGGGTAGAACAAGAAGGAGCAATATGAGGCTCTTTGTGGCTCAAGAAATCGCCATTGTAGGAGAAAGAGCAGAGAAAGAGAGCTTGGGGGGGGAAAAAAATCGGAAGAGGAAGAGAATGGGAGAGAGAGAAATGTGAGAGAGAGTAAGTAATGTTTTGTGTTTTATTACTTTTGTCTTTAGTCCACATACACAGCAAGAGAGGGGGCTGGGCACATGGGGAATTCGTAACCCACACAAAAATAGAGGAAAGTGTGTGAGAGAGAGAGTAAATAAAGTAAGTAGTACTTTTTGCTTTTTGTTGTTTTTTGTATTTATGTGAGTAAAGTAGAATGAATTGAGTGAGTGAGAGGGCTCTCACGTGGGATACAAGAGAGGGGGACCAATTTTGATTTTTTTATTTACAATGTGAGGGAGAGGCATTTGGTCATTAGCAGATAACACCCGTTAGTTCCCGAACTGTCAGTTTTAACAGTCCGGGTCCGGTTTCCGGAATATATATTTTTTTGTTTCTAAGAATTCTTAGACTTTAATTAGTATATCGTTATAGTTATAAAATCAACTATAATTTATACAAGTCCATTTTAACTGTTTTAAGTCACGTTTTTCGGTTTCCTCGAAAAACGTGTTTTAAGCCTCGTTTGTGCTTTTACCCCACTATTTGGGTCCGTTTACTTCGGGAATTTTTCCCACATGTTCTTAGTGTGCAATTAAGGTATGAAAATACATTTATCACTCTAATGAAGGTTATGTACCTCCTAAAATAATTAAATACGCGGTTTCACGTTTTGTGACTTTTACGCATTTTCTTATTCTTTTTGTTTTTTATTTCTTCACCAATGATCTTAAGGACTTAATTAGCCTTAGAAAATTATAATTACATAGTTAATTAACATATTAAGGTTTGGGGTATTTCACCCCAACTTGCTTACCCATTTAGTTAGGTGTTCACCCAAGGTTTCTAACTTCTAAACAGATTCATAGCAGCATTATTTATGTTACTGAAACTTCCTTCCAGTACAGAAATCATAAGTTTTCAGAAGGAACTAAAAACTGAAATCTAAAACCTGTTATATTCTCTTCTATTCTTTTCTTTCTGGTTCACCAAATGATTCCCAATCTTCTTCCAAAATGTTAATACCTTTAATAAGGTTAAATTATCACAGACTTTAAACTCATCTTAAACCCACTATAACACTCATATAACTTCTGTGATCAGTTACACAGAACAGTCAAGCATTGGAAAATTGAAAACCGCGAAATCTGTGTACTCTCCTTCTATTTGCTTCTGTTTGTTTACATGCCCGATTTTCAACTTTCCCCAAACTGTCCTCAAACGTAGTTAATTGCATTAGTAATGTTTTAGGTTTCATTATCAAGATAACACAACACTCACATGCCATTAACGTTTCAGTTATACAGAACTAGACAAGATGAAAAAAAACTGAAGCATGAAAACTGCTATTCAATCTGCTACCTCTTTTCTTGCTTACTGTTTGATTTCCAGTTTTCACCGGTTTGCCTTAGCCTCCTAGTTAAGTGTTTTTAATTTAATCCCAACTTCAAACCCACAAAGATTACCCCTCTGAGAAGTGTTTAATACAAACCTGAAACCAACACTGAAACTTTGGAACTGATGCATTCCGTTTGTTTTTTTTCCTTTTTACTCTTTGATCTGATTTTAAATTCTCCCTCAACTTGAATACTCACTTAGCTAGATGCATTATCAAGCTTCCTAATTCAGAAAAGACTCACAATCGCCTAGACACCCTCTCTGAAACACTTTACACAGAAACCCGAATCTGTGAAACAGAGAACATGAACTGAGCATGAACTGGTACATATTTTTTTTGTCTTTCTATTTCACTCATCAATTTGGTTTCTACTTTCCCCCACACATCCAGCTACTTAGTTAAGAGTCTTAGCAGAGTTTTAAATCTTCAACACAGACCTAAAACAACAAGGAGTACACCTCTGAATCATCTTCACACAGAACCAAAAACTGAAACTGCAACCTGGTATAACATTCTTTTCTATTTCTTTCTTATTTCTGCCCACTCATCTAACTTCTAGTTCCTCCTAAATTTATTTGTTCTTAGCATAATATGTTAGCATGGTTTTTAAGGTCATTGCCCAGCCACTACCATCTTTAGTATGTATCTGAATTCAATACCCGAAGAGAAGGAGTTGTAAAACTCAAACTCATTTCTGCATTGTTTTTTTTTCTTGTGAGTTGATTCATGCAGAATTCACCTACCCTAACTTCACTTGTTGTTGATTCTCAGAGGCTTAATACCTTCTTCATGCTACTAGGTGTACGTCACTGGTTCACATTGCACTTTCAAATCTTAACAGAAACTCTTTTGATTGTGTGAAAGGCTTAGGAATTTACCTTGTTAGTTCCTGGAGTGGATTTAGTCTCAGGTTTAACTCAGGCTCTTGCAGTTGGTGGCATGCAGAGTCCTTGCAAGGCAGATACAGGAACTTGAGCAGGAAGTTAAGATCAGTACTTGAATAGAGGAGGTGTTTAAACAAAGCTGTTCGAAATTACCTGGAGCTGATATTACACCGGTATGGTGCTGGTCTTTATCAGTTTTTTTTTTTTTGAAGAAGGATGCATCAGGTTGCCAGAGAGTGTAGTGTAGAAGAGTAGAGAGGAAAGGGAGTTAAAAGATGCAGGTTTTCAGATAAAGGAATAAGGAATGGAGTGGGAGATTTACTTACGTTTTTCCTTGCTGTTTGGTTCAACTAGTTCCAGATTTTTCTTTTCAGACCAAAAACACGCCCACTTGAGACACGCAGAGAAGAGTTACAGGAGCTTGAGTCATGACAGAAATGAGAAGGGAGTCATATACTGAGATTTTCAGACAGAATCTAACAGAGGAAGAAAAGAAAACCGAAGTGATGCAGATTAGTTTGGAGTATTACTACCTTGTGCTGGGAACCAAGAACTGGGGTGGGTTTCTTGAGGATTCTCAACACCCTACCAGGAAATCATTCCCCGAGGAGTTCATGCATGAAGAGAAGGAGATGAAAGGGGATTACATTCCATATTTCTCGGGCAAAACAAGTGAGCAAGGATTGGCAAATTAAATACCGATCTACCTTGCTGTTTGGACTAGTGTCGCTCCAGATTTTTTTTCAAGATCAGAACACAGGCACATGGTCTTGTATTTACCAGAAGTCAGTCCTCCTCCTCTGGACTTGTACAAGGTAGGAGGTAGTGGGAGGAAACGACAGGGCTAGTGCTCTCGGTTTACAAAGAGATGGTGAGGAATTTGAGGACACCACTCTGATGCATGAGAGTTTGAGAAGGAAAATAGCTTCTATTCAGTTAGTTTTTTTTCTCAGACAGGACCAATGAGTATGGGCGTCTGTCATCGCGGTTGTCTTCTGATTTAGAGAAAGTTACCGGAAAAAGATGAGAGGAAGGTTTGTCTGTTTCCTCTTTATTTTCTAGTTACCTTAGGAGGCTTAGTACTAGTTTTAATTCGCTGGCATTAGTTGTTGAATTCGAGTGTAGCTCAACTGGTTAAGGCATTTGGGAAGGTACGAGAGGTTTCGGGTTGAATCCCGACATGAGCATTTTTGTTCCTTTTCCTTCTTTTTTTGTACCAACTATTTATGCCATTTTGTATATAGATGCGACTATATAATATGTCGCGTTATTAGTTTTATACGTGACTAATTTATTCGTTACGTTGTTAGTTTATATATATATACGTATTTGTATATACTTGTCGTGTTTTGATTATATGTGCTTATGCGACGTTATTATTTATTGTTACAACGTTATAATATCGTAACGTTACGTACATGTATTTTCGTGTTCGTACATATATAAGTACGTGACTATATTAATATGTAACGTTGTCACGCTTTTCGGACATGTATATACTAAATTTAATTGTTCATACATTATTTTATGTCCGAATTATATAACGCAATATTTTCGGATAATCTTCTAGCGTTTATGATTTTATTCATATGAGCTTATATTTGCGTATCACGTACCGATATGTATACGCGGTGTGAGTACCCGTTTGGATCTTTATTCTAAAATACCATAAGGTTTTATTGTAATTGTTGCACATAATTTAATTTAAACTTCACTAATTTAAAGTGGTAATTACTCGGGGTATTTCACAGTTATTGACCGTTGGTAGTTTGGCTGATGCCGGGTTATTATGCCGGACGTCTCCTGTCCGGCATATGCATCGTTCACGCGGATTTGGCAGTTTCAACCGTTGAGTAGTTGACACGTTTTTCACATGTGCCGCTACTCATGATCCGACACGACGCCCGACACATTCAAGATTGAGGCTTATAAATACGCCGAGAATCTGCATCAATTTACACACCTCAACATACCAATTACCCTCCATTCACACTTCATTTCCGCCTACATCCCATTGTTGGTGTCCAAGGCATTCTACGGATCCATCCACGAAGAAGAAGAGAAGATCTTTGTCAGGGTTAAGGCTATGACCAATCTCCTTCTCCCCTTATGTATTTCTTCTTTATTTGAGTGGATGGTGAAGTAGGAATCCTTGCTAGTTATTGGTTAGGGGTGAATTCCTTCTATGTACACAATATGATTATCTCAATATAATTTCAAGCGTTCATTAGGATTATGGTTCTTATTGCAAGTGAATTAGTTGATCACTCATTCTCTTTATGCAAATTCTAATGAAGGAGGAAAAGTCCAAGAGTAGGATAGGTTAGATAAATCTTAGTGGTCTTTAACATTGTCTTCTGCGCCTCAGCGGGAGCAAGACTTAAGATTTCGAATTAATCCATTTTCCCCCATTATCTCGTTCGTTCGTGGCATGATTGCTCGATTCGATAAAGGGTATGGGTTTTCTTGTATTCATACTCCCGAAGCAGAGAGTGGCATTAACAATTGAACGTGCGGGTGTACTGCCGGGTCTCCTGTTGTCCGGCACATTCAAAGATTTTGAATATGTCGTGCATCTGGTGTCCGGCAGGATGTCCGGTGCATTCATATTGGTTGGTTAAGTTCGAGTCTTGAAGTTGCATTGCGTGATCATGTTGGTGCTTAGGTTGATATAATCCCAAAGCTCGAATTAGATTAGATTTTTAGTTAATTATTTGTCATTTACATTTCCCCCTTTTTTTATAGAATAGGTAGTTACTGGGATTAGGACTAGTTTTCTATAACTCCCTTGGGTTCAATACTCTCGGTCGTAATATATTTTCGCTATACTCCGACCGGGCTTTGTTTTGCTACCCGTAGTAGAGTTGTCGATTAGTTATTATTTTATTCTTTTTGTAATATAGTTTGAAATACCCCTTTTAAATTAATTTAAATTAATTTAGGGGATTTCTTTTATTTAACCTTTAATAATACTATTAAGTATTAAATTATTATATGGAATTATGAATATTAAATTATTATATGGAATTATGAAATTTATTTAGGGGTTTTCTCCTATTTAACCCTAATTATTATATATTATTATATAGTATTATGAATTTAATAATAGATTTATAAGTCCATAAATCTGGGAAAATTTCTAAACACTCCAACTATATTATAAAGATTTTAGGAAGTGTGGGAACATTGTTTTGAAACATAAAAGTCAATATAAAATTCTAGAAACCTTAAAGCTTATTAAGCCTTGCTAGAGTTGACTTTTTGAGAATGGTCAAACCAGGCCATGAAACCTATACCAATAAATAGGTTATGGAAAACCATGAAGATCGATAAAAGGAACGTCAAAAACGGATCATCCTAGCCAAAGTTATGATAGAATGAAGTTTAGAGCCGAAATTTTGAAAAGATGCTGATGTGGCAAGTCTGCTGACTCATCAGGCGCCTCGGGATACGCGCCCAGCACTTAACCAAATTCTATCTCCACGATTTTCGGAACCGACTTTGCCCTAACTTGTGACCTCCATAACTTTCTCATCTTTTGTAATTTTGAGTGTCGTCTTTTGCATTCTCTTCTCCTTAATCTCCTCTTTGCAACCATAACTCACACTAACCCTAACTCATCCTAAATCAACCGGAAATTCGATCCAAAGTAGCCACCCTGCAAAACCGTAACTGCAGTTTCCAGTTTTCCCTTCGAATCAGGTATCTTCGTCTAGCCATAACTTCTTCGTTTCTCATCCAAATTTCGTGTTCTTTAGCTCGTTTTAAAGAGCTCTAAGCCCTCTACAACTTTCATGTTGATGACCAAATCTAATTCTTAATCATATGGAAGATATAGGCGTCTAAAGTTCCCACCCCGATCTGGTCGCGTTTTGCCCAGAATTTTTCCAGAAACGAGAAGGAAAACTCGTAACTTTCGGGTTTGATTTCTTCTTGTGTGTTGTGAGTTAGATTGAGTTCTTGATATCAATACGTAGATCTAAGTTGGCTCTTTCCAATGAGCCCTTACTCATAGCCTAACTCGATTGTACTGCTAGTTATAGATCTTCGAAGTTGGCACCACGAACTGCTCAAAGTTCGTATTTTCCAGTTTTCTGATTTCAATTTTCAATTCGCACAACTCCGGTAAGTTTCCGATCAATTGCTTCGTTATTATCATTCGTAGTCATGTTACCGATCTAATCCATGTTCCAATTTAGTCAATTATGTGTTAGATTAGGAGGATTTGTTGAATTATTTTTCGAATCAAAGTTTAAACCCGATATGAACCCTAACATTCGAATTGATTTCGAAACTTGATGAATACTGCATATAATTGGGGAAATTGGCATCAATAGAACCGAAATTCGATTTCGAATCCATAGAAACAAGAATCACTCGATTTCGTTTTGTAGATTAGGAGATATCGGTGATTTTAGTACTCGATTTGGCTAGTATGTTCGCTGATGAACTAGGAGTACAGGGGCCGTCCGATCTCGCTTTAGAAGATTGGACGGCCGAGATTAGAGCGTGCTATTAAATAATTATTATAAGTTTATAAAATTCCAGTAAATAGTCCTAACTTGTTGTGTTAATTTAAATATCTCCCGAATGTATTTTGACTTGAAATTTTAACCATAGATTCCTTATTTAATCTAGTTTATTTTGATGTAAATTAATATGGTTTTGGAGTTTTTAAACGTAAGTTATGATTTTTGGAAGTTACGGGTTTTTCTGGAATTATTTGGCTAAATTAAAAAGATATTTTTATGAAATAAAAATTTTATAATATGTCTAAAATGTTATAGTTACTGTATATTAAATTTGGGAATTTTGGGCAATGTAAAAGGTTTTAAAAATTGTGTTTATGAGTTTTTCATAAGAATAACCTATAATATAAGGTTTTTAATGTAGCCAAAAATTAAAGAATGGTTTGTTAATTAACTTTTAAGCTGGGGAAAATAAGGGAAACTAAATTAACATTTTATAACAGTAAGTTTATAAATGTTTGGGTATTAGTTTTTATGAGAAGTGAAATTATTTACATTTATGTATATATATACTATATGGTTGATTTAAAAATAGGAACTTATGTTAAAACAAGGAATTTAATTATTTTTACGTTTTATTTATTATATTGTATGGGAGTTAATATTTTAATTTAAACTAAGGAATATATATATATATATTTTATATACATATATATAAAAGGAATAAAATAGTAACTTAGGTTAAATCAAGGAACTAAATAATCTACATGTATTGAAATACCCCTAAATTAATTTAAATTAATTAGGGGATTTCTTTATTAAACCTTTAATAATATTATTAAGTATTAAATTATTATATGGAATGAGGAATATTAAATTATTATATGGAATTATGAATATTAAATTATTATATGGGGTTGTGAAATTTATTTAGGGGTTTTCTCCTAATTATTATATATTATTATATAGTATTATGAATTTAATAATAAGATTTATAAGTCAATAAATCTTGGGAAAATTATTAAACACTCCAATTATATTATAAAGATTTTAGGAAGTGTTGGAACATTGTTTTGAAATATAAAAGTCAATATAAATTCTAGAAACCTTAAAGCTTATTAAGCCTTGCTAGAGTTGACTTTTTGAGAATGGTCAAACCAGGCCATGAAACCTATACCAATAAATAGGTTATGGAAAACCATGAAGATCGATAAAAAGAACGTCAAAAACGGATCATCCTAGCCAAAGTTATGCTAGATTGAAGTTTTGAGTCAAAAATTTGAAAGATGCCACGTGTCACTCTGTCACGGGGTCGCCAACACTTGGCCAATTATCCCTCGAATTTCGGTAACAGAATTCATGATTTTGCCCTAACTTTGGACGACTGTATCTCACTCATCTCTCAATATTTTTCAATGCCGTCTTTTTCATTCTCTTCTCCTTTGAATCCTCTTTCCAACCATTACTCACACATACCCTAATTCATTATACATCATCTGGAAATTCGATCCAAAGTAGGCACCTTGCAAACCCGAAACTGCAGATTCCAGTTTTTCCTTTCGAATCAGGTAACTTCGACTAACCATAACTTCTTCGTTTCTCATCCAAATTTCGTGTTCTTTAGCTCGTTTAAAGAGCGCTAATCCCTCTACAACTTTCATGTTGATGACCAAATCTAATTCTTAATCATATGGAAGATATAGGCGTCTAAAGTTCCGACCCCGATCTGGTCGCGTTTTGCCCAGAATTTTCCAGAAACGAGAAGGTAAACTCGTAACTTTCGGTTTGATTTCTTCTGTGTGTTGTGAGTTAGAGTGAGTTCTTGCTATCAATACGTAGATCTAAGTTTTATCTTTCGAATGAGCCCTTACAAATAGCCTAACTCGATTTGTACTGCTAGTTATAGATCCTCAAAGTTGGCCTCGTGAACTGCTCAAAGTTCGAATTTTTCCAGATTTTTGGATTCGATTTCACCCAATTCGCACAAATCCGGTAAGTTTCCTTCAAATTCATTCTACCATGCTAAACTATGTTACATTATCGGTCAAAAACATGTTTCAATTGTATCAATTACGCAATAGATTGAGTGAATTTGTAAGAATCAAATTCGAAACCTTAGAACTCTATTCGAATATAAACCCAGAATCTAATTCGATGAATACTGCATTATAATTGGGGAAACCGGTACCAATAGAACCGAAATTTGATTACGAATCCATAGAAACAAGAATCACTCGATTTCGTTCTGTAGATTGTGAGAAAAACGTGAATTAGTACTCGGGTATCAAGGGGAAATCGGGGAAGAACTGGGCGTTCAGCATCCGTCGGATCTTAGTTAAGAGATTTGGACGGCTGAGATTAAAACGTTTCAGATTAAGTTTTTATAAATTTCAGTAAATAACCCTAACTTGTTGAATTAGTTTAAATACCTTCCCAAAGGTATTTGACTTGAATTTTAACCATAGATTCCTTATTTTATCTAGTTTATTTTGATGTAAATTATTATGGTTTTGGAGTTTTTAAACATAAGTTATGATTTTTACAAATTACGGGTTTTCTGGAATTATTTGGCCAAATTAAAAAGATATTTTTATGAAATAAAAAATTATAATATGTCTAAAATGTTATAGTTATGTATATTAAATTTGGAATTTTTGGACAATGGTAAATGGGTTTAAAATTGTGTTTATGAGTTTTTCATAAGAATAACCTATAATATAAAGTTTTTAATGTAACCAAAAATTAAAGTAAGGTTTGTTGATTAACTTTAAAAGGGGGAAAATAAGGGGAACTAAATTAACATTTTATAACAGTAAGTTGTAAATGTTTTAGTATTGGCTTTTAAGAGAAGTGAAATTATTTGCATATATGTATATATATACTTACTTAAGTAGAAACTTTATAAATTAAGGAATTTAACTATCCTACATTTATTTATTACATTATATGGGAGTTGATATTTTAATTAAACTAGGGGATAAATAATATATATTTTTACGCCTTATAAAAAGGGAATTAAGTAGTAACTTAGAGTAAAACAAGGAACTAGTTAAATTAACACTTATCATAATTAAATATTTTAAGAGCTAGAATCCTAAGATATAGTAAAAGAAATACTTTACGAAATATACTTGGAATATAGTTTAAGGTTGTTTAATAAGATAGTTTAAATATGATAAATTGCATAGGGAATATCTTAGTTAATTTCTAATACGGGTATACTTATATATATAAAATAAATAAGGGAAACACTTTATTTAATAAACCATAATCAGTTGTGGATATGTCTAAAAGATATTAAATATAATTAAATAGAATAGAATTTCGTAAAGAATGTTCTGGATAAATCTTGATATATGTAGATATATATATAAATACAATAAAAATAGATAAAGGAAATAACATTCCTTGTGAGAAATATAATAGGAAGGATATATATGTATATACGATAAATAAATAAATAAAAGAAATGAAATACCTTATAGAAAGTATAATATGAAGGAATTAATGAGTTAAACTAAACCTCTACATGATACTAATAAAGAATATTATATGAGGTGGTATTAATTTATGGTTATAGGTTGAGTTTTAGTTATCTTGAATTTCTAAGATTTATATAAACAGTATTTAAATACACGTATATATTTGGTCAAGGACCACAATGTAAATCTATAATCGGTTAAGAATTAATAAGTTGAAATTTAGGAATATTTGGAATTAGTTTACATAAAGTGTTACACAAATAGATCTTATTATATAATTAATAATAAAATGAAAAATACTTTTACATTTAAATGTTCTTATTATGTAAACAATAATAAAATAAATGAGTTACTTTTACATCTAAATGTGAAGAGGATAAATAAGTCTAGATTTAATTATTTCTTAATATTTATAGTATTGAGTAATAACTTAATATTTTAAGATAAAATCATTAAAAGGGTTATGATATAAAACTACATTAAACTATGATTAGGAATTTAATCTAAATAATAATCCTTAAGTTTCTTACAACTAGTTAAGCCATGTAAATACATTTAACACCAATATCAGGATGTGAGTTTATAGTTAAGTAATGTATTTAGTAGTTAGAATTTATAAGGAGGTTTGTAAATAGAAATTAGATACTTAAAATCTTTAACCTTTAATTAGATGAAACTAGGTTACATAAGAGATTATATTGATTTACCTTTTGACACTGGAAATATTAATGTGTCATTTGAATATAAGGTATGGAGATTGTTCAGAATATATTATCTTATTAAGTAATTGACAATTTCACTTACGAACCAGAATTTAATTCTTTGATAAATTCTACCTCATGCTAAGATATAATGTCCATCCTAAATACAATAAAGGAAATAATTTATTAAGTTATTCTTTTGAAACTTTAGGTTTTGTAAACAATATAAAATGTATTTAAGACTTGAGTTTAACAAGTTTAATATAAAAGGATTATACATGGTCTATAGAGAGATGTGTGTAAAAGTAAAACAGTTAGGGAATTAAATGTAAGTAAGGATACATAAAAGGTTATCTTAAAACGCCTTATTATAAAGATATGGTAAGTAAATAATATACCTTGTGGATACTAAATGTGAGAGTTCGATAAGTTTGAGTTAACTAAAATATGGTTATTTCAAGATGAAAAGTAATTTAACAACTTATGACAAGATTAATAGATGGTTGTAATAAAGGCCATTCTGAACTAAAGATAAGATAATTGAGTTAGTAGCTCAAATAAGTTATACTAAAATGCATCTACAACACTACGATTTCAGTATACGGGATGTAGATCTTAATTAAGTTAAGGGGGAAGACTTAGTTATAATGGATTATCTAGTAGATATTGATAAAGATACATAGTCAATAAATTGTGAAATAATAGTATAGTATTCTAAGATAAACCATCATGGTCATAACACGATGTATGTCCTAAAGTAAGAATAAAAGTATTGAGCTTAAGAATTGTTATTGAAATTCTAAGATTGATTGAATAACGTATAATGCACTTATGTTATAAGGTCTTTAATGTGAGAATTATGGTTAGGTATGGGTAAAGTGGATAAGGGTGGAACAATTAACAAGTGTTAATAAAATACATTTCTTGGTCTTACAACCTTGTGTTATACAACATTCTAAGACAAGTCAAGGTTATTCATAGCATTTAATTGAGGGCTTAAAAGACAATTGAGATTTATAACAGTGAGGAGTTTATTTAAGTTTAACATGGGCTACAAGTGATTGATGATAGACTACCTTTAATATTCTTCAGAGTACTGTTGATTGTTTGCGCAAGTGGATTAGAACTGCTACAACGTTACCCAGGTACGATTTTCGTACTCAGCGTATTGTATTTTGGACTCTATGGAATGTTTGTACGATTTTCTCGTACTCAGCTTGTTGTGTCTTGGACTCTATGGAATGTTTTGTACGATTTCTCGTACTCAGCTTGTTGTGATGGACTTTATGGAATGTTTTGGAAACACCAACTGATCTTGAATGGATTTCAAAAGGGAAACTGTTTGGGTGACTAACTGAGCTTGCTGTGACTAACTGAGCCTGTATGTGAAACTTCCTTGGTTATTGGTTCCTCCTATCTAGTTGTTTCACTAGATATTAACTGCCTAGGGTTTACGCTTCTGCACTCTGTAGGACTGAGTGTTTGGTATTGCTCTGGTGCAGTTAATGATCTAGTGGGGTAACTAGGAATATAGGAAAGTATCTGGTATTGGTAAATTCTTCTTTGGACTATGGGTATTGTTTCATCATGAGTCGAGTTTGATCAGCCTAATTGGGAATGGATTCTTTCTATTGGGTATTAATTGTTGAGGGTTTACGCCTCTGCACTCTGTAGGACTGATGTGTTTGGTATTGCTCTTGTGCAGTTAATAATCTAATGGGAATATGGGAAATGTTAATCTTGGTACTGAGTATGGATTATTTATACTAAGTGGTGCACACACTTTTCACCGATGACTGAGAACGGGTCGGTGGCGCGGAGGTCTGCTATACCTCGCCCTTTGTGGCAACTGACAGCGGAGGTCTGTTTACCTCGCCCTTTGTGGCAACTGACAGTTGAGGTCTGTTTACCTCGCCCTTGTGGCAACTGACTGGTGGTGGGGGCCATCTCTCCCAATTGGTTATTCCACTCTGAGTATATTGGTCTATGGGAATCATCTTCTGAAATGGTGGGACATAAACTGTCTACCACGAGTTATGGATATTAATGTCACTCCTGGTCCTTTGTGACTACTTAAGTCTTTCTCTTCTTAACCAGAATTGGTTCTAACATCAACAATGGATGCTTACTAACATATGTGGTGTGACTGCTTAAGTGGATGACTTAGTTTGGAAGTTCTCTATCTTTATCTTTGTCTTGTTTTCCTTTCTCTTTAAACTTGATTGTTTTGCAGTGCTCTATCTCTGTTTTACTTTTAAGAGTTTGTTTTCATGTTACTGTTTATTTTGAAGAGTTATGTTTTATAAGTTTGTTTTGGAGAATTGTACCAGTTCCATTCCAAGGACTGACCCACCCCTTTCGGGGTGGGCTGCTTGTTTCATCTTGCAGGTACGAATTGATGTACAGGTGGCCACGAAGAGAATGAGCGTTGGGATGGGACTAGGTTTTGTGGAGAGAGAATATGTTTAATTTCTATTATGTTTGTGTTAAGTTTTCTCGAGTTCAGACCGTAGCTTTTGTGGATTGTAAGTTGTAAATTGGTGAGGTTTGGTGCCGGGTGTTAGAACCCGATAATCTGTACGCCTTTAGTATTTTATTTCGCGCTGTAATTATGTTAAGTAGGGGCGTTACATGTATATTAGTTATATAATATGGTGGTTAATAGACTTAATTGAAACTAAGGAAAATACTTTATTTTATAAACCATATTCGGATGTAGATACGTGTGAAAGTTAATATAAATAATTAAATGCAATAAAATACATAAAGGATGTCTTGAATAAATCCTAGTATACATATACGATAAATAAATAAATAAACAAAAGACATAAAATACCTTATAGCAAATAGAATATGACGGAATTAATAAGTTAAACTAAACCTATACATAATACTATTAAAAGAATATTATATGAGCTAGTATTGAATTGTGGTTATGAAATTGAGCTTAAAGAGTTATCTTGGATTTCTAAGATTTATATAAACCATATTAGAATACATGTGTAATATTATTTGTCAAAGACCATAATGTAAATCTATAATTTGGTTAGGTAATTAATAAGTTGGGACTTAGGAATATTTGTAATTAGATTTTACACAAATAGAACTTACTATATAATTAATGAATAAATGTAATACTTTTACATCTAAATGTTCTTAATATATAAACAATAATAAAATAAATAAAATACTTTTACATCTAAATGTGAGGTGGATTAGGAAGTCTAGATTTAATCATTTCTTAACATTTATGGTATTGGAATATAACTTAATGTTTTAAGATAAAATCATTAAAGGGTTATGATATAAAACTATTAACTATGATTTGGAAATTATCTAAATAATAATCCTTAAGTTTCTTGGCATTAGATAAGCCATATGTAATACATTTATAGCATTTATTACCAATACTTAGGATGTGAGTTTACAATTAAGTGAGGTATTTAGTAGTTAGAATTTATAGACGGTTTATAAATAGGATTTGATACTTAAAACCTTTGAACTTTTATTAGAGATAAAACTAAGTTACATCAGATATTATATTGGTATACTTTACGGTAATGGGAATTTATGATAGGTTATTCGAATATAAAATATGAGAATTTCCATATAATTAACAATTTCACTTACGAACCAGAATTTGGTTCTTTGATAAATTCTACTCTATGTAGATATATTGTCCATCCTAAATACAGTAAAGGGAATTAATTTATTAAGTTATACCTTTGAAACCTTAGGCTTTGTAAAACAATTTAAAACGTATTTAAGGCTTGAGTTTATTGAAGTTTAGTACAAAAGGATTATACATAGTCTATAGAGTGTATGTGTGTAAAAATAAAACATTTAGGAGATTAAAGGTAAGTAAGGATACATAAAAGGTTATATTTAAACACCTTATTATATAGGTAATAATAAGCAAATAATGTACCTTGTAAATACTAAATGTACGAGTTCAATAAGTCTAAGTTAACTATATATATAGTTGTTTCAATATGAGAGGTAATTCAACATCTTATGACAAGATTATTAGACGGTTATAATAGGAAGTCATTCTGAACTAAGGATATGATAATGAGTTTAGTGGCTCGATTAAGTTATATAAAATTGTATCTACAATTATGATTCCAATATACAAGATGTAGATCTTAATTAAGTTAAGGGAAGACTTAATCATAATGGGTGTCTAGTAGATATTGTTTAAATACATAATATTTACATTGTGAGATAATAGTATAGTATTCTGAGATGAGTCCATCATAGGTCATAATACAATGTTTATTCTAAATTAAGAATAAAGGTATTGAGCTTAAGATTATTATTGAAATTCTTAGATTTAATTATATAACATAAACACATTTATGATATAGAGGTCTCAAAAGTCTTTAATGTGAGGATTGTGGTTAAGTATGAATAAAGTGGATAGGAGTGGACAATTAGCAAATGTTAATCGAATACATTCCTTGATCTTACCACCTTGGGCTATACAACGTTCTCATATAACTCAAAGATTATACATAACATTTAAGTGAGGGCTTAAAAGATAATTGAGACTTTGAAATAAGAGTAAGGAGTTATTTAAGCGTAACATAAGTGATTGATGATAGACTACCTTTAATATTCTTCAGAGTACTGTTGATTGTTTGCGCAAGTTGACTAGAACTGCTACAGCGTTACCCAGGTACGATTTCTCGTACTCAGCGTGTTGTGTTTCGGACTCTATGGAATGTTTTGTACGATTTCTCGTCCTCCGGTATTTTTGCTGATTGACTTATGGAATGTTTTGGAAAACGCTAACTGACCTAAGAGGAATTTCTAAAAAGGAAATGGTTGTGTGACTAACTCAGCCTGTATGACTACTGAGCCTTGGATGTGAAACTCACTTGGGTATTGGTTCCTTTTGTTTGGTGCCCCGTTAGACATTGGCTGCTTAGGGTTTACTCTTCTGCACTCTGTAGGACTGAGTGTTTTGGTATTGCTCTGGGTAGTTAGTGATCTAGTGGGAATTTGGGAAAAGGTCAATCTTGGAAATTCTTCTTTCGACTCTGGATATCGTTTCATCGATGAGCTGGTTCTTGAGGTTTCGACATGCGCGCGTCTTCAATGGTAACAGTGAGGGGTTGTATATCCCCTGTCCCAAAAGGGACGTAGTTAACAGAGAGGGGCTGTATATCCCCTGTCCTTAGTGGACGTGGTAAACAGAGAGGGGCTGTATATCCCCTGTCCTTAGTGGACGTGGTAAACAGAGAGGGGATGTATACCCCTGTCCTTAGTGGACGTAGTTAACAGAGAGGGGCTATATATCCCCTGTCCTTAGTGGACGTGGTAAACAGTGAGGGGCTGTATATCCCCTGTCCTAAAAGGACGTACTTGGCGGTGGGGGCCATCTCTCCCAATTGAATTTATTCCACTCTTGAGTATATCTTGTCTATGGGATTCAGCTTTCTAAAATGGTGGGGACATAAACGTCTACCACGGGTTATGGGTATTCATATCATTCCTAGTCCCTTTTGACTACTTGAGTCTTTCTCTTCTTAACCAGAATTGGTTCTAACATCACAATGGATGCTTACTAACTATGTGGTGTGACTACTTAAGTGACGACTTGGTTTGGAAGTTCTTTTTATCTCTATCTTGTCTTGTTTTCTTTTCTCTTTAACTTGATTGTTTTGAAGTGCTTTATCTCTGTTTTACTTTAAGAGTTTGTTTTCATGTTACTGTTTATTTTGAAGAGTTATGTTTTATAAGTTGTTTTTGGAGAATTGTACCAGTTCCATTCCAGGGAACTGACCCGCCCCTTTCGGGGTAGGCTGCTTGGTTTCATCTTGCTGGTACGAATTGATTTACAGGTGGCCACGAAGAGAATGAGCGTTTGGGAAGAGACTAGGTTTTGTGGAGTGTTAATGTGTTTAATTTCTATTATGTTTATGTTAAGTTTTTCTCGAGTTCAGACCGTAGCTTTTGTAGATTGTAAGTTGTAATTGGTGAAGTTTGGTGTCGGGTGTTTAGAACCCGATGGTCTGTAATCGCCTTAGAGTTTTATTTCCGCTGTATTTATGGTTAATAAGGGTGTTACAGAAAAGTGGTATCAGAGCGTAGTTACGCTCTGAACCCGAGAAAACAGCCGAGTGAAATACTTAGATTATAGGTGCACTTAAAACTGGGAACTGGGGTAGAATTGGGAAGTGAGGACTCCAGTAAGGCACGACTCCTAACCCTTTTTGGAATTGAGAACGATTCCTTTACACAATTTCTTTTATGAATGTCTGTTGAGTGTGATGTGTTGTTATACCGTTCCAACAATAAACTACAAATATATATATATATATATATATATATATATATATAAAGTTGGAGCATCCTATATTAAGTATGATAAGATTTTGGTTGAGTATAAACCAAATATTAAGCTATTTTTAAAAGCATACTCATGGAGAATACATTGCTAAAAATGCAATCCTTTAAAAGCTATTACACAAATTCCTAGAATTTTAAAGAATACTTATGGTTGAAAACAGTATACAAATAGAACTTTACATAACTAAATTAGTATTGATATTATATGAAAGTACTTCAACTCCTTTAAAGTTTGAAAATAAATCTCATGAACTACTTGGTATCAATTTATTACCTAAAGATAATGTTTAAGATAAATCTTAAGTCTAGAAAATTATTAAGCTAACAAGAATTAGTAGCGTATTAGAAAAGATCAACACATCTGAACTTGTAGAACACATTAAAACTCTATGTTAACTTTAGAAAGAAAACACATAAACCTAACACCCTACGGGAGTGCCCGGTGCGACGAACTCCTAGGCTGAAAGTAGTGGGGGTGCACACCCACTTCTGGAAGTTTAGGGGCTAGACAAGCCTTGTCATCTAACCGTATATAATCTTCTACGCCGTGATGGATTGTGTTGAACTTGAGGGGAAGTGGTGGTAAGACGTTACCATCATGAAATCTTGAGCTAGGCATATTTCATTGCTAACCACAATGACAAATCAAATTTGTATCTTAAGATCCGGTATTAAAACTCATAAATGTAAAGGTTTATTGGGTTAAATCTTTGGTGAAAAATACCTATATATGGAGGAAGGGAATTAAGTTTGGGTACTCCAAGATACAACATCTACCCCTTTTGAATATAAAAAAAATAAAAAAAAATTGAGAGTTACTTAAAGATTGAAAATTCTCATGTTACTTGGAAGTTTAACATTATACATGTATAAAAGTTTAAAAGACACACTAAGAGTGATATTTACCAAAAGCCACCATTGTCTAAGAGAGTACTAAGATTTAATAATCAAGAGAATACTTACATAGAACAAACCTTAAGAAAAATAGTTACCAAGAGTGAGTGAGTTTCATTAGACTAGCTCACTTGACTTAAAATTTTATATAGAGTCCCTACCTTAAAAAAAATATATAATATAAAATTTTAAGATAAAGGAATCAGATTTTGGAAGAACTTCCTAAAATTCTGCCTTGGGTGAAGTTATTAATAAGTAAATTTTATAAAGTAAACACTGAATGAATCGCCTAAAATACGATGGTTAATTATAAAAACAATTGAAACTTGAAAAGTCACAGAAAATATTTATCTTATAGAGTTTTAAACATATGGTTAACTAATAAACCTTTGAAGATAATTTTGGAAGATTATTGAGGATTATTAAATGATCGGGAATATTATGTTAAACTACTCAAGTACGTTACACCTGGTTTAGCTTGGTAATATAATTGATATGATAAATGATCATATATGGACATATAATTCGTATCAGTCATTAAATGAATGGATAATAATCAAAAGATAAAATTTTATAACCACCAAGGAAATACAATTACATGACAATCAAGAGATACCGATATATGTAACGATCATAGATAAAATCAACGGTGCAGTAAATTCACAACAAAGCTGGTTAATAAGGTGTTGAATTCTTTAAATGTGCCGTTAGTAGCGGTACGGGGGCGTACCTTAGCTCTTTTAAGGGGGATATGCTGGCATACTCCTCCTTCGTTATCTCATCCGGATTATGCCTCGTTGCATTGTTAGTAAAGGGAGAACAGTATTAGCAGAATGAGAGGGTGTTTGTATATGCTTGTTTTTACAATATGACCAGTATGTGACTGTTGATTTTCATCATGCTATGTCTTGGTATATCTTGGTTCGTTTTGAGGTTGAGTAATCTCGAGTGGAATGTTGTTATGGAAATGGATGGAATAAAGGATTGGATTGGTATGAATTTCATTGGAATTATCATTGTCTTAGCACCCGAAGCGGTGTGAGTGCCTACTAGTTGATTTTCTTAAACTTCGAGGCGAAGTTTCTTTAAGGGGGATATACTGAAATACCCCTAAATTAATTTAAATTAATTTAGGAGATTTCTTTTATTTAAACCTTAATAATACTATTAAGTATTAAATTATTATATGGAATATGAATATTAAATTATTATATGGAATTATAAATTTAATAATAAGATTTATAAGTCCATAAATCTTGGGAAAAATTTTCTAAACACTCCAACTATATTATAAAGATTTTAGGAAGTGTTGAACATTGTTTTTGAAACATAAAAAGTCAATATAAAATTCTAGAAACCTTAAAGCTTATTAAGCCTTGCTAGAGTTGACTTTTTGAGAATGGTCAAACCAGGCCATGAAACCTATACCAATAAATAGGTTATGGAAAACCATGAAAGATCGATAAAAGGAACGTCAAAAACGGATGCATCCTAAAGCCTAGCCCCAAAAATTTATGATAGAATGAAGTTTAGAGCCGAAATTCTATCTGAAAAGATGCTGATGTGGCAAGTCTTGCTGACTCATCAGGCGCCTCGGGATACGCGCCCAGCACTTAACCAAATTCTATCTCCACGATTTTCGGAACTGACTTTGCCCTAACTTGTGACCTCCATAACTTTCTCATCTTTTGGAATTTTTGAGTGCCGTCTTTTGCATTCTCTTCTCCATAATCTCCTCTTTGCAACCATAACTCACACTAACCCTAACTCGTCCTAAATCAACCGGAAATTCAATCCAAAGTAGCCACCCTGCAAAACCGTAACTGCAGTTTCCAGTTTTTCCCTTCGAATCAGGTAACTTCGTCTAGCCATAACTTCTTCGTTTCTCATCCAAATTTTGTGTTCTTTATCTCGTTTTAAAGAACTCTAATCCCTCTACAACTTTCATGTTGATGACCAAATCTAATTCTTAATCATATGGAAGATATAGGCGTCTAAAGTTCCGACCCCGATCTGGTCGCGTTTTGCCCAGAATTTTTCCAGAAACGAGAAGGTAAACGCGTAACATTCGGGTTTGATTTCTTCTTGTGTGTTGTGAGTTAGATTGAGTTCTTGATATCAATACGTAGATCTAAGTTGGCTCTTTCCAATGAGCCCTTACTCATAGCCTAACTCGATTTGTACTGCTAGTTATAGATCTTCGAAGTTGGCACCACGAACTGCTCAAAGTTCGTATTTTTCCAGTTTTCTGATTTCAATTTCACTCAATTCGCACAACTCCGGTAAGTTTCCGATCAATTGCTTCGTTATTATCATTCGTAGTCATGGTACCGACCTAATCCATGTTCCAATTTAGTCAATTACGTGTTAGATTAGGAGGATTTGTTGGAATTATTTTCGAATCAAAGTTTAAACCCCATATGAACCCTAACATTCGAATTGATTTCGAAACTTGATGAATACTACATTATAATTGGGGAAATTGGCATCAATAGAACCGAAATTCGATTTCGAATCCATAGAAACAAGAATCACTCGATTTCATTCTGTAGATTAGGAGATATCGGTGATTTAGTACTCGATTTGGTTAGTATGTTCGCTGATGAACTAGGAGTACAGGGGCCGTCCGATCTCGCTTTAGAAGATTGGACGGCCGAGATTAGATCGTGCTATTAAATAATTATTATAAGTTTATAAAATTCCAGTAAATAGTCCTAACTTGTTGGGTTAATTTAAATATCTTCCCGAATGTATTTTGACTTGAAATTTTAACCATAGATTCCTTATTTAATCTAGTTTATTTTGATGTCAATTAATATTGTTTTGGAGTTTTTAAACGTAAGTTATGATTTTTGCAATTTACGGGTTTTCTGGAATTATTTGGCTAAATAAAAAGATATTTTTATGAAATAAAAATTTTATAATATGTCTAAAATGTTATAGTTACTGTATATTAAATTTGGAAATTTTTGGGCAATGGTAAATGGTTTTAAAAATTGTGTTTATGAGTTTTTCATAAGAATAACCTATAATATAAGGTTTTTAATGTAGCCAAAAATTAAAGTATGGTTTGTTAATTAACTTTTAAGATGGGGAAAATAAGGGAAACTAAATTAACATTTTATAACAGTAAGTTTATAAATGTTTGGGTATTAGTTTTTATGAGAAGTGAAATTATTTACATTTATGTATATATATACTTATATGGTAGATTTAAAAATAGGAACTTATGTTAAAACAAGGAATTTAATTATTTTTACGTTTTATTTATTATATTGTATGGGAGTTAATATTTTTAATTTAAACTAAGGAAAATATATATATATTTATACATATATGTAAAAGGAATAAAATAGTAACTTAGGTTAAATCAGGAACTAAATTAATCTACATGTATATTAGTTATATAATATGGTGGTTAATAGACTTAATTGAAACTAAGGAAAATACTTTATTTTATAAACCATATTTCGGATGTAGATACGTGTGAAAGTTAATATAAATAATTAAATGCAATAAAACTACATAAAGGATGTCTTGAATAAATCCTAGTATACATATACGATAAATAAATAAATAAATAAAAGACATAAAATACCTTATAGCAAATAGAATATGATGGAATTAATAAGTTAAACTAAACCTATACATAATACTATTAAAAGAATATTATATGAGCTAGTATTGAATTGTGGTTATGAAATTGAGCTTAAAGAGTTATCTTGGATTTCTAAGATTTATATAAACCATAATAGAATACATGTGTAATATTATTTGTCAAAGACCATAATGTAAATCTATAATTTGGTTAGGTAATTAATAAGTTGGGACTTAGGAATATTTGTAATTAGATTTTACACAATAGAACTTACTATATAATTAATGAATAAATGTAATACTTTTACATCTAAATGTTCTTAATATATAAACAATAATAAAATAAATAAAATACTTTTACATCTAAATGTGAGGTGGATTAGGAAGTCTAGATATAATCATTTCTTACATTTATGGTATTGGAATATAACTTAATGTTATAAGATAAAATCATTAAAAGGTTATGATATAAAACTATATTAAACTATGATTTGGAAATTTATCTAAATAATAATCCTTAAGTTTCTTGGCATTAGATAAGCCATATGAAATACATTTATAACATTTATTACCAATACTTAGGAAGTGAGTTTACAATTAAGTGAGGTATTTAGTAGTTAGAATTTATAGACGGTTTATAAATAGGAATTTGATACTTAAAACCTTTGAACCTTTTATTAGATAAAACTAAGTTACATCAGATATTATATTGGTATACTTCACGGTAATGGGAATTTATGATAGGTTATTCGAATATAAAATATGAGAATTTTCCATATAATTAACAATTTCACTTACGAACCAGAATTTGGTTCTTTGATAAATTATACTCTATGTAGATATATTGTCCATCCTAAATACAATAAAGGGAATTAATTTATTAAGTTATTCCTTTGAAACCTTAGGCTTTGTAAAACAATTAAAATGTATTTAAGGCTTGAGTTTATTGAAGTTTAGTACAAAAGGATTATACATAGTCTATAGAGTGTATGTGTGTAAAAATAAAACATTTAGGAGATTAAAGGTAAGTAAGGATACATAAAAGGTTATATTTAAACACCTTATTATATAGGTAATAATTAAGCAAATAATGTACCTTGTAAATACTAAATGTAAGAGTTCGATAAGTCTAAGTTAACTATAATATAGTTGTTTCAATATGAGTGGTAATTCAACATCTTATGACAAGATTATTATACGGTTATAATAGGAAGTCATTCTGAACTAAGGATATGATAATTGAGTTTAGTGGCTCGATTAAGTTATAATAAATTGTATCTACAACATTATGATTCCAATATACAAGATGTAGATCTTAATTAAGTTAAGGGAAAGACTTAATCATAATGGGTTGTCTAGTAGATATTGTTTAAATACATAATATTTACATTGTGAGATAATAGTATAGTATTCTGAGATGAGTCCATCATAGGTCATAATACAATGTTTATTCTAAATTAAGAATAAAGGTATTGAGCTTAAGATTATTATTGAAATTCTTAGATTTAATTATATAACATAAACACATTTATGATATAGAGGTCTCAAAAGTCTTTAATGTGAGGATTGTGGTTAAGTATGAATAAAGTGGATAGGAGTGGACAATTAGCAAATGTTAATCGAATACATTCCTTGATCTTACCACCTTGGGCTATTCAACGTTCTTAGATAACTCAAAGATTATACATAACATTTAAGTGAGGGCTTAAAAGATAATTGAGACTTTGAAATAAGAGTAAGGAGTTTATTTAAGCGTAACATAGCTACAAGTGATTGATGATAGACTACCTTTAATATTCTTCAGAGTACTGTTGATTGTTTGCGCAAGTTGACTAGAACTGCTACAAGCGTTACCCAGGTACGATTTCTCGTACTTAGCGTGTTTGTGTTTCGGACTCTATGGAATGTTTTGTACGATTTCTCGTCCTCCCGTATTTTTGCTGATTGACTTATGGAATGTTTTGGAAAACGCTAACTGACTCTAAGAGGAATTTCTAAAAGGAAATGGTTGTGTGACTAACTCAGCCTGTATGACTAACTGAGCCTTGGATGTGAAACTCACTTCGGTATTGGTTCCTTCTGTTTGGTGCCCCGTTAGACATTGGCTGCTTAGGGTTTACGCTTCTGCACTCTGTAGGACTGAGTGTTTTGGTATTGCTCTGGGTAGTTAGTGATCTAGTGGGAATTTGGGAAAAGGTCAATCGTGGAAATCCTTCTTTCGACTCTGGATATCGTTTCATCCATGAGCTGGTTCTTGAGGTTTCGATGTGCGCACGTCTTCAATGGTAACAGTGAGGGGCTGTATATCCCCTGTTCCAAAGGGACGTAGTTAACAGAGAGGGGCTGTATATCCCCTGTCCTTAGTGGACGTGGTAAACAGAGAGGGGCTGTATATCCCATGTCCTTAGTGGACGTGGTAAACAGAGAGGGTTGTATATCCCCTGTCCTTAGTGGACGTAGTTAACAGAGAGGGGTTGTATATCCCCTGTCCTTAGTGGACGTGGTAAACAGTGAGGGGTTGTATATCCCCTGTCCTAAAAGGACATACTTGGCGGTGGGGGCCATCTCTCCAATTGAATTTATTCCACTCTTGAGTATATCTTGTCTATGGGATTCAGCTTTCTGAAATGGTGGGGACATAAACTGTCTACCACGGGTTATGGGTATTCATATCATTCCTAGTCCCTTTTGACTACTTGAGTCTTTCTCTTCTTAGCCAGAATTGGTTCTAACATCAACAATGTGCTTACTAACTATGTGGTGTGACTACTTAAGTGGACGACTTGGTTTGGAAGTTCTTTATCTCTATCTTTGTCCTGTTTTCTTTCTCTTTAACTTGATTGTTTTGAAGTGCTTTATCTCTGTTTTACTTACTTTTAGAGTTTGTTTTCATGTTACTGTTTATTTTGAAGAGTTATGTTTTATAAGTTTGTTTTTGGAGAATTGTGCCAGTTCCATTCCAGGGAACTGACCCGCCCCTTTCGGGGTTGGCTGCTTGGTTTCATCTTGCAGGTACGAATTGATTTACAGGTGGCCACGAAGAGAATGAGCGTTTGGGATGGGACTAGGTTTTGTGGAGAGTTAATGTGTTTAATTTCTATTATGTTCGTGTTAAGTTTTTCTCGAGATCAGACCGTAGCTTTTGTAGATTGTAAGTTGTAATTGGTGAAGTTTGGTGCCGGGTGTTTGGAACCCGATGGTCTGTAATCGCCTTAGAGTTTTATTTCCGCTGTATTTATGGTTAATAGGGGCGTTACATAGTTTTTCCCTACAATTTTTCTGTTAGCATTAACCAATTCAATATCAACATCTTATGAATATTTAGTCATGAAATCAATGCAAGAAACCTTCGAAAACCTCTTCATAATTTGAAATAGAGACTAGAAGGTCTTATAGCACATTTTTAGGTCTTGTATTACCTTTAACTCATACAAACTCAACTGGAGAACTTACCCACAAATGGTAATATTGTAAAAGGATAAGTACTCATAAGTTTTAGCCAATAACCCATGGAATTTGTTCACAAAAATCATACACGAAGCTTGCTCCAAGTTAAAGCACAAAATCACAGAAATCAACATCAAGAATTCAAGGTTTGTTCACCCAGTTTTCCCAGAACTTCTCGGGGTCTATCATACATCAAAATCACCATATAATAGTATACTTTAACACCATGAAAATTGTTAGAAGGGATACGCAGCATAAAAAAATACCAAAAACATAGCACAAACAGAAAGAACTCCTCGCTCTTTCTTGCCATTGAGCTACCAAAAATAGCACAAACAGAAAGCATCGCCCGAATTGACACACGAGTAAAGAATGGTGGGGCACAAGAACTACCTCGCTCTTTCTTGCCATTTCCTTTCACCATGAGTTAGGGACTTCAAATATATAAATGTGGATATCAAGAAATCCTAAAGATTCGTCTCGAAAGACCTCCAAATCCTTTTAATTTTACATGGCTTCTTCACTGGGAAGGAAATTGGCTTCTGTTTTGTTGTTCTTGGGTGGCTGGCTTGCTTTACCTTATAGTTCATGTTTCTATGGGTTTAATGAGGTATGAAAAATGTGTTTGTGTGTTGGAAGGCCTGAGTGTGGCTCCTTTCTTATAGGCAGAAGAGGAGAAGTCTTAAGGCAAAGGAAAGAAATCTTAAGGCTTAAGGTAAGGCATATGAGGGGGAAACATCACCACACTACCTATCTATCTTTTTAGCCCTTGATTTAAATAAGTAATGTGAACACAACCAAGGGCTGAAAAGTGCTAGAGGAGGTCGTGGTTGCAGGAGTGATAATGGGTTGAAAATGAATCATAACAAGTAATAAATGGCATTAATGTGGCCGTTTTCCTTAAGGCCTTGTTTGGCTTGCTTGGCCACCATCTTGCTAGGATAGGTTTGGAATCATGTATAATTAATGTGTAAGTGTAAATAGGAGTGAATAAACTTCAGGTTGTAACCCACTTAAGGTGCCACTTAAGGGTACTTAAGGAGTTAAGGTGTTTTAAGTGTAATTAAGGAACATGTGGTTGTACTTTGACTTAAAATCTAACTAATAATGTGACACCTCCTACTAGCTTTCTTCACCTCCCTAATTGCTTGATAGAGTGTGTGGACAGCTTTTAACCAATCATTTTGTGACATCTCGTGCTTCACGACACCTCGTGCATAGGTTAACTAGGTTACCACCTCATGCTTCCTACTTACTAGGTCGCCACCTCATGCTTACCTCAACTAGGTCTCCACCTCGTGCTTACCAAGCTGTTTAAGGTGTTTCCTAAGGACAAAAGTGATTATGATGGAGTAAAACTAGTTATGGGGGCATTTCCAGCTACAAGAATTTTACCGAGTCTTCTAAGATTTCTCTAAGGCTTTCCATCTTGGGTTACTAGGGTTTTCTAGGGTCTTATTAAGTTTCCAAGGCTTTCCTAGGGTTTTTAAGGTCATTTATGGGGTTTCCAAGGCTTCTGGGATTTTTAGGAACTAGGGTTCTCAGGGTTCCTAGGATTTCCGGGACTTCCGGGACTTTCAATACTTAGGGTTTCCAGGCATTTTTGGGACTTTCGATAATACGGTTTCCAGGCGTTTCCGGGACTTCTGAGACTTTAGGGTTCTTCATAACTTGAGGTATTTCAGTGCAAGCCCACTTAGTGATCTGATCAGGAGTGATCTCCTTGACAAACATCACCGATTTTAATGAGAGAGCATGTGGTTTTTCTTTGGACTTACCTTGAGCTCAGTTAACTGGGTGGTGAGTTTTTCAGCTATAGTTTTTTATTCTTCTAGTTCAGTCTGAGTCTGACTGAATTGAGCTACAAGTTTCTCATTTTCCTCCTTGAGAGACTTGCATTGGGTAGTGGACTCCATTAGTTGCTTATGAAGATTTTTATAAATAGTCTTATAGTGCTCTAGTTCTCCCGAATAATAAAAAATATGTGCCTGGACTCTTCCAAGAGGTGTTTCACGTATGCAATCTCTTCTAGGCACCTCTTTTCCTCCGTTTTCGCTTCTCTTCTGACTTTATGATTTAACATAGGAAAACCAACAGGAGTGATATTGTAAGGGTAATATTCAAGGTGCGAGATTGTTACCTCATGGTCAGGGATGGTTTGGTTGCATGACTCATTCACCGTAAGGGACACCATTCCAGGGGTGTTGAAGTCTGGATCCTCAGCATGCGATTCTGAGTCTTCCCATGCACCGTTTGCTGAGAATGAGTTCTGGATCTCTTTTCCTTTGTTCATTTTGATTGGACAATCTCATGGAAACTGATCCACTTTGTTTCATCGGAGGCAGACTTTGCCTTCCAAACTGTGCTCATAATCGTTTCCTTTATGGACCAACTGTCTCAAAAGGAAGTTATTAGCCTACAGATGAAACTCCATTTCGTTTTTCCATTGTGCATAATTAGTGGAGGTAATCTTTGGATTCTCAAGACGAGCATGAGAGGTTTGAGAGTATAAATCAAACAATGTGTGATGTGAGTGATTCTGAGCCAACAAGGCTCTGATTCCACGGGTGGGATCGGTTGGGGGGCTGACTCAGGCGGACTCTTGTTGTTACACCAGACTAGCCTGACTCTGTCTGTGAATGTGTGGAATAGAAATATAGACAGGATTCAAGCAACAAGACTTTACATATGATCATTGATTACAAACAAATCCCTTGCTCATGGACAGATAGAGTCTATTTGACCACTCTCACTCATAGGCTATAAAGATAACGTGATGTAACTCTCGTTGTAGCCTTGAATGATTTTCTCTCTCTTTATCTCTCTTCCTATGCTGTATATTTCACTCTCTAAGCTCTAGAATGCCCCTGGTCAAAATGATACAACAACCCCTATTTATAGGCCTAATATGATAGTTTTCTGTTAGTTGTGGTCATGCCACAGTAGGCCACTCTTTCATGGACATGGGGTAACTGCTCCAGCACAAGGGTCAGTTTCTCCTAAATTTTTTGGAACTATTCAGTAGAAGGGATGTGGGTCTGATCGTTGGCAACTCCTCAACCATGTTCTTTATGTTTTGGCACTCAATTTTCCCGCTTGCCAGAGAGAGTCTGGTTGACAGTCAGACTCTCTCTATCTCGACACCACATCTTCTATTTTCCTCTGTCGACAGGTACTTTTTTTCTTTTTTCTCTCTTGGCTTTGTCACAACTTTCTTGCCAAGCTTCTTTGGGTAATCCTGCTGGGCAACAACAACAAGAGGAGACCACCCGGTCGTGGTACCTTGGTGGTAACAGGGGCAAAAAAATAGAAACACATGAAAAGATGATAAGTAATTGCGTAAGAGAAAAAGAGGGAGAAAGCAAAAAGAAAGGCAGACACCTTCAGCCTAGGGATCGGAAACCAAGGCTCTTTCCTCACGAGCAGGACCACGAGTCGATTCTGAAGAAAACTAACCCGTTAAATCAAGGAAAAAAGTTGAAATCGGAGTTGCATGCCTAGACCCCCGGCCCACGTGCGGGCTAAGGTTCAAACTATACCCAAAGGTGAGAGGAGGAACACACGGCGCCCAGACTCTGGACTGTGTGCCAAGTACCTGGCAAGGGTGCAGTACTCACCGATTCGGCAACTCTCTAACTTTGTCTTTTTTTTTCTCTTCACTGACTCATTTTTGCCTTCATCTCTCTGTCTCTTCTTAGAAGCAGGAGCTTCTTCAGACAGAAACTTGGCCACGTCCTCGGCGGCATTGATAGAGGCATAGTAATCAACTTTCTCGTGTCCAACTTTGAAGACAACAAAATTCCAGCCATAGAATGGGCCCACCTTATCCCTAATTCAGGGGAAATCTGTGAAACAAAACAGCAAAAGTATGGACAAAACCTACGAAAGCAAAGGGAAATAAAGTGAAGTACGAGAAAAAGAGGTTACATACTTTCAGAGTGCTTTAACGAGGCCAGCCATGCATTGGTGAAGAATGTCTCAACATGCTCCTGATTAATGTTCAACTTTTTAAGGACCAGAGGGATAGGAATCTCAGAGATCGGTGTTGACACGCTGCATAATTGCTCTTTCTCAAAAGAAGAACAGTATGGACCCTAGAAAACGGCCATGGGGAGGAACGACGAAAAACCTTCTCCAGTTCCAGCGAGGAGAAGCCTTCTTGTAATAAAAAAAATGGAGAAACCAGTATGGGAAGAAATGGTCAAAGTATCAGAATCGACGCGACTAGTAAAAAATTGAACATACTCGGTCACCTCGGGGTGAATCCCATTCTCCGACAAGAGGGAAACAAATGCGTGGAGATAGGCTATGGATTTAGGATGAAGATGGCAAGAGTGAAACGCCGCCGAATAAGGAAGCCAAGAAAGAAAGGGTGTGACGGAATTGATAGGCCACGAAGGAAAAATTCGGAGTATACTACGTATCTTAAGCCAAAATCATCGTAAGGATGAGAGTAGGCGGAAGGGAGGAAATTGTGGGTGACCATAAGGACTTTAACATCCTTTAAAGTAGCATCTAAAGAGGAAATATCAAGGGAAGAGGGAAAGGGTTGACGACCTTCAGTGAAAGGACGGTCAAGAGATAACAGAGTAGGCCGGAAACCCTTACCAGCTTTAGTGCCCTAGACCGCCTCCGCAACAGAAACAAAACCCCTTGTCTTATCTTTCAAAAACCTAGAAGGAGACATAATCCTTGAAAAGTAAAAATTGCAAGGCGCGAAGAAATAGTAGAAGAGAGGAAGACAACTACGACGAAAGCTGGAAGTTGAAAGCGCAAGAAGTAGTTGCTGAAAAGGCAAGGAAAGAGAAAAAAACAGGATCTTAAATATAAAGACGGTAAAATTCCCTTTCTCAAAATATGGTTGAATATAATAAATGGTACAAAAATCACCTTTTTTGTAGAAAAAAGCAGAGAATCTACACATTCCTTATTGTTATACCAAAAATTTTAACCCCCCGAAAGAGAGTCTCTTAACTTATAAGTGCTAAAAGGGTAGTTTGGTCAAGTGTTATCAATTCCAGTTCGATTGGCACGTTTCGAGGCACAGATGACAGCTTGGTCATCATGAGGGGCATTTTCATAATTTTTGCGGCTCCTAAGCCCTCCCATAAGGTTTCTATCTCCTTTGAAAATGGCTGAAATCAATTTGGAATGCCTTGAAACTTTGATACATTGTAAAGGACGACATTTAGAGCATAATGGCTTTAGAATTTTGATTTTTCAAACTTCCAATAATTTTTTAGAAATTTCTTAACATTTTTGACGAGAAATTGAATTTAAAAATATTTCAATATCCTAAAATTCTAATTTATCTTTTGAAAATGCAAAAATATCTTCCTCTACACGTGGTTAAAATTTCATGGCCAGATTCCTTTGGGAAGTCACCTAACCAAAACCTTGAAAACTTCGGTTTTTATCAAGTTACTTTATCTTTAGTGATGCCTATATAAGGAACCTTATCTCTTGATGAGGAGGACACCTCAAGAACCCTAAACAGTCAGAAAACACCTAGCCGTCTTCTTCTTCCCACGTTTTGAACTCCTAAGCCTCAATCAAACACCGAATCTCACCGAAATCATCACCAAAACATTTTTCAATTCCCATCACTTCAGCAATCATCAAACCTCCACCAAATTACCTCCAAAACTTGAAGAACAACCTCAATTCACAAGGGTCATAAGCTGGGTTCGAGCTCAATCTGGAACCACTACTGACGAGGCTCCCAAAGATTACCGACGTGAAGCATTACATCAATCCCGAATGTAAAACATGTTAGAATTCAGGTTTTCTAACTCTCCTCGACTCCATTAACTCTTTGTTGAAACTTGGTATCGAACTGAAATTTTACGGCTCCTGAATTGACATTTGTTTTTGTTTATGGCTAATAACTTGCTTGCTAAGTTTCATCACTAATTGGAATTCAAACTAAAATCTTTTGATCACTAACATTTTGGAAATCTTTCAGGCTACACATCCATATTATTTTAGCTGAAAACACCACCAGGAAACACACAAACGCCACTGTCTGTGACTAGTCCGCTCCCTCGGACGGACTGTCCGTGGCCACGGACAGCCTCGGACGGCGGTGGGAATTGATTTTTCAAATGTTTTAGGCTTTCCAATTCATGCTTAGGCCCACGAACGCCATGTCCGTGGCCCCAGACTTTTCAAAATTTTGTTTTCTCATAAAATTGACTTTGTTATATAACTAGGTTAACTAGGGTCCAAGGGTGCGGATATTAGGTCCATGGCCACAAACGAAATCAAATTTTGACCTAATTCGGCTTCTGAAACCCAAATTTAGGTAATTAAAATTTTCACTTTAATTTTCAGTCAAAAATGTTAAAAAAACAAAAAAAACAGAAGCTTGCGCACTTTGGTTGAAATAACCTCGTAATAAGCCGTAACTAATCTAAGTAGAGGAAAAACAACCTAAAGGGGTAATGAAAGTAATTTGAACCCTGAATAGGTCGAATACCTAGCCCTCAAACCCAAACTCTCCTTTCTTAATTTATCCTAGGTTAAAATTAGGTGGTGACTCTTAATAGGTTCCAGTGACCTAACTTAGGATTTAATAACTACTGTTATTTGACTTAGTTATTAAACTTAGGTTATAAGTTGACCTAGAACCCGATCTGATCCTAATCAACCCAAATCAACATAGGATAGTGGTTCAAAAATCGAGGCTTATAGAATGGCGACTCTACTGGGGACAGTCTCTTAATATTAACTTGTTTAATTTTAAGACAGAGGACTAAACTCAAAAATTATTTGTTTACGGCTTTTATGTTGTTTGTTTACTTTTGCGCAATTTAAATTTCTGTACATATGCATTATACGAGAGCGAGGGTCCATAAAAAAATGATTTTACCCCGGGACCCGTACTAGACGACCCATGTCCATGACTCACACCTTCTCAGGTCATGTGAACAAGTGGGGGGGAAGAGGAGGATTTTGTCTAACCACATCCCCTTATACCTGGGCTTCGGCTCCTAGCACTTCTCCGACAGTATGCATACCCAGCCTAATGTTTGGTTAGTCAAAGACCCGACCGTAGACGCATACCTCACGGTGATGTGAAAAAAAGTGCAGAAGCCCCAAGAGAATAGCTGAAATACCCCAACCTTAAACATGGCGATTAAATTATCCTAATAGGTATTTAGGAGCCCAATAATGATTAAGAAATATTGGTAAGGGAAAATAAATCCAAAAGAATGAAAGAAACGCCAAAAAAGCAAAAAACGCTAAATAAGCGTTAACTAACCATAGGAGGTAGGAGACCTCGGTTAGCGTATTATAAGGATTCTAAAGTCTTAATTAAGTCTAAATAAATATTAGGGAACAAATCCCGAAGAAAACGGATCCTTAAAATGGATTAAAAACACTAATGAGCATAAAAGCGCGTTTTTCGAGGTAACCCGGAAAATGTGACTTTAAGCGGGTCAAATAGACTCGTAACAATTTTGGTTAACTAAATAATCATTAATAAATATTAGTGAAGCTTTAGAACCAATAAAATCAATAAAACGAGGAAATAGTAAAAACTGTCAAAAACGGGAAGTTGTGGGGTAGAAACATAAATAACTCAAACTTATGTGTCCCATTTGCAAATAAAAATTAAAAATCTGAATGAGAGTGGTATGGGTCTCTATTTGTCCCCTCTCTCTCTCACTTATATTAATTGTCTATTACACTACAAGACAAACAAATAAGTAATAAAGTAACAAAAATTAAAAAGTAGCCCTCTCTCCCCTCATTTCCTTCTCTCTCTCCTATTCTTTCCTTCCCCCATCGTGAGACTCCTCTTCTTCCCCCCCCCCCTGGCGCGATTTTTGAAGCTCTCTCATGGCTCCCATGGCAGCCTCCTTTCTTCCTCATGCTCTAGCTCCATTTGAGCTCCAAATGTAAAATAAAATACATATTTGAACTCCCCTCATCAAGCTCTACATTTCTATCTTTTCAAAATCCGAAAATGAGCAACTTCATCTCCATGGGTTTTGAGCATTTGAAGAATAAATGACATCATTTCGAAGCATGGAGTCTCCTCTTCCTCCTAAGGTAAAAAGTTTCAAGAAAAATCTGTTTTTCTTCACTCTCTATAGTGGCCGATTTTTGCCCCCTTTGTAATGCCTTGTCTTCTTCTTGATTTGAGCTTGGTTCAACTCTCCAATGGTGGAGGCACTCTCCTTTGCATTCAAGGCTTAAAAACCTCTCTTAAAAACTCCAAGGTAAAACCCTAGCTAATGGCATTTAAGCCCTTTCATTGAATTAAAGTTATCCAATGGGTTAAGGAGTTTAATTGTATCTACTTTGTGTTCTTGAATGTTAGCTTGGGGTTTGGTAACCCCATTGCTCAACTTGACCGAGAATGAAGAAGAGGAGAGGTGGAGAACTTAAAAGAGGAATTGTGATCTCAAGGTAAGAAAAACCTATCTTAATGCACAACCTATATGTATTAGGATAATGGGATGGGTAAATGAATCAATGAACCCAAAACATGTGAGAAAAATCTGCTTGCTTGGTATTTGAGGAAGTTGTGAAATAGAATTGCAAGTAAGAGCCAAAGTGCCATGTATTTATGTTAATGCATTGTATTGAGCTTGGAGAATTGTGTATATGCCTTGGAGGAATTTTGTATGAACCTTGTGTGCTGGTAGGACCCTTGTTGGGTGTGGCTAGCTTTAGGTTGAATTTGATGAGAGAATGTGTATTTGAGGATGTAAGAATTGTAGGCGAACTATGGCAAAATTTCGGTAGGAATTGTACATTTATGAATGACTTGGTGAATGGGAGAACCAAGGTGTGTATTGGAGTTAGTAGAGATGTTTAGTAGTGATGAAGTGGTAGTTGTAGTATGAGAAATAAGAAGTGTAAAATCTGTAGCAAAGTGTATAAAAATGCATTGGAGAAGTTAGGAAAAATTAGTGTGTAAGAATTGGTAAAAAGAGTGTTGGACTTGGGTATAGATATTGTAGTTGCTTGGAAATGAATTGGAATGGTAAGATTGCATTAGAACAAATTGAAAAATGCAAAGAGGGGTGTAGGAATGCACAAGTGTGCAAAGTGTGGAAATGAGAATGGAAATTTGTAGAATTTGAGCAAGAAGTTGAGTAAGTATTGGACCATGGATTTAAGGAGTTTTAGTGAGTGTTTAAGTGTGTTTAAATATGTACAAAACATGTGGAAAGATTATGGAATGATTGGAGGTGGATTAAGGGTTGAATAGGGGTTAAAAAATAACCTTAATAGCAGTTTTTAGCAGGGTCCGGGACTTAGGATATGTACCAAGTCCCGGACCGCTTCAAAAAAAGGCCCGAGAGTGAATGCAGGAATTGGTCCGGGACTTAAGTCCAGGACCAAGTCCAGGACCAGGTGTAAAAATAGGCCGAAAGTCAAGTTAAGTGTTGGTCAGGGACTTAGGGTCCGGACCAAGTCCCGGACCACCCCCAGAATTCAGCAGAGAGTGTTTTTAAGGGTTCTAAACATGGGGGATTGATTGGTAATGGTTTTAGAAGTTGTTAAGGCCTTGTTTGGTGACATTTAAAGGCCCTAAGTAGTGTAAACAAGTTTGAGAAGTAATTAAGAAAGTTGTAAGTTTAAGAACATTAAGTTAAACCGAAACAACGGGATAAGGGGGTAAGTACGGGAGTAGTAACTATGTATGTAGTGTAATGCTTAGTATTAATAGAATCATTTGGCATGTAGTCATTGGTTCGAGTGTAAAGATCGAGGAACGAGAGTGAACCAAAGGAACAAGGGAACACCCGGTAAAGTAAATTTCAGGAAAAGGTATGATTTCTTCATGCCCTGTATCCTAATCTGGTTACCCCGATTTGTGTGCTTATTTGATCACCTAAATAAGATAAATGCATGAATCGGACTATATTGCACTTACCTGTGCTTGACTTATGTTGTTCTTGATATTTATTGTCTTGAACACTAGTTTGTATAATTCATGAAATATATGAATGATGATGAAGTGTATTTGTACCCTATATTGTATTTGTGTATTGTATTACATTTCGTATGGATGTATGTATGAGCATTGTATTGTATTATTGTGGCTTGGATGTGTGACTTCTACTAATTCCTAACTACCTAACTCCTAACATAAGAAAGGAATAAATTGGAATGAGTAGAAGTCCGATATAGCTTCGGCCACGCGTGAGGATGAGGAGACACAAGAGGTTGGATCCGATTCCTGGTTCTTAAACTGGTCCATGGCCCAAACCCCTTAAATGGGTAGCATCTTGGATTGGTGAACCAAGTAAATCCCGGTGGTGGGACAGAGTAGTCCCCGGGCCAGAGGTCCCGACGACTTAACATAAGTAAGAGTAAGTAAGTAAGTAAAGTATGAGTATGTATGCGTAAGTATGGTGTAACGAGTAAAAGAGTAATCTCCACCCGATCAACCCGGGTGGACAAAAGGAGCTAACAAGTATTGTGGATGTATGGAGCGTGTATGGTGTATGTATTGAGTATGTATTGTATATGCGCATTTCAGGAAAGGTAAGTAAGTACAAACTGGCTTGTATGGACTACTTGTGTGTATTGAAGTGTATGTATGTATTTGTGCATAAAGTATTGTAGTATTATGTATGGAAGCATGTATGCATGTATGTATGAATAAAATGAACTGCATGTATTCGACCAAGTGGTCGGCGTACCCTCACTAGTACGCGGGGTATGCGGTTATCATATGCAGCGAAAGCTGACCCCCTAAGGGAACGTTTTTAGTGTGCATGTACCCGAAGCGGATATGGTCAAGGTAAGAGACCGGTGACTACACTTGGATAGCTAGAAGTAGTATGTAGAGGTGTACTAAATGGCACACCCTTGTACTTAGGAAGTAAGTAGTTGTGAGGAATGGGTAGATGTAGACTCCTAATGAGTACATATGAACTTTGAAGAAGCATTGTATTGTATTGGGAACCTAGTAAACTCGGTTATGTATATTGTATTGAATGGTATTGTAAAGGAGCAAAGTGTTGAATAGAGCAATGTAGTATTTAGTTGGTAAACGGAGTATGTAATGTAAATGTGTAGTACTCGGGATTCCGGTCCATCAGACCGATGCTGTATGTAGTAGTAGTAGCCTTGTTAGTCACGTGGGTGGCTAACGACAATGTATCACCCACTGTATGTAAGTATGTATCCGCTGCGTGAATCTGGAAGCATGAGGAGATTGGACGGTAATGACAGTATTAACGGTAGGGGTGTTACAAAAAATGGTATCAGATCGCTCTGATGACTGGAAATACCGAGTCTAGGAAATACCGAGTTAGGAATTAGAAGCTTAGGGCTAAGGGCTGAGTGATAGCATTAGAGAGATGCTAGTTAGGAACTCCCGGTGAGTACCGGATACCTACAATACCAGTCCCACCCACCGCATCCCCATTGTATAACTTGAGAAAGGACGCCAGAGAGAGGAAAAGCCCTCTCATACTCGGGAAAACCCGATCTGGCAGTAATGAGATATTCCTATAAGAGGAAAGAACCTGACATATAGTAGATTCCAAGAAATGGAAGACCCGGAGATGGATCCTGGTTGAACAACAATACCCGCACTTAATAGCGGTGGAATAAGCAATCCAACCACAAGGAGGCTACAACTTACAATAGCATGGGGCGACATGCTTAGCAGTCGCAAAACCTAGCTAAACAACCAGCAGCAGGAAAAGAAGCACTAACCGTGCAACGGAATGGAAAAAGAGCAGTAATGGAACCCGAGACACAAGTCTGCGGGACAACAGTAATAGCCAAGCAACACCACCAACGGTATGCTAGCTGGCTAAGGACATAGTCGGGAGTGATTGACTCCAAAACTACAACGCCAAAAAGGTTACAAACCTGGCCAACATAGCTTAGACAGCTACAAGAACATTCACAAGATATAATCTGATGCAACTACAACCATAGTGCCTAAACCAACTCAGGCTCAGTAACCACAACAAATGTGTGGGAACAAGCAACAAGGAAAGACACAGCCAAATCAAAAGGGGAACCTCCAAGGATTGGAGAGGTACCCTGATCGACGACAGTCATGTCAAATTTACTGAGAAGTCACTCAGGAGACTAATTAACCTAAGTAAATGATCGATAAGATCAAAGGAAGAGTCAACAAGACTATCAAGTACCAGTGAAAACCATACCGTAACCGATATCGGTTTACCCAAAAACCACCAGTACCACGCACTTGCCACGGCAAGTGCAGTAATAACGGGAGCATTCAGGAGGACTTTTAACATACCACAGGTACATAGTAATGTGCCGTGACAGCGATGAAGCGACTACAGGAATAAACATCCTAAACCTAGAGGAATGAAACCATGGAAAGGCCTGACGGCCTGACCACTACAATTAGAACACACCAGTCAGCGGGAAGCTGGACTTGGTCAAGATTTTGAACATGGCTATGCCATGAAGAACTTCTTTTAACACCGTACCAAGATTTTAAAACCAAATTTTTCTTTCAAAACCTAACCAACAGAATTACGGTTAGTATCATAGAATGATACAAAAGGAGTTGACAACAGAATACTTCACCTAGGCGTGTGACGAACACTACGGGTGTACCCAATTACGGGATGTGGGACGACCACACTCCGAAGGAGCTTGTGGGCCTGACAAGTAGTCGGGTAAGTGGTAACGTATCAACAAGGTACCCCACGTATGTATGCATGTAGTGTACGACACACGGGAAGTAGCCAACTCCGTTCTACGGACCATGAGTAAGTTCAAACCAGAACAGCTGGACACCTCAGACAATCAAGGAGAAGGAACTCAGCTATGTAATAAGTATAAAGGAACTCAGAGAACCCATCTGAAGATGAGGAATGAGGATTAGGAAGTGCAAAGAGCGCAGACTAATAAGTATAGACATTGGATATGTCTCAAAGACTTCAGCAAAATACATGACAGCTGGAAGGGATACCCAGCCTAAACACTGTAAGGCAAATGCCTAATATGAACACGACGATGCACAACAAATAGGACAGAGCTCCCAAGAGCAATCACAAGATTACCACAAGGTATAACCCATCATTGAAGAGGATATTAAACCTAGTCTCGAGCACTAGGAGCAAGTATAAGCAGTCTACCCAAGAACGGGAGACGTTATAACCCAAAAAGGGATATCTCAAATACAATACCACAAGGAGGTATTGTAGACACAACGTATCATGAACCTGAGCCGGATGTAATGGCGTAACCAACAACACCCAGGAGCAATCCTTGAAGGGTGTCTGAGTTAACAACAGTTGAGCAAAGCGTCATGATAGGAGCACGGTAGCTAGAACGAACACTCGGTTAGGACACCGAAGGGATTTCACTTAACAAGAAATACCCTAAACTAAGGCACTAATTAGCACCAGCTTGCCTAGAGGGCCTCCCATGAACGGAAGCGTTATGCCGCGACTTGCCATGGAGCCCAGTAATACCTCCAACCCATGGGGTGTACAAGGAGTGGAAACATGTATGAGCAGCTTGCAGTGATAAGGCTTAAAAGCCATCAACCAACTATGTTATGTAAACCTTAACGGTTGCATAACCCACACCATTTGATAACAAGACTTGCAAGAGATATTATCTCATACGACAAGAAATCAACAACTGGACCATCCATTCAAACCCAACATCCTGAGTGGCTTGGAGTAATGGCCAACTCAGTGTCACTATCACAAGAGCATCAGTCTAGTATACAGTTGACAAGCTTTTAATCACCTTTATGCCTTTTGTAGCAATGGTAACACAGAGGCATAGGAATCGTTATAATGCTAACAATGGTCTGGTCCACACTTGGACACTACGAGAAACCAGAGGAAGGTACCCCTCATTAACCGGAGATCACCAATGTGGTGAAGAGGTGAACCCATTGGAAGGCTTCCATCTACTACAACAATTAAGCCTATGCATACAGATACTGCCAAGAGGCGATGGAACAAGGACAAAACATTCCAAACCATCACAACTTAAAGGAGTAAGTATACTCCATATGCAGTACATAAGCAAGTACTAACATAGTAACCCTACCATGAGACTCATGAGTGGTGACAAACCCCTCAACAAAAACTTTCATTTATTAGTGATGAAATACCCTCCAATTGGAGAACGGGACCAGAAAACCTTGAAGTTTCTTGGGATGTTCTGGTGAAGTATATACGGAAGTAAAACCACACAGCCAGAGCCTATAACCAATGCTCAGCACTGGAAGACAGTTATTGTCAAAGACAATCAATGTGAGTGCACATTGCACACCATGAATGACCAACGCTCAAGAGAGCTTGTAACCCGATAAATTACTTCGTCCATTATCAACCAAGATACTTGGTAAATTGTATCACAAATGATGATAGAATGTGAGGTAAGCTAACCTACACATAAAACCTAAGTTGAATAAGACATCTCCACATTGGGAAGATAATAGGATTGCGGTATGCCACGACAACCGACATACACGCGAACAGAGGAAACCCTCAGTGTCCATGCCATAAGGAAATAGTGCCAATAACAATGGCAATAAGTGAAGAGGAATTACCACAGTAACAGGAACAGTAAAAACAATGTTGTACAATGAGTAAGAATACGGTACGCAATAAGCGACCGCTATAAGGAAGTAGCAGATAATGACACGGAGTATAAGTATGAGATGACAGGCAGAAATATTCTTTCCTATCACATAAGTGACTTACTGTCAAGCGTTTACGCCTCTGCACTCTGTATGACTGAGTGTTTTGGTATTGCACGTGTGCAGTTAATGATCTAATGGGATGGCTTGGGATATGGAAGATGTAAACCGTAGTAAACCATTCTTGTCACCAACAAACATGGCATAAGCCAGCTAAGGAGGCTTTGCAATAGACCGTGCGGCCCGAGGCCAAAGAAGCACGAAGAGTGTGAAACACACTAACAACCACAAGATGTGAACTCCATTGAAATAAAAGATGAAAGGAGACGTAACAAAGTCACTAGGACCGACGCATAGAAATGCAAGGTCATGCAAGTAAAGAACACTTATACTGAATCAGAGAAACTGGTATAATTTAGAAGCTATTGACAACAGAGGAAGCACTACAACTAAGCAGTGACTTGACCTCACCCGACAATAAGTCGGAGGAACTTAGTGAATAATCGTGGAAGCACGAATAGCATGTGCAGTAGATTACCAGAGAGCTGGTTACAACCTAAATTTAATTCAGTTCAAACACGGTAAAAGAATACCGCAGTTGTTTAGTAAACCTTATTCCCATAATAGACGGACAAAAGGTGATGTATAGCACATTAAGGATAACACGAAGGGTAAGTAACCCGAGTTATCAGGGTCACGCAGCAGAAGCTAGTGGGCCCTAGCTAGGAGACAATATACCTAGTAAGTATAGTAGAATACTATTAATGCCTTGAGGCTTAATAGGCTGGAACCGAATTAATAATGAGTTAAATAAACTCATATAGGAATCCTTGGTGCAAAGACTAAACCATTGTTATGATTAGGACCCTTTGACAAGGGTATATTATGTAATAAACCGTAAAGAAGCTAAAACGCTTCAGATTGCCCAAATTGAGTAAACCAATGTTTAATAATAATAACATATGGTAGATTACGTGGGCGTAATCCCTTTAAAGGGGGGTAGAGCGAAAACCACATAATGTGAATTTTATGAATAAAACACATAAACTATAATGTGCATAGCACAAATGAGAATTGATTTGATGATTGGTACTATGTTAAATAAACATAAGTATTCATTCATATTGAAATTGTGGTAATTAGGCATGAGAGATGCAAATACCATAGGATGGATATACCTACCTTGTAACACCATGTAAGAGTATTAGTAAAAGAAAAGTAATGAGTAGTGGATGGAGCTCCACAAGTATTGTAGCCTTTGAAGAGGTAGTACGAAATGAATGAGGGTAGTAGATGAATGAAGTCTAGGAGTAGTGTATACCTGGGTAAGTTATTGGAAGTAAATTGAGAACAACTAAATTCTACAAGTATGGTAACCCCTAGTTAGAATATTTGAAACGATGGAGAGTAATGGATGGAAGCAGTGAAGATTGATGAAATGAACACCTAGGTATTGAACCTCGAAGTAAAGCATTTGGGAAGTAGATTGAGAATGACTGATGGACCAAATTCCATCCTTTGGAGATGTATGAATGACTGGGAAGAGTAAAAAGATAAAACATGAAAATAATTGAATTAATTGTTTGTTTGAAACTGATGTGGGAAGTCGAACTTGATCCTGATCAGATCAAGGGAAACCGAACACAAATTGGGGTGGAAAGATAGTTCAACACTGATGCTGATCACATCAGGGTCGAATGATTCTTGAAGCTCCCCTCAAGTGGTCACAAGAATTACACATAGGATAGAAGTAATGAATATAAATTGGAACTTGGAGTTGGATGCTTTAGAAAGATTTCTAATTAGCTGTTGGGAAGGATTTTTCCTTAGACTGAGAATAAGGATTTGGCTAGAAGCTTATACCGGAGAAGATCGTAGCGTAGCATATTGTATTATTCCAAGGGCAGCGGGACATAGAGGAGTCCTGTGTTAGTTGACCTGAGTGCCTGCGGGACTGTATGTGTATTGCATTGCTTTGGGGATAGCTTTGCATTGTATATATGTGAAAACCTGGTAATGTGGAACCAATGGTTAGTAGTAATGTGGATTGGAGTAATTATAGTACATTTGGATGGTATGGTATGTAGAAACCTTGAGTAATGGATTTGGGAATTAGTAAGGAGGAAGAATGTATGACCCTGGTATTAGACATGTAAGAATGAGTAAGCATTGTAAACTTATAACCTCGAACAACTTTGAGGACAAAGTTATTAAGGGGGGTAGATTGAAATACCCCGACCTTAAACATGGCGATTAAATTATCCTAATAGGTATTTAGGAGCCTAATAATGATTAAGAAATACTGGTAAGGGAAAATAAATCCAAAAGAAAGAAAGAAACGCCAAAAAAGCGAAAAACGCTAAATAAGCGTTAACTAACCATAGGAGGTAGGAGACATCGGTTAGTGTATTATAAGGATTCTAAAGGCTTAATTAAGTCTAAATAAATATTAGGGAACAAATCCCGAAGAAAACGGATCCTTAAAATGGATTAAAAACACTAATGAGCATTAAAGCGCGTTTTTCGAGGTAACCCAAAAAATGTGACTTTAAGCGGGTCAAATAGACTCGTAACAATTTTGGTCAACTAAATAATCATTAATAAATATTAGTGAAGCTTTAGAACCAATAAAATCAATAAAACGAGAAAATAGTAAAAACTGTCAAAAACGGGAAGTTGTGGGGTAGAAACATAAATAACTCAAAATTATGTGTCCCATTTGCAAATAAAAATTAAAAATCTGAATGAGAGTGGTATGGGTCTCGATTTGTCCCCTCTCTCTCTCTCACTTATGTTAATTGTCTATTACACTACAAGACAAACAAATAAGTAATAAAGTAACAAAAAGTAAAAAGTAGCCCTCTCTCCCCTCATTTCCTTCTCTCTCTCCTATTCTTTCCTTCCCCCATCGTGAGACTCCTCTTCTTCCCCCCCCCCCCCACCCCCCCTTGCAGCGATTTTTGAAGCTCTCTCATGGCTCCCATGGCAGCCTCCTTTCTTCCTCATGCTCTAGCTCCATTTGAGCTCCAAATGTAAAATAAAATACATATTTGAACTCCGCTCTTCAAGCTCTACATTTCTATCTTTTCAAAATCCCAAAATGAGCAACTTCATCTCCATGGGGTTTGAGCATTTGAAGAATAAATGACATCATTTCGAAGCATGGAGTCTCCTCTTCCTCCTAAGGTAAAAAGTTTCAAGAAAAATTTGTTTTTCTTCACTCTCTATAGTGGCCGATTTTTGCCCTCTTTGTTGAAATACCCCAAACTTAAATATAGTGATTAAGATTATTCTAATCCTTATTTAAGTGCCTAATAATGCTTAAGTAATATTGGTAAGGAAAAATAAATCCAAAAGAAATAATAAACGCTTAAAAAGCGAAAAATGCTAAATAAGCGTTAGACAACTGTAGGAGGTATGCGACCTCGGTGAGCGTATTATATGGATTCTAAAGGTTTAATAAGACCTAAATAATATATGGGAACAACTCCCAAAGAAAACGGATCCAAATAATGAATTAAAACGCTAAGAGAACTTTAGAGCACGTCTTTCGAGAGAACCCGAAAACGTGACCTTTAGTGGTCAAACGGACCCGTAAAAAATTATAAATAATTAAATAACAATTATTAAGCATTTACGGAAGCTTAATAATCAATAAAAATAATTAAACGAGAAAATTCTAGAAAACGGGCCCGGTTAGTGAATAGTACCGAAACCGGGTAAAATAACGAGCGTTTTCGGTAAAAGACGAAAAACGCTCCAGCTAGTAATACATGTGGGGGCCGGTTTTTATGAGCTAATTAATTCCCTCACACACTTACATACTAGCTAGCTAAATGAGTAAATCATAAAGCAAAAAGTAAAAGTACAAAAAGGTAAATAACACTCCCTCACCTCACTCATTTCTCTACTCTCTCATCTCTCTCCTTCCTCCTCACCGATTTCTCTCTCCCTCTCTCTTCTGGCTGCTGCGATTTTGGGAGCTCCACAAGAAGCTCTAATGGCTTCCCTTCTTCATCCTCATGCTCCACCCTCATGTAAGCTCCAAACTCAAAAATGATCACATATTTGTAATCCCCTCATCCTCCTCTATCATTCCCTCTTTTCAAAATTCGAAAAGGATGAGTTTCATCTCCATGGGTTTTCCCCATTTGAAGAGAAAAGCACACCATTATGGAGCTTGGAGTCTCCTCTTTCCAACAAGGTAAAAATCTCCATAAAAGGTTCAAGTTTCCTCCATCTTCCTTTGGTAACCGATTTTTGCCCATTGTAATGCCTTGTTTTCTCTCTCTCTTTTGAGCATCAATTTCTCCTTGCAATGGTGGTAGATTCTCCTTCTTGAACCAAGGGCTAAGACCCCTCCTAACACACCCCAAAGGTAAACCCTAGAAACTTGCTTTAAGCATTTCAATGAACTAGCATTAAATTAAGGGTTAGTATTTTAATTACACTTGTTTATGTGTGCTTTGGGTGATGGGAATGGAGTTTGGCAACTCCATCCCCCATGTGACCGAATTGTACAAGGAAGAGAGGAGAAGAGGTGGAAAAGGAAAGAGGAAATAAGAGCTTAAGGTAAGAGCTCTTTCTTGAAGGCTAAATTTAATGCACTAGAGTAATGGGAATGAGTAAACAAATAAAAGAGCCTAAACTATTGTATTAGTAATGTAGTTGTGGAAGTTTAAGTATTTGTGAGCAAGTATGTGGATTGTAGGCCTTAGAGCCAAATAATTGTGTATGAGTATTAGTATTGTGGATTGAGGAAGTATTGGTGAATTTATATTGTATTGATTGCTGGTAGGACCCATGTATGGGTGTGGCTAGTTTTAGGAATGAACTTGGTGAGAATGGGCTTGTGTGGCTAAGTAAGAAAAGTAGATGAACTATGGCAAAATTTTGGTAGGAATATGTGCATTTATAGATGACTTGGTAGGGGAGAACTAAGGTATGTATTGGAGCTAGTAGAGATATTTAGTAACCATGGAATGGTAGTTGTAGTATGAGGATATAAGGATGCAAAATCTGTAGCAAAGAATGCTAGGAATGCATTGGAGAAACTAGGAGGAATTAAGTGTATTTGGAGAATTTGAGGTGAGTGTTTAATACCTCGGAAACAAATTAAAAAGGATTTAGGTAATGGGAAGAACTAGGATGAAAAGATAATGTAATGAGGATGCTAGTAATGGTATTGGTAGTAGGATTATTGAATGGTAGAAGTTGGAATGAAAACCTGTAGCATAAGAGGAAAGAAAACTATTGTAAATGTTGAAAGGAAGTGAGGAGAAATTGTGTATGTGGATTTAGAAATGAGTAAGGAATTTGGGGGATGAACTAAGGCAATTTGGAGGGCCTTAGTAGTGTCCAAACATGTGAGATTACATGTAGGAAGATTGGGGAAGCAATGGGCAAATTATAGAACTGAAAACAGATTTTAAAACTGAAGTACTGGGCCGGACCGACCTTGGGACCGAACCTGCAAGGTCGGTCGCGCCTTAAAAATACACAGACGGGAAGTCTTCTGACTTCGACCAAACTTACAAGGTCGGTCGAGTCGTAAATTGAGAAGGCCAGGGGTCTACTAGAATGGACCGACCTTGGGACCGAACTTGGGCAAGGTCGGTCGAGTCCAGAAAACTCGAACCCAGAACATACTGGAACAGACCGACCTTGGGACCGGACTTGCAAGGTCGGTCGGGCCTGAAATTTTCACGTAAGTAACTCACTGGAATGGACCGACCTTGGGACCGGACTTGCAAGGTTGGTCGAGCCTGGAATTTTGCCTTAACGAAACATACTGACTTCGACCGACCTTGGGTCCGACCCTGGGTAAGGTTGGTCGAGTCAAAACAAAAAAAAATGTTTTATTATATGATTAAGGTAATCATATGTATATATATGCCTATATACATATATATGCATATATATGTAGTAGTACACTATAAATGAAGTAGCGAAAGTAAGAAAGTAAGTGCATGAGTAAGAAAACGAGTTAAGGAAGTTGAAAGTATAAGAACGTTAAGTTAAACCAATGTAATGGGATAACGGGGTAAGTACGGGAGCAGTAACTATGAATGTAGTGTAATGCTTAGTATTAATAGAATCATTTGGCATGTAGTCATTGATTCGAGAGTAAGATTCGAGGAACGAATGTGAACTAAGGAACAAGGGAGCACCCGATAAAGTAAATCAACGGTGAAAGGTATGATTTCTTCATGCTCTGTATCCTAACCTGGTTACCCCGATTTGTGTGCTTATGTGATCACCAATAAGATAAATGCACGAATTGGACTTATATTGCACTTAACTGTGTTTGAACTATTTTGTTCTTGTGTATCTTCTTGAACATTTAGTTTGTATAATTCATGAAACGTATGAATGGAAATGAAGAGTATGTGTAAGTAATGTGTACTTGTTTATTGTATGGATGTATGGAAATGAAGTACTGACTTCTACTAATTCCTAACTACCTAACTCCTAACTTGGGTATTGAGTAAAATGGAATGAGTAGAAGTCCGATATAGTTTCGGCCATGCGTGAGGATAAGGAAACACAAGAGGTTGGATCCGAATCCTGGCTGTAATCTTTTCCATGGCCCAAATCCCTTGAATGGGTAGCATTCTGGATTAGTGGGCCACCCCAAAGCCCGGTGGTGGGATGTAGTAATCCCTGCCCGGAGGTCATACCGACTTAACTGTAGTAAAGTAAGTAAGAAGTAAGTATTGCATGAGTATCGGTCTTGACTATTGTAAGTCATTGACCTTGAGTAAATGAGTATTGAACACCCGATTAACCCTGGTGTGTAAAGAAGCTAATGAGCCTTACGTGTGAATTGGAGAAGTGTATCTCCGTATTGCGTATTGAGTATGTAATGAGTACGTATTGTGTATGTGTATTCTGGAAAATGGTAAGTAAGTGTTGGTTGACTTGTATTGTCTCCCAAGCATGTATTGTACTGTGCGTATGTATGTATACCTTGTGTAGTATTGTAGTATCGTGAATGGAAGCATGTATGTATGTATGTATGGGTTGCAAATGAATTGCATGTATTCGACCAAATGGTCGGCGTACCCTCGCTAGTACGCGGGGTATGCGGTTATCATATTCAGCGTAAGCTGACCCCCTAGGGGGAACGTTTTTAGTGTGCAGGTACCTGAAGCAGACATGGTCACAGAAGAGACCGGTGGACATGCCTAGATTACTAGGAACGAAATGTAGATTGTAGTAAATGGTATAAGGCTTGTAGCCTTGAATGTAGAAATGTACCAAGGGGTACACTATTACGTAAGTTGCAAGTATGTAGTGGTGAGAATTGGGTAGTGGTTAGACTTTAAAAGAGTATGTAAGAACTTGGAGGAAGTATCGTATTCGTGAATGGAACTTAGTAAACTCGGTATGTGTAATGTATTATCTTGTATTGGATTATGGAGTATTGTATTGAATGGAGTATTGTAGTATTCAGTAAGTAAAGGGAGTATGTATTGTATTTGTGTAGTACTCGGATATTCCGGTCCATCAGACCGATGCTGTCTGTAGTAGTAGTAGCTTTGTTAGTCACGTGGGTGACTAGCTAGCGGCATTGTATCACCCACCGTATGTAAGTATGTATCCGCTGCATGATTCTGGAAGTACGAGGAGATTGGACGGTAATGATGGTATTAACGGTAGGGGTGTTACAAAAAGTGGTATCAGAGCGAAGTATCGCTCTGATGACTGGAAATACCGAGTCTAGGAAGTACCGAGTTAGGATTTAGAAGCTTAGGGCTAAGGGTTGAGTGATAGCATTAGAGATATGCTAGTTAGGAACTCCCGGTGTGTACCGGATACCTACAAGACCAGACCCGCCCTCCGCAAACCCCATTGTATAACTTGGGAAAGGACGCCAGAGAGAAGAAAAGTCTTCTCATACTCGGGAAAAACCCGATCTGGCAGTTGTGAAGCAATCACACAGTGAACAAGAACCAACATATGGTAGATTCCAAGAATTGGGAGTCCCAGAGATGGATCCCGGTTGAACAACAATACCCGCACTTAATAGCGGCAGGATGAGCACTCCAATCACAAGGAGGCTGCAACTTACAACAGCATGGGGCGACGTGCTCTGCAGTCATGAAACCTAGCTAACTAACCAGCAGCCGGAAGGAAGCACTAACCGTGCAACAAAATGGGAAAATGAGTAGTGATGGAACCCGCGACACAAGTCTGCGGAGCAGCAGTAGCTGAATAATGCCACCAACGGTATATCAACTGACTAAGAACATAGTCAGGAGCGATTAACTCCAAATTACGACACCAAAAGGTTGCAATACCCGGCCAATATAGCTCAGACAGCTACAAGAACATCCACGGGATATAATCCGATAGGACTACAAGAGTAGTGCCTAGACAAGCTAAGGCTCAATAACCACAATAAATGTGTGGGAACGGGCAACAGGGACAACACTAAACCAAATCAAAAGGGAATCTCCAAGGATTTGAGAAGTAGCCGGATCTACGACAGCCATGTCCGGATCACTGAGAAGCCACCCAAAGGATTGAGTGTCCCAATCATAACTCAATAAGATCAAGGGAAGAGTCAACAAGACTATCAAATACAAACGGGAACCATACTAAGATTCGTAAAGGATTATCCAAAAACCACCAGTACCACGCACTTGCCACGGCAAGTGCAGTAAGGACAGAGATACGTAAAGGAACTCTAACACCCCACAGGTACATAGTAATGTATCGTGACTACGATGAAGCAACTACGGGATCACAAATCCTGAAACTGAAAGAATGGAACCTTGGTAAGGCCTAACGGCCCGACCACTGTACCTAGAACATACCAGTCAGCGAGAAGCTAGACTCGGTCAAGAACTCCAGCATGGCTATGCCATGGAGAACTGCTCTTAACACCAAACTGTTATTTCAAAACCCAAACTTTCTTCCAAAACCACAACCTTTCTTCTAAAACCTTGGATTTTGAAACCAAACCAACAAAATTACGGTGAGTATCATAGAATGATACGAGAGGAGTTGACAACAGAATACTTCACCTAGGCGTGTGACGAGCACTACGGGTGTACCCTACTACGGGATGTGGGACAGCCGCACTCCGAAGGAGCTTGCGGGCCTGACATATAGTTAGGTAAGTGGTAACGTATCAACAAGGTACCCCACGTATGTATACATGTAGTGTACAAAACACGGGGAGTAGTCAACTCCGTTCTACGGACCGTGAGTAAGTTCAAACCAGAACAGCTGACACTTCAGACGATCAAGGGGAAGGAACTCAGCTAAGAAATAAGTATGGAAGAACTCAGAGAATCCATCTAAGGATAAGGAATGAGGACTAGGAAGCGCAAAGAGCGCAGACTAGTAGGTATAGACATTGGATATGTCTCAAGGACTTCAAACAATTACATGACAGCTAGAAAGTGTACCCAGCCTGAACACAGTAAGGCGAAAGCCTAACATGAACACAACGATGTTCAACAAGCGGGACGGAGTTCCCAAGAACAATTACAAGACCACCAGGGAGTATAATCCATCATTGGAGAGAATGTTAAGCCTAGTCTAGAACTCTAGGAGAAAGTATAAATAGTCTACCCAAGAACGGGAGACGCTATAACCCAAAAAGGGAATAACTCAAATACACTACCACAAGGCGGTATAGTAGGCACAGCATATCATAAACATTAGCCGGATGTAACGGCGTGACCTAACGGCACCCAGGAGCAATCCTTGAAGGGTGTCTGAGATAACAACAGTGGAACAAGCGTCTTGATAAGAGCACGGAAGCTAGAACGAACACTCGGCTAGGACACCGAAGGGATTTCACTTAACAGGAAACACCCTAAATTACCAGAAGGCTCGGATTAACAACCGATTGCCAAAAGGGTCTCCTATGAACGGAAGCGTGATGTCACGACTTACCATGGAGCCTAGTAATACCTCCAACCTATGGGGTATACATGGAGTGGAAACATGCATAAGCAGCTTGCGAAGAGCATAACCTGCAGTAATAAGGCTTAAAAGCCATCAACCAACTATGATATGTAAACCTTAACGGCTGCATAACCCACACCATTTGATAACAAAACTTGCAAGAGATATTGTCTCATACGACAAGAAATCAACAACTGGACCACCAATTCAAGCCCAACATCCTGAGTGGCTTGGAGTAGTGGCCAACTTAGTGTCACTGTCACTAAAGCATCAGTCTAGTATACAGTTGACAAGCTTTTAAGTACCTTCATGCCTTCTGTAGCAATGGTAGCATAGAGGCATAAGAACCGTGATAAAGGCCAACATTGGCCTAGTCCACATTTGGACACTACGGAAACTCGAGGAAAAGTACCCCTCATTAATCGAAGACCACCAAGGTGGTGAAGATGTGAACCCTAAGAAAGGCTTCCTTCTACTATAACAACAAGCCTAGGCATATGGATATTGCCAAGGGGTGATGGAATAAGGAAATGAGATTTCCAAACCATTACGATTTAAAGGAGTAAGTATACTCCATATGCACCCAAGTATGTAGTGAACCATTCTGTAAACACCAACGCGGTAAACCTTGTCATGAAACCTGTGAGTGGAGATAAACCCTCCACAATCACTTTCATTTATCAGTAATAAAATACTCTTCAAATAGAGAACGGAATCAGAAGACCCTTGAAGTTTCTTGGGATATTCTGGTGATGTACATACAAAAGTAAAACCACACGGCTAGAGCCTATAACCAATGCTCAGCATTGAGGAGACAGTAATTATCAAAAACAATTAATGTGAGTGCACATTGGGCACCACGAATGACCAACGCTCAAGAGGGTCGATAACCCGATGAATCACTTCATCCACTGTCAACCAAGACACTTGGTAAATTGCATCATAAATTATGAAATAATGTGAGGTACCAACCCACACATGAAACGTGAATGGAAATGAAACATTCCCACATTGGGAATATCGTAACATTGCGGTATGCTACGACAACCGCCATACACACGAACCGAGGAAACCCTCAGTGTTCATACCATAAGGAAATGGTGTCAATGACAATGGCAATGAGTAAAGAGGAACTATCACAGTAACAAAGACAGTAAAAACGATGTCATGTAATGAGTAAGAGTATGGTGCGCAATAAGCGACCGCTAGGAGGAAGTAGTAAGACGATGACACGGAGTATAAGTATGAGAAGACAGGCAGAAATATTCATCCCTATCACATAAGTGATTTACTGTCAAGCGTTTACGCCTCTGCACTCTGTATGACTGAGTGTTTTGGTATTGCACTTGTACAGCTAATGATCTAGTGGGATAGCTAGCAATATGGAAAATATAACCCGTAGTAAGCCCTTCTTTTCACCGACAAACATGGCATAAGCTAGTTAACCCAGCTTAGCAACAAACCGTGCGGCCTAAGGCCAAAGAAGCACGAAGAGAGTAAAACACATTAACAATCACAAGATGTGAATTCCATTGGAATAAAGGGTGAAAGGAGACTGAAGAAGTCACTAGGACCCATGCATAGAAAATGCAAGGTCATACAAGTAAAGAACACTTCTACTGAACCAGAGGAACTGGTATAATTCAGAAGCTAGTGACAACAGAGGAAGCACTACAACTAGGTAGTGACTTAACCTCGCCCGACAACAAGTCGGAGGAACTTAGTGTATAATCGTGGGAGTACGAATAGTATGTGTAATAGATTACCAGAGAGCTGGTTACAATCTAAAACTCATTGAGTTCAAACAACGGTAAAAGAATACCACAATGTTAGTAAACCTTATTTCCACAATAGAGGGATAAAAAGGTGAGGTATAGCACATTGAGGATAACATGAAGGGTGAGTAACCCAAGTTATCAGGGTCGCGCAGCAGAAGCTAGTGGGCCCTAACCAGGAAATGTAATACACCTAGTAAGTATGAAAGAATGGCTATCGATGCCTTGAGGCAAGATAGGCTAGAACCGAATTGATTTTGAGTTAAATAAACTCATATAGGAATCCTCGGTGCAAAGACCAAACCATTGGTATGGTTAAGACCCTTTGACCAGGGCATATTGTATAGTATATCGTAGTGAAGCTAAACGCTTCAGATTGCCCAAATCGAGTAAACCAATGTTTAATAATAATAACATATGGTAGATTACGTGGGCGTAATCCCTTTTAAGGGGGGTAGAGCGAAAACCGCTTAATGTGAACTTTATGAATAAAGCACATAAACTATAATGTGCATAGCACAAATGAGAATTGATTTCATAACTGGTACTATGTTAAGTACGCATAAGTATTCATTCATATTGAAATTGTGGCAATTAGGCATGAGAGATGCGAATACCATAGGATGAATATACCCATCGTGTAACCCCAGTGTAAGAGTATTAGTAACAGAAAAGTAACGAGTAGTGGACGGAGCTCCACAAGTATTGTAACCTTTGAAGAAGTAGTGCGAATTGATTACGAGTAGTAGAGGAATGTAGCCCATGAGTGGTGTATTCGTAAGTATGTTATTGGTAGTAATTGAAGATAGCTAAATTTCATAAGTATTGTATTCCCTAGTTAGAATAATTGAAATGATGGAGAGTAATGAATGGAAGTAGTGAAGGTTGATGAAATGAGCATTTAAGTATTGAACCATGGAGTAAAGCATTTGGGAAGTAGAGCGAGGATGATTGATGGATTGATTCCATCCTTTGGGATGTATGAATTCGTATCACGACTGGAAAGAGTAAAAAGATAGAAAATGGAAACAATTAAATTAATTGTTTGTTTGAAACTGATGTGGGAAGTCGAACTTGATCCTGATCAGATCGAGGGAAACCGAACACAAATTGGGGGTGGAAAGTTAGTTCAACACTGGTGCTGATCACATCAGGGTCGAATGATTCTTGAAGCTCCCCATAAGTGGTCACAAGAATCACACATGGATAGAGGTAGTGAATATAAATTGAAATTTGGAGTTATATGCTTTAGAAGGATTTCTAATTAGCTGTTGGGAAGGATTTTCCTTAGACTGAGAATAAGGATTGGTTAGAAGCTTATACCGGAGAAGATAGCAGTGTAGCATATTGTGTTATTCCAAGGGCAGCGGGACATAGAGGAGTCCTGTGTCTAGACGACCTGAGTGCCTGCGGGACTGTATGTGTATTGCATGGCTTTGGGGATAGCTTTGCACTGTATGTATGTATAAGTTTTGTAAAGAGGAACCGGATGGTCGATAGTAATATGGATTGGAGTAATTATTGTATATTGGTATGGTATGGAAAGGAGAAACCTTGAGTAACGAATTTGGGAATTGTAAGGAGGAGGAATGTATGGCTTCGGTATTAGGCAAGTATAACTGAGTAAGTATAGTGATCCCATAACCTTGAGCAACTTTGAGGACAAAGTTCTGAAGGGGGGTAGATTGAAATACCCCAAACTTAAATATAGTGATTAAGATTATTCTAATCCTTATTTAAGAGCCTAATAATGCTTAAGTAATATTGGTAAGGAAAAAAATCCAAAAGAAATAATAAACGCTTAAAAAGCGAAAACGCTAAATAAGCGTTAGACAACTGTAGGAGGTATGCGACCTCTGTTAGCGTATTATATGGATTCTAAAGGTTTAATAATCCCTAAATAATATATGGGAACAACTCCCAAAGAAAACGGATCCAAATAATGAATTAAAACGCTAAGAGAACTTTAGAGCACGTCTTTCGAGAGAACCCGAAAACGTGACCTTAAGTGGTCAAAAGGACCCGTAAAAAATTATAAATAATTAAATAACAATTATTAAGCATTTACGGAAGCTTAATAATCAATAAAAATAATTTAACGAGAAAATTCCAGAAAACGGGCCCGGTTAGTGAATAGTACCAAAACCGGGTAAAATAACGAGCGTTTTCGGTAAAAGACGAAAAACGCTCCAGCTAGTAATACATGTGGGGGCCGGTTTTTATGAGCTAATTAATTCCCTCACACACTCACATACTAGCTAGCTAAATGAGTAAATCATAAAGCAAAAGTAAAAGTACAAAAAGGTAAATAACACTCTCTCACCTCACTCATTTCTCTACTCTCTCATCTCCTCCTTCCTCCTCACCGATTTCTCTCTCCCTCTCTTTCTGGCTGCTGCGATTTTGGGAGCTCCACAAGAAGCTCTAATGGCTTCCCTTCTTCATCCTCATGCTCCACCCTCATGTAAGCTCCAAACTCAAAAATGATCACATATTTGTAATCCCCTCATCCTCCTCTATCATTCCCTCTTTTCAAAATTCGAAAAGGATGAGTTTCATCTCCATGGGTTTTCCCCATTTGAAGAGAAAAGCACACCATTATGGAGCTTGGAGTCTCCTCTTTCCAACAAGGTAAAAATCTCCATAAAAGGTTTAAGTTTCCTCCATCTTCCTTTGGTAACCGATTTTTGCCCATTGTAATGCCTTGTTTTCTCTCTTCTTTGAGCATCAATTTCACCTTGCAATGGTGGTAGATTCTCCTTCTTGAACCAAGGGCTAAAACCCCTCCTAACACACCCCAAAGGTAAACCCTAGAAACTTGCTCTAAGCATTTCAATGAACTAGCATTAAATTAAGGGTTAGTATTTTAATTATACTTGTTTATGTGTGCTTTGGGTGATGGGAATGGAGTTTGGCAACTCCATCCCCCATGTGACCGAATTGTACAAGGAAGAGAGAGAAGAGGTGGAAAAGGAAAGAGGAAATAAGAGCTTAAGGTAAGAGCTCTTTCTTGAAGGCTAAATTTAATGCACTAGAGTAATGGGAATGAGTAAACAAATAAAAGAACCTAAACTATTGTATTAGTAATGTAGTTGTGGAAGTTTAAGTATTTGTGAGCAAGTATGTGGATTGTAGGCCTTAGAGCCAAATAATTGTGTATGAGTATTAGTATTGTGGATTGAGGAAGTATTGGTGAATTTATATTGTATTGATTGCTGGTAGGACCCTTGTATGGGTGTGGCTAGTTTTAGGAATGAACTTGGTGAGAATGGGCTTGTGTGGCTAAGTAAGAAAAGTAGATGAACTATGGCAAAATTTTGGTAGGAATATGTGCGTGTATGGATGACTTGGTGTATGGGAGAACTAAGGTATGTATTGGAGCTAGTAGAGATATTTAGTAACCATGGAATGGTAGTTGTAGTATGAGGATATAAGGATGCAAAATCTGTAGCAAAGAATGCTAGGAATGCATTGGAGAAACTAGGAGGAATTAAGTGTATTTGGAGAATTTGAGGTGATGTTTAATACCTCGGAAACAAATTAAAAGGATTTAGGTAATGGAAGAACTAGGATGAAAAGATAATGTAATGAGGATGCTAGTAATGGTATTGGTAGTAGGATATTGAATGGTAGAAGTTGGAATGAAAACCTGTAGCATAAGAGGAAAGAAAACTATTGTAAATGTTGAAAGGAAGTGAGGAGAAATTATGTATGTGGATTTAGAAATGAGTAAGGAATTTGGGGGATGAACTAAGGCAATTTGGAGGGCCTTAGTAGTGTCTAAACATGTGAGATTACATGTAGGAAGATTGGGGAAGCAATGGGCAAATTATATAACTGAAAACAGATTTTAAAACTGAAGTACTGGGCCGGACCGACCTTGGGACCGAACCCGCAATGTCGGTCGCGCCTTAAAAATACACAGACGGGAAGTCTTCTAACTTCGACCAAACTTACAAGGTCGGTCGAGTCGTAAATTGTGAAGGCCAGGGGTCTACTGGAATGGAGCGACCTTGGGACCGAACTTGGGCAAGGTCGGTCGAGTCCAGAAACTCGAACCCAGAACATACTGGAACAGACCGACCTTGGGACCGGACTTGCAAGGTCGGTCGGGCCTGAAATTTTCACGTAAGTAACTCACTGGAATGGACCGACCTTGGGACCGGACTTGTAAAGTCGGCCGAGCCTGGAATTTTGCCTTAACGAAACTTACTGACTTCGACCGACCTTGGGTCCGACCCTGGGTAAGGTCGGTCGAGTCAAAACAAAAAAAAATGTTTTATTATATGATTAAGGTAATCATATGTATATATATGCCTATATACATATATATGCATATATATGTAGTAGTACACTATAAATGAAGTAGCGAAAGTAAGAAAGTAAGTGCATGAGTAAGAAAACGAGTTAAGGAAGTTGAAAGTATAAGAACGTTAAGTTAAACCAAAGTAATGGGATAACGGGGTAAGTACGGGAGCAGTAACTATGAATGTAGTGTAATGCTTAGTATTAATATAATCATTTGGCATGTAGTCATTGATTCGAGAGTAAGATTCGAGGAACGAATGTGAACTAAGGAACAAGGGAGCACCCGATAAAGTAAATCAACGGTGAAAGGTATGATTTCTTCATGCTCTGTATCCTAACCTGGTTACCCCGATTTGTGTGCTTATGTGATCACCAATAAGATAAATGCATGAATCGTACTTATATTGCACTTAACTGTATTTGAACTATTTTGTTCTTGTGTATCTTCTTGAACATTTAGTTTGTATAATTCATGAAACGTATGAATGGAAATGAAGAGTATGTGTAAGTAATGTGTACTTGTGTATTGTATGGATGTATGGAAATGAAGTACTGACTTCTACTAATTCCTAACTACCTAACTCCTAACTTGGGTATTGAGTAAAATGGAATGAGTAGAAGTCCAATATAGTTTCGGCCACGCGTGAGGATAAGGAAACACAAGAGGTTGGATCCGAATCCTGGCTGTAATCTTTTCCATGGACCGAATCCCTTGAATGGGTAGCATCCTGGATTAGTGGGCCACCCCAAAGCCCGGTGGTGGGATGTAGTAATCCCTGCCCGGAGGTCATACCGACTTAACTGGAGTAAAGTAAGTAAGAAGTAAGTATTGCATGAGTATCGGTCTTGACTATTGTAAGTCATTGACCTTGAGTAAATGAGTATTGAACACCCGATTAACCCGGGTGTGTAAAGAAGCTAACGAGCCTTACGTGTGAATTGGAGAAGTGTATCTCCGTATTGCGTATTGAGTATATAATGAGTATGTATTGTGTATGTGTATTCTGGAAAATGGTATGTAAGTGTTGGTTGACTTGTATGGTCTCCCAAGCATGTATTGTACTGTGCGTATGTATGTATACCTTGTGTAGTATTGTAGTATCGTGAATGGAAGCATGTATGTATGTGTATGGGTTGCAAATGAATTGCATGTATTCGACCAAATGGTAGGCGTACCCTCGCTAGTACGCGGGGTATGCGGTTATCATATTCAGCGTAAGCTGACCCCCTAAGGGGAACATTTTTCAGTGTGGGCAGTACCCGAAGCTCAGACATGGTCACAGAAGAGACCGGTGGACATGCCTAGATTACTAGGAACGAAATGTAGATTGTAGTAAATGGTATAAGGCTTGTAGCTTTGAATGTAGAAATGTACCAAGGGGTACACTATTACGTAAGTTGCAAGTATGTAGTGGTGAGAATTGGGTAGTGGTTAGACTTTTAAAGAGTATGTAAGAACTTGGAGGAAGTATCGTATTCGTGAATGGAACTTAGTAAACTCGGTATGTGTAGTGTATTATCTTGTATTGAATTATGGAGTATTGTATTGAATGGAGTATTGTAGTATTCAGTAAGTAAAGGGAGTATGTATTGTATTTGTGTAGTACTCGGATATTCCGGTCCATCAGACCGATGTTGTCTGTAGTAGTAGTAGCTTTGTTAGTCACGTGGGTGACTAGCGGCATTGTATCACCCACCGTATGTAAGTATGTATCCGCTGCATGATTCTGGAAGTACGAGGAGATTGGACGGTAATGATGGTATTAACGGTAGGGGTGTTACATTTTTAATGCCTTGTATTCTTCTTGATTTGAGCTTGGTTCAACTCTCCAATGGTGGAGGCACTCTCCTTTGCATTCAAGGCTTAAAAACCTCTATTAAAAACTCCAAGGTAAAACCCTAGCTAATGGCATTGTGGAGGGTGATTTTTCAGTATGAGGGGGGTCTATCTAAATATGGTCTAACTGAGCAGTCTAGATCATAGAAATTTGCCATTCTGTGGAGGGTGAAAACCCGTTAATCTGGCATCCCTCAAATACCTACTAAATCGTCCGTCTTTCCCAGAAAGCGTAAAAGGGAGTGCAAATGTGCACTACACCCGCTCTCGATGGGCTCCACGCGGACTTATGCCTCTATAAGGCGGAGTTGACTAGAGTCGCCACCTAGTTTGACCTATGATAACTAGGAAGGAAGATTGGGTTCTAAGAACCGTTAATTGACTCTCATGATTTGTTGCCTATGGAAAGGACTTATCTGATCATACTAGAGATTCTATGTGGGTTCGCACTGGGTTACACCCCTCGGAAGTGGCAATGACCACAACCTTGGATTGGTGCCCGAGGAAACCTCGGTCTCCAATTGTCGGGATTTCCTTCTTTCAAAACCTTGTTAGAGAGATTCATTTAAAAGCCAAGGATAGGATTAGGATGGGAAGGGAGAAAGAGAATGGATGAGGCGAGCTTTCCCGTCAAGCTAGCGCCAAGAAGTATAATTGATGAATTCGAAATAGTATGGAATGAAAGCTTGAGAAAAATGCTGAGGTTGAGTGGATAGTCCAAACTTGAAGTCTGATGGTTTGAAGTTTGTGGGAACCGAAGAAGACTAGAGTGTTTGAGAGATATGAGAGCCACCTTAGAGGGGAAAAGGGGTTTTTTGTTTGGAATGGGGTCGCGCCCTAAATGGGCTGCCAACGTACTCAACTCCCTGTTGAGATCAGACCTTACGTAGTTCAGCGTTTTGGGTTTTGGAAGTTTTGATGCTTGTGGAGTTTGAAGATATTTGAGGTGTTTGAGATTTAGAAGGGTTTGAAGTTTCGAGAAGTTTCGGGTTTGGGATGCTAGTCTATGAGACGCTCGGGTCTGTGAGACGTTTGAAACCTTGAGATGTCGAAGTCTGTGAGACGCTTGGATCTGTGATACGCTCGGGTCTGTGAGACACCCAGGTCTGTGAGACATTCGAATCATTGGAATGACAAAGTCTGTGAGACGCTCGGGTCTATGAGACATTTAAAATGTAGGGGGATTTGGAATGGAATTGAAACTGAATTGAAATCGATGTTGAATTAAAGTTGAATGAATTTTGATTTGGATTGGAATTGAATTGAAATTGAATTGAGATGAACTTGGAGTTGAATGAATTTTGATTTGAATTGGGATTGAATTGAAATTGAGATTGAGTTGGAATGAATTTTGAATTAAGAATTGAATGAATTTGAATTGAATTGAATTAAGAATTGAATGAATTTGAATTGAACTGAATTAAGAATTGAATGAATTTGAATTGAATTGAATTTGAATTGGGGTTGGAAAAACGGGTCGGGTCAAAATTTGGGTTGGTCAAAGTTTGGGTGGTCAAAGTTGGGTCAATGTCAAAGTTTGGATTGGTCAAAGTTGGACCAGGTCAAAGTTCGGGTTGGTCATAGATGGGTCAATGTCAAAGTTTGGATTGGTCAAAGTTGGACCAGGTCAAAGTTCGGGTTGGTCATAGATGGGCCAAGTCAAATTTGGACCGGATTGGGCCTCGGTCAAGGTTTGGGCCAGATTGGGCCTCGGTCAAGGTTTGGGCCAGATTGGGCCTTGGTTGGGCTTTTGGGTTGAATTGGGCCGAGTTGGGCCTTAGAAGATGGACCGATTTAGGCCTCGGAAGATGGGCCGAGTTAGTCCATGGAGAAGTGGACTAAAAATTGTTTTTGTTTGCAATTGGGCTGAAAATTGTTTTTGGACTGAATTGGCACTGATTTTTGGAATAAAAGTTGATGATATTTTTATTAGAATTGGAATGTTGATTGTGCATTTTATTCTGACATTAAGGGATGATTTGAAAAGTTCTGAGGAAAATGGGTATTCCTCACATGGACCGTGTCTAGGACCCGTATGCATTGAGGATACCCAAACCTAAGGCTTTTCTACAAAGGGGTGTCCTATGAGCTATCTAGGGCTTCCTATTGTTTTGGGCCTCTATATTGGGCTGGGCCCAACAATTACCAAGCTAATCTATACGATATGTAACATATAATACAAAATAGTCATGAATTTGAAATTGAAGATAAACTAACAAGCAAACATAACATGAACTACTATGTACATTTGTTTATCTAAACCTTCATTTTATTGTACGAATTTCAATTTTTTCACCAAGAATCAAGTTAAAAACTAGTAAGTGTGAGTCCTAATCTATTTTGTTCTTCTCCCTTTTTTTTTCTTTCAATGACCAAATAAAATTTTATACTAGAAGCGAATAAACGAGAGACATATGGCCTAACTTCAAAAATTTCTACTCCCAAATTGTCAACCGGTTGAATAAACCCAAAACTAAACCGCTCGCTAAAACTGGTCATATAAATCAAATAAAGTTACGCGTTGAGCTAGAAAAATTACTCTTCATTTTGTCAAATTGTTGATTGGTTGAACCAACACACCCCCTCCTCCCTTTTATTTTAACAAACATTAACCTCATCCTATAAAATCAGAAATGAGTAAATAAAATTAAAACTATACAGACTGATCAACAAGAAAAATAAAAATTAAAAAACATACAGCTATAGATCCAAACCAAAGAATACAAAATTCGTCAGAAGCTGTAAAATGAAAGATTATAACCGTGGCAGAAATGAAACAAAATAGCTGCAGGTGATTATACGAGCACCGAATATGAGAAACATTAATACACGCAGATTGAATAAATCAGAATATGTACAAGACATCATAGAGTACGAACTGTACCCACCTGAGTTTGAGAATGAAGATGGCGCATCTTCCTATTCGCCAGTCAGGTTGCAAATGTACCGTGAACAGAAGAGAGGGAGTGGGGGCAGTATGCTTCTTGTTCTCCGGTTGAAGGAAATGATAAGGCAGGGCATGGGTGTTCATTCTACGTAGCAACGTGAAGAGAATGGAGAAATGCAGAGCTGTTGAGTTCCTTGTTCTCCAGCGACGGTGAAGATGGAGAGCTTGCGGGCTTGTATATCCTTGATCTCCAGGCTGGCGATGATGAGGGAAGTGAAGAGAAAGAGATCGCAGAGTTTGTATGTCTCTTGTACGTTGATGAAGAGAGGTGAGCTTGTATGTTCCTCGTTCAGAGTAGTGGGTTGCAAATGCACGGGAGTGAAGTGTCCGAAGCAGAGCAGAACATGTATCTCCTTGTTGCCGTCGGTGAAGAGAAACGCAGGAAAGCGGAGCTTGTACATTCCACGCTCTGGATGAAGGGAATGAGAGGGATGGAGATGTATGTTCTTCGATCGCCAGTTTAGAAATAGAGAGGTGGAATGAGGAAGAAGCAGAGCAGTATGTCCCTTGTACACCAGTGAATGGAACGGAGACGCAGAGCTAGTACGCTCCTTGTTCTTCTGCTAAGCAAACGAAGGAGTAGAGCAAGGTGTGTTCCTTCCGGATTGCAAATATACTGGGAATGAAGAGATCGCAGGAGTAGGCGTTTTTGACGTTGAAGAGAATGAAGGTAGCATAGATGTATGTATCTTGTTCGCCCATCTGAGTAGCAAACATACCGTGAGTTTAGAGGTCGGAGTACAAAGCTTGTATGCTTGTCTCCAGTTTGGACTGCGTTAACCGTGAAGAAGAGAACGGAGTAGAGTTTCGACAGTTTGGGGATGGAGTAGAGTTTTGACAGCTTTGGGGTTGCAAAACTACCGGCGTGAAGATTAGAAGTAGGAGAATGTATGCTTTTTAGTGCTTTGAGAAGATGAAGAATGAACGAAGTCGGCTGGTGTTGCTTGTTCACCAGTTTGGTTGCACATTTCCGTGGAGAAGAGAATGAGGATCGTTCGGCAGTTTTTGAAGAGAATGAAGGGAGTGTGAGTAAGTATGCTCCTGTTTCGACAGTTTGAAGGGAATGAAGAAACGAGAACAAATATCTTGGGACTGGGACTTGACGGCTACTGTTGCTTGTCTTGGGAATAGGGTTTCTCTTGTTTTTATAAGTGGGGAGCGTGGGTGCTAGGTTTTTCTAATCGTCAGTATGGAGGAGATGGGCTTGGTCTGGATGAAGGCAAAAGAAAGGGACTGAAGTTGTGTTGTGCTGGTGGTTGGGCTTTATCGAAAATAAAAGGAAGATGGGCTGCTCCTCACAAGGTTCAAACTCAGAACCTCCAGCTATCCCCTGAATGCTCAAACCAATTGAGTTGTGATGATATTCAGTATATTACCACAAGATATGAGAATAGAGCTCTAATGTTTGACGGGCTGACAAAATAAAACGCCGCTTACTGTAGTCAATATTGGAACCTGAAACCAACAACCTTCTCAGCGAATGCACTAACCAATTTGTTAGTTCAAAACTCAATACACAGACGTAAGAAATAACACTTGAGCTCTAGTTCGAACTGAATGAGTTCACGGAAAAATGCAATGAAAGAGTTTAATCTAATAAAATGAATTGGTTTCTTATTGAGGGTCATGAAATAAAGGAATGTAATAAAAATATAAAACATAATGAAATGTAAGATAAACATAATAACATAATAAGAACATGAAATAATGCTACTATGGTGGAAGTAAAAAAAATACAAGTGAATTCTATAAAATTGGAAACTGAATTAGCTATGTACGAGTCACAGTAAATAGGATGGAATAAACGAGTAATAAAATGAAATAAGACGAGAAAGCTTGATCAAATTAGCGGCAAAACAAAATATACTAGTATAAACAATAATAGTGAAAATGTACATAAAATGATGAAAATAATTCCAAAACTAATAGTGATAAAGACAAAATAAAAACAAGTACTAATAAAGAAAATACAAGTAGAGGTATCAATGAAATGAAATGAGATAAAATAAACAAGGAACAACATAACATAAACCAAAATAAAACAAATAGACAGATGATCATGCGAATAATACAGAACTGACTAACGTGAAAATGAATTGAAAATAAAATGGTAGAATATGTAAATATTGAAAATGGACGGGTTTGAAAACGGAAAATTGATTTGGAAAATTTGTCATAGAATGACATTTTCATTTTGGTGCGCACATGAATAAGTGTTGAAAAGAAAGGCGACGACCCTCTTATTTTATTTATTTTTTTGGAAATTTGTTTTATGCGGTGAGAATTTTTGGTGTCTACAGATGGCTCCCCTTGATTCAATTCTGCAAACCTTTGTAGAATTGGATCAAGGTTGAGGGCGCCAAAAATTCTCACTACGGTTTTGTGGTGCATTGGGATGCGACCGTGAGGAAGATAATGTATGAATACGACGGGGAATGATATGATAGCTGAATGCACGGGGACTTATTACAAGCCTCAACTGGACCTCTTGACATCCAGCCTAGAATGCTAACAAAGATTCGTTTGGGGTGCACGAGGACTTAGGAGAGCCTCAACTGGACCTCTTGACATCCAGCCCTAGGACTTATGACGAGCCTAGGATGCAATTGAAAGTATGAGGACTTAGGAGAGCCTCAACTAGACCTCTTGATATCTAGCTATAGGACTTATGACGAGCCTATAATACTTTAATCGAGTACCGTACTAGTAGCGTAATAGCTACCTAGCAGGTGGGTGTGAAACGATCTTGCCCTAGTAGCGTAATAGCTGCCTAGTGAAGAAAAAACGGCGGGACCGCACTAGTAGCGTAATAGCTGCCTAGCGGGTTATGAAGTGAACGATCTCGCACTAGTAGCGTAATAGCTGCCTAGTGGAGGAAAAGATTGGGGACCGCACTAGTAGCGTAATAGCTGCCTAGCGGGCTATGAAATGAACGATCTCGCACCAGTAGCGTAATAGCTGCCTAATGGAGGAAAAATGGCGGGACCGCACTAGTAGCGTAATAGCTGCCTAGCGGGTTATGAAGTGAACAATCTCGCACTATTAGCGTAATAGCTGCCTAGTGAAGGAAAAAGGTGGGACGCACTAGTAGCGTAATAGTGTCTAGGGGTTTGAAAGAAAATGCGACCGCACTAGTAGCGTAATAGCTGCCCTAGCGGGTGTGAAACGAAAATGCGACCGCACTAGTAGCGTAATAGCTGCCTAGCGGGTGTGAAACGAAAATGCGACCGCACTAGTAGCGCAATAGCTGCCTAGCGGGTGTAAAATAGAAATGTGACCGCACAGGTAGCGCAAGAACTGCCTGGCGGGTGTAAAACGAAAATGCGACCGCACTAGTAGCGTAATAGCTGCCTAGCGGGTGTGAAATGGAAGTGCGACCGCACTAGTAGCGCAATAGCTGCCTAGCGGGTGTAAAACGAAAGGCGACCGTACTAGTAGCGCAATAGCTGTCTAGCAGGTGTAAAACGAAAGGCGACCGTACTAGTAGCGCAATAGCTGTCTAGCAGGTGTAAAACGAAAGGCGACCGTACTAGTAGCGCAATAGCTGTCTAGCAGGTGTAAAATGAAAAGCGACCGTACTAGTAGCGCAATAGCTGTCTAGGGGTGTAAAATGAAAAGTCGACCGCACTAGTAGCGCAATAGCTGCCTAGCGGGTGTAAAACGAAAGGCGACCGTACTAGTAGCGCAATAGCTGTCTAGCAGGTGTAAAACAAAAGACGACCGTACTAGTAGCGCAATAGCTGTCTAGCAGGTGTAAAACGAAAGGCGACCGTACTAGTAGCCAATAGCTGTCTAGCAGGTGTAAAATGAAAAGTCGACCGCACTAGTAGCGCAATAGCTGTCTAGCAGGTGTAAAATGAAAGGCGACCGTACTAGTAGCGCAATAGCTGTCTAGCAGGTGTAAAACAAAAGGCGACCGTACTAGTAGCGCAATAGTTGTCTAGCAGGTGTAAAACGAAAGGCGACCGTACTAGTAGCGCAATAGCTGTCTAGCAGGTGTAAAATGAAAAGTCGACCGCACTAGTAGCGCAATAGCTGTCTAGCGGGTGTAAAGATGCGTCAGATAGTGAGCAAATTTTGTGGGTATATGCAGATGATATGTGATGTGAGGTGATTAACCAATGTATTAATTGAATTAAACTCGCTTTTTGTGGATGTAGGTTTTTGCGTGAGCAGATGGCTCTATAGTAATGTCAAACTCTCGGGATGGCTCCGGTATGGCTCCGGCATGGCTCCGGCATGGCTTTAAGGATCTGAGATGGCTCCAGCATGCGTTGATGGCTCCAGTATGCATCGATGGCTCTGGTAGGCACTGATGGCTCCGATGTGGCCAACGGTCCGGGGTGGTTGGTGGGTTTTGATATGACAGTGACCTTGAGAATGGTCGATAGTCTTGATGTGGTTGTTGAAGTTTGAGGTGACTGATCGGTCGGCTCCATATGATGGATTTGCTGTGGGTGAACTTGTTATCATTCTGAATTGCCAAACTTGGTTGGATGTCTTCGGTGTAGTTCTCATCATGGCTCCGGGATGGCTCCGTCATGATTCATGACCCCATTGTGAGTAACGGCCCTGGGATGGTTGGTGGGTTTTAATTTGTGTGAAGATTATCGGGATGGTTGGTGGGTTTCCATTTGGATTGGATTTTGAGTCGAATGTTGGGTTGATGTGATTAGTGAATTTTTGATTGATGATGTTTTTGTGTGTGATGAACGGCTTTGGTGTGGCTCCGGAATAGCTTCAATGTGACTCCGAGGGGAAGAAGGGGGAGTTTTTTTTTTCTTTGAGGTGGTCGCACCCTGGACGGGTTGCCTACGTACTCAATTCCATATTGAGATCAGACCATACGTAGTTCGATCCTCTGTGAGCAAGGTCTTGGCGACAAAATGGCTCCGACAGGGATTTGAAGTGGCTTCTGTATTGTTCGTGAACTGTTGGGATGGCTCCCGTGTAGCTTTAGGGGTGGTCTCAATGTCTGAGGATGACTCCCGTAAGGCTCCAGCTTGGCTCTGGGAGCGGTGTTGACGAGGCTCGAGCATGAAGCTGGGTGGCTCCAGGATTGTCTTTGCATGGCTCCGGGTGGCTCCTGTTTGGTTCGATGTAGTTTGAGGATAGCCTAGAATGGCTCCAAGATGGTTCGATATAGCTTGATGATGGCTCGGGATGGCTCTGGTTGACATCAAAAGTTATGCTTCAACAACTGCAACTGAAGTCGACTTTCAGCGAGACTGGGTGGAGTTCTTACCAGTCGGATGTTGAAAATGAAGTGGTTATGATGCATGCAAATACTAAATGCAAGAAGAGATGCAAAATGCATGTGCAGTTTTTCGAGAGAAGGTACGGTCCTATCTCTATTAATATGAGGCTTACGAATATAAGACATCTTCGGTTCGATCACGAGTGATTGTTGAGCTCGAAGGCGTGAATCACTTTCCTCTCATGGAGGGTTGTGGGTCAATCTCTCGTGAGTATGGTCGTGTGTGATAATGATGTGATGATACTCTCGATGCTCGGAGCAGTATTTTCCTTAGAATTCCTTTTTGAGGTTCTAGACTTTCCAATCCTCACAAATTCCTCAATTGCAATGGGGTTAGCTGTTTATGATTTGGTGCTTCGATCAAAGAGTCACTCGCACTCGAAAGACCTTGTGGGGTAAGGTCACGCTCTTCCACTCATGGTCCCTTTGGGATGACGGGACATGTTGATAACAAGTATGAAGCTTATGATTCATGTTTCAGATCCGATACTTTTCAGTTAACGCTCATCAACTAACGAGTCAGAGGTCTTTTATTGGGTTATAACGGGGCTGAGGGGTGTGAGGGTGTGATGTCACATGGGACTGGAGGATTTATTTAGGAGTTGTGGAGCTTTTGTGCAATAGAGAATATGTTTTACCTTCGCCATGGGTGGTATGATTAGACGGGCTTTGATAACCCCTTATCGGTTTCTTCGGGACATCATTGGTCCTTTTGGTTTGGATTTCTCCTTCTTGCCTCTTCTGGCGTGCGATTTGTACTTTCTTCTCATTTTTGTGTTTTTGAAATTGCATTTGGCTCATCAACTTCCTCAAGCATTTTTGCTTTGCAATTTGGTTTTCAGCTTCAAAGTTGCATTGATTTATCGATCTTCTTGAACATTTTCGGCTTTTCTTTTGGTGTTTGGCCTTGGGGTTGCATTGACTCACTAATTTCTTCGAACATTTCATTGTTTTGTGGAAGATGGTGGGGAGGGACCATGGCTCCGGCTCCTTTGAGATCCTCTATTGCAAGGGCAAGTAAGTATATGTACGTGGGTTGGCATGTTGTGGAGTTTCTGAAGAAAGAGTTTTTCATGAAAGGCTCAGCGGGGTTCACTAAGGGGTTGTGTAAAGGGTAGTCAAAGCTTTTTGGTTTTGTGGGGATTTTTATTCCTAAGTGCCTCGTCATCCTCATTAGTCAATGATTGTTTTCTTACTATTCTCGGATCTTTGCATGAATCACAGTTCGTATCCTGTTTATCGACATTGATCTCGCTATGAATTGTGTCTCTCCATGTGCTGAAGGAAAGCACAAGTCGCTCGTGGTTTTACCTCCATTGGGTCTCTCTATCTTCCCTCAACGCTCATAGGATTGTCCAGTACCCTTATTTGAAATTCAAGGGAAAATACTGCTCTTCGCACACTACTCACTTTGTTTGTGGTGCTGATTTTGATTGGACCCTTGTACTCATTGATGGGTCGAGAGTTAAGTGGTTCACGCACTCTGTTCAATCAATCTCTCAAGATTTTCTCGAAGATGTCATTTCGATATGGGAGTATGCAAATGCAATTCTCTACCATGCGATGTATTGTGGTAATATGGAATTACTATGTATAGGATGCATGAAATGCTGAAAATGATGAATGAAGATGGTTGACTGAGTGTTTTTTTTTTATGCAATGCATGAGTTGTAAGGTTATGGCTAGTCTCGCTTGAGTCGTTTCCAGTTGATGGTCTATGAAGCTCATCCCGTCATTGTAAGCCCCGAAGATGGTCTATGTGAGAGAAGCTGTTAGGTGTGATGTGAGAGAGGTTGTGTCAGAAAGATATTCGGTTGATGATTGGTTTCTGGAGTTTTGAGACTTTTAGGGAGTGACCACTCCCGCATGGTGGTCCCGCGACATGACAGTGACTGCATTTTTGGGATTTTTTTTGGATATATGATTTTTTTGGATTTTGAATGTATGCATTTTTTTATTATTTCGGATGTACACATTTTCGGGAATTTTTTTTTGGAATATGATTTTTTGGATGTATGATTTATTGGTATATGCTCTTTTGTTGTTGGTGGTGTCTATATACATGGCATGCCGAATGGGAAGATGCTTGAATCCCTAGTATTTCTTGTTATTGCTTCGAGGGTCACGCTTTCACTCGTGGGTACATACGGTTGATCACCTGCAAACAAACCGTTATAATAGAAAAAGAATATGACAAATGTGAATGTTAGTATGCTTTTTTTAAACAAAATGAGGTGAATGCTTGTGTGTGGTGAGTTGGGAATGCAACATGTGATTATGCAATTTTTCTGAGATGGGTGTGATTCATGCATGATTAATGAATATGAAGTGACCAAAAATGGGAAGAAGTAAGTCGTATGTGCTAAAAGAAAATAGTTTGAAAACACGTGTTTTCGAAGTGGTGGATTTTCTCAATATGAATTTTGACGCTCGGTTATTCGCAAATAAAATAGGGAGTGGGGAACCCTATACACATTGACCTAAATAAATTCAAGGGGAATGTACAACCTATACATAAAGTCTATTCAGAAATTGACAAGAGAGAAAGAATGCTAGGGGAAAACCTATACATCAATTCTAAAAGTCATTAAATGGGGGAGTTTGAGTATAAAAACTTCTCCCGGATTCTTCTGCTTTGTCTTTAAGCTTCTGACTGGCAGCTCATTCATGTTTGGGCTTCTGATTGGCCACTCGTTCGTCTTCGGGATCTTGACCGGTTACTCGCTCATCTTCTGGCTCTTGCAGCGAAGCGGTATTGTGATCAAACAAAAATCGGTTGGTGTTCTTCTGACTCTCAAAAAAATTTGAACTCGAACATCGTTGCTGGTCTTCATGTCACTCGACTCGGGTTGGTGCACCCTGATTTTCGGTTCGAATGATGTTGTTGATCTTCATGCGCTCCACTGCTCCGACGAGGGAAATAAGGGGCGTTTTTGAGAAAGGAAAGGTGAATGATCGAGCACAAGTTCTTTGTGAAAATCCACCACTTATGTGAAAACACGAATGTAGTACGCTCCATGGTAATGACCGCTGCTCTTGAAGGTGGGTTGAACTTCAAAAATAGCAGGTCGCAACATGGGGACTAAATCATTTATTTTGAAATACGTTTGTGAAAATAAACTTTGAAAACTGTTTTCAAAAACTATTTTGAAGCAATGTTGGTGAAAAATGTTGTTTGAAATTCGTTTGTAGAAAGTAGGCTTTTGAAATCTGTTTTTGAAAATAGTTTTTGAAATAACATTTGTGAGAAGTATGTTTAAAAATCATTTGTAAACAGTAGATTTTTGAAATCTGGTCTTTGCAAACTATTTGACAAAGTTTATTTTGGAAGACTTTGATTGAAATCAATTTTGAAAACTGTTTTGGAAATAACAATTTTGAAAATCATTATTTTTTTGAAAATCATTCGAGATGAACGACATTGAAGAGATTTCATTAGAGTGTTCAAACTGATTCATTTTCAAATTTTTGCTCATTTTTGAAACGTGATCACACATATGTAAGCGCAAAATAAAAATCGTGGCTGATTTTATGTGGAGCTGAGTGTGAATGATTGGGATAATCACCTTCCAGGTCAATCAATGCTTCCATACCACCGGGGGAACCGTCATCCCTTCACTGTTCATCTCTCGGGATTTATCTCTGTTATGCCTTGTGGGGCACGTCATCAAGAAAGTCCGGAGTGCTTAAGTTCGAAAGGTCAGGATACCCGAAGTGATACAGTCACACGAGCCACGGCCGGGGATTATCACAACATACTCACTTTTCGGAAACTTGGGGAAGTATTGCATGGGAACGGGTCTCCCCTCGTCTGCACGATAAGGTGTGTCTAAAGTCCAAATTATTCGCTGACTACGCTATGTCATGTATGGGTATCCGTAAATACGGGATCCGCTATGAATTTGTAGCGCGACATTGGGCTTTAAAGACACCCGTGGTGCAGAGGAATCATGGAGAACTGAGCCCATGCAATCTTCAGGGTAAGGCAAAAGGTGGTCAGACAGACGGCATACAAGGGGGTGACTACCCATAAGCCCATCTTAGACACCAGATAAGGCAGCTGGACACTGAAGGCTCATGGCTCACTATATGCTGGCTTAGACTCGGGTAATGGAGGATATTTTTGGATCATGAGCTTCAAGGCGTTGGTCTTGGACCGTATTACCTCGTGGGTTAACTCCTTCTAATAAGGACCCAACTCATGGGGAATCAACCGTGGACCGGTTGGGATCCCGTGACTCATGGACAAATCGGGTGACACAGAGGAATGCATGTCCTATGCTACCCGATGCAACAATGGGTTGACTCCTTCTAGGAAGGCCCCATTTACAAAAGCAATAAATAAGCAATAAATATTATGTCATGCATGAAGAGCAATAACATAAGACAGTAAACACACAACAATAAACACACAAAAGTGAAGCATGCAAATGGCAAAGCACACATATGGTACTCAAGGCCAATCTCGAACTCTAGACTCTCATCCTAACTATCCTCTCAGTACACACTCTATGTGTGGAGTAGAGTAGTCCTAGCGGCTTTAGAATGAATCTCTTGAAGGTTTTGAAAGAAGTGGGGAAGTCTCGACAATTTTGAATAGAGTTCAGTCTTCCTTGAGTTTGAGAAAAACTTACTCAAGTTTTCCCCAGCAGAGTCGCCATTCTGTGGAGGGTGATTTTTCGGTATGAGGGGGGTCTATCTAAATATGGTCTAACTAAGCAGTCTAGATCATAGAAATTTGCCATTCTGTGGAGGGTGAAAACCCGTTAATCTGGCATCCCTCAAATACCTACTAAATCGTCCGTCTTTCCCAGAAAGCGTAAAAGGGAGTGCAAATGTGCACTACACCCGCTCTCGATGGGCTCCACGCGGACTTATGCCTCTATAAGGCGGAGTTGACTAGAGTCGCCACCTAGTTTGACCTATGATAACTAGGAAGGAAGATTGGGTTCTAAGAACCGTTAATTGACTCTGATGATTTGTTGCCTATGGAAAGGACTTATCTGATCATACTAGAGATTCTATGTGGGTTCGCACTGGGTTACACCCCTCGGAAGTGGCAATGACCACAACCTTGGATTGGTGCCCGAGGAAACCTCGGACTCCAATTGTCGGGATTTCCTTCTTTCAAAACCTTGTTAGAGAGATTCATTTAAAAGCCAATGATAGGATTAGGATGGGAAGGGAGAAAGAGAATGGATGAGGCGAGCTTTCCCGTCAAGCTAGCGCCAAGAAGTATAATTGATGAATTCGAAATAGTATGGAATGAAAGCTTGAGAAAAATGCTGAGGTTGAGTGGATAGTTCAAACTTGAAGTCTGATGGTTTGAAGTTTGTGGGAACCGAAGAAGACTAGAGTGTTTGAGAGATATGAGAGCCACCTTAGAGGGGAAAAGGGGTTTTTTGTTTGGAATGGGGTCGCGCCCTAAATGGGCTGCCTACGTACTCAACTCCCTGTTGAGATCAGACCTTACGTAGTTCAGCGTTTTGGGTTTTGGAAGTTTTGATGCTTGTGGAGTTTGAAGATATTTGAGGTGTTTGAGATTTAGAAGGGTTTGAAGTTTCGAGAAGTTTCGGGTTTGGGATGCTAGTCTGTGAGACGCTCGGGTCTGTGAGACGTTTGAAACCTTGAGATGTCGAAGTCTGTGAGACGCTTGGATCTGTGAGACGCTCGGGTCTGTGAGACGCTCAGGTCTGTGAGACATTCGAATCATTGGAATGACAAAGTCTGTGAGACGCTCGAGTCTATGAGACATTTAAAATGTATGGGGATTTGGAATGGAATTGAAACTGAATTGAAATCGATGTTGAATTAAAGTTGAATGAATTTTGATTTGGATTGGAATTGAATTGAATTGATTGAGATGAACTTGGAGTTGAATGATTGATTTGAATTGGGACTTGACCTTTGAGCTTGCGTTGGCCTGCCTTTTGCCTTCCGCCTTGCCTGCCTTTTGCCTTGCCTTGCCCTTGCCTTGCCTGCCTTTGATTGACCTGCCTTCCAGCATTGCCTGCCTTTGCTCCTTGATTGCATTTTTAATTTGCTGGACTTTGGTGTTGAATTGATTTGGTTGGGGTTGGAAAACGGGTCGGGTCAAATTTGGGTTGGTCAAGTTTTGGTGGTCAAGTGGGTCAATGTCAAAGTTTGGATTGGTCAAAGTTGGACCAGTCAAAGTTCGGGTTGGTCAGATGGGTCAATGTCAAGTTTGGATTGGTCAAAGTTGGACCAGGTCAAAGTTCGGGTTGGTCCCTAGATGGGCCAAGTCAAATTTGGACCGGATTGGGCCCTCGGTCAAGGTTTGGGCCAGATTGGGCCTCGGTCAAGGTTGGGCCAGATTGGGCCTTGGTTGGGCTTTTGGGTTGAATTGTGCCGAGTTGGGCCTTAGAAGATGGACCGATTTAGCCTCGGAGATGGGCCGAGTTAGTCCATGGAGAAGTGGACTAAAAATTGTTTTTGTTTGCAATTGGGCTGAAAATTGTTTTTGGACGAATTGGCACTGATTTTTGGAATAAAGTTGATGATATTTTTATTAGAATTGGAATGTTGATTGTCATTTTATTCTGACATTAAGGGATGATTTGAAAAGTTCTGAGAAAATGGGTATTCCTCACATGGACCGTGTCTAGGACCCGTATCATTGAGGATACCCAAACCTAGGCTTTCTACAAAGGGTGTCCTATTAGCTATCTAGGGCTTCCTATTGTTTTGGGCCTCTATATTGGGCTGGGCCCAGCAATTACCAAGCTAATCTATACGATATGTACATATAATACAAAATCATGAATTTGAAATTGAAGATAACTACAAGCAACATACATGAACTACTATTTTGGTTTATCTAACCTTCATTTTATTGTACGAATTTCAATTTTTTCACCAAGAATCAAGTTAAAAACTAGTATGTGAGTCCTAATCTATTGTTCTTCTCCCTTTTTTTTTCTTTCATGACCAAATAAAATTTTATACTAGAAGTCGAATAAACGAGAGACATCTGGCCTAACTTCAAATTTCTACTCCCAAATTGTCAACCCGTTGAATAACCCAAAACTAACCGCTCGCTAAAACTGGTCATATAAATCAAATAAAGCTACGCGTTGACTAGAAAAATTACTCTTCATTTTGTCAAATTGTGTTGGTTGAACCAACACACCCCCCCCCTCCCGTCCCCTTTTATTTTAACAACATTAACCTCATCCTATAAACAGAAAAGTAAATAAAATTAAAACTATACAGACTGATCAACAAGAAAAATAAAATTAAAAAACATACAGCTATAGATCCAAACCAAGAATACAAAATCGTCAGAAGCTGTAAAATGAAATATTATAACCGTGGCAGAAATGAACAAAATAGCTGCAGGTGATTATACGAGCACCGAATATGAGAACATTAATACCGCAGATTGAATAAATCAGAATATGTACAAGACATCATAGAGTACGAACTGTACCCACCTGAGTTTGAGAATGAAGATGGCGCATCTTCCTATTCGCCAGTCAGGTTGCAAATGTACCGTGAACAGAAGAGAGGGAGTGGGGGCAGTATGCTTCTTGTTCTCCGGTTGAAGGAAATGATAAGGCAGGGCATGGGTGTTCATTCTACGTAGCACGTGAAGAGATGGAGAAATGCAGAGCTGTTGAGTTCCTTGTTCTCCAGCGACGGTGAAGATGGGAGACTTGCGGGCTTGTATATCCTTGATCTCCAGGCTGGCGATGAGGGAAGTGAAGAGAGATCGCAGAGTTTGTATGTCTCTTGTACGTTGATGAAGAGAGGTGAGCTTGTATGTTCCTCGTTCAGAGTAGTGGGTTGCAATGCACGGGAGTGAAGTGTCCGAAGCAGAGCAGAACATGTATCTCCTTTTGCCGTCGGTGAAGAACGCAGGAAAGCGGAGCTTGTACATTCCACGCTCTGGATGAAGGGAATGAGAGGATGGAGATGTATGTTCTTTGATCGCCAGTTTAGAAATAGAGAGGTGGAATGAGGAAGAAGCATAGCAGTATGTCCCTTGTACACCAGTGAATGGAACGGAGACGCAGAGCTAACGCTCCTTGTTCTTCTGCTAAGCAAACGAGGAGTAGAGCAAGGTGTGTTCCTTCCGGATTGTAAATATACTGGGAATGAAGAGATCGCAGGAGTAGGCGTTTCTGACGTTGAAGAGAATGAAGGTAGCATAGATGTATGTATCTTGTTCGCCCATCTGAGTAGCAAAATACCGTGAGTTTAGAGGTCGGAGTACAAAGCTTTATGCTTGTCTCCAGTTTGGACTGCGTTAACCGTGAAGAAGAGAACGGAGTAGAGTTTCGACAGTTTGGGGATGGAGTAGAGTTTTGACAGCTTTGGGGTTGCAAAACTACCGGCGTGAAGATTAGAAGTAGGAGAATGTATGCTTTTAGTGCTTTGAGAAGATGAAGAATGAACGAAGTCGGCTGGTGTTGCTTGTTCACCAGTTTGGTTGCACATTTCCGTGGAGAAGAGAATGAGGATTGTTCGGCAGTTTTTGGAAGAGAATGAAGGGAGTGTGAGTAAGTATGCTCCTGTTTCGACAGTTTGAAGGGAATGAAGAACGAGAACACATATCTTGGGACTGGGACTTGACGGTGCTTGTCTTGGGAATAGGGTTTCTCTTGTTTTTATAAGTGGGGAGCGTGGGTGCTAGGTTTTTCTAATCGTCAGTATGGAGGAATGGGCTTGGTCTGGATGAAGGCAAAAGAAAGGGGCTGAAGTTGTGTTTGCTGGTGGTTGGGCTTTATCGAAATAAAAGGAAGATGGGCTGCTCCTCACAAGGTTCAAACTCAGAACCTCCAGCTATCCCCTGAATGCTCAAACCAATTGAGCTGTGATGATATTCAGTATATTACCACAAGATATGAGAATAGAGCTCTAATGTTTGACGGGCTGACAAAATAAAACGCCGCTTACTGTAGTCAATATTGGAACCTGAAACCAACAACCTTCTCAGCGAATGCACTAACCAATTATGTTAGTTCAAAACTCAATACACAGACGTAAGAAATAACACTTGAGCTCTAGTTCGAACTGAATGAGTTCACGGAAAAATGCAATGAAAGAGTTTAATCTAATAAAATGAATTGGTTTCTTATTGAGGGTCATGAAATAAAGGAATGTAAATAATAAAATATAAACATAATGAAATGTAAGATAAACATAATAACATAATAGAACATGAAATAATGCTACTATGGTGGAAGTAAAAAAAATACAAGTGAATTCTATAAAATTGGAAACTGAATTAGCTATGTACGAGTCACAGTAAATAGGATGGAATAACGAGTAATAAATGAAATAAGACGAGAAGCTTGATCAAATTAGCGGCAAAACAAAATTACTAGTATAAACAATAATAGTGAAAATGTACATAAAATGATGAAAATAATTCCAAAACTAATAGTGATAAAGACAAATAAAAACAAGTACTAATAAAGAAAATACAAGTAGAGGTATCAATGAAATGAAATGAGATAAAAACAAGGAACAACATAACATAAACCAAAATAAAACAATAGACAGATGATCATGCGAATAATACAGAACTGACTAACGTGAAAATGAATTGAAAATAAAATGGTAGATATGTAAATTGAAATGGACGGTTTGAAAACAGAAAATTGATTTGGAAAATTTGTCATAGAATGACATTTTCATTTTGGTGCGCACATGAATAAGTGTTGAAAAGAAAGGCGACGACCCTCTTATTTTATTTATTTTTTTGGAAATTTGTTTTATGCGGTGAGAATTTTTGGTGTCTACAGGCATTTAAGCCCTTTCATTGAATTAGAGTTATCCTGAAATACCCCAAACTAATAAATATGGATTAAATATCTAATCACATTGATTAACGCCTAAACATGCCTTAAAAGTCAACTGAGAACAACAGTGGTCAACACAAGCAATGTTGCACCCTTTGACTGTTTAGGGTAAATAAATACCCAAATGAACTTCTTAGGAATTAAAACTTTGTCCTAAGCTTATTAACACATTACTAAACATATTACAATTGTTGGACAACACTCCAACACAAAGAACAAGCATTTACATGCTTCAAGGTCAAGAAGGGCAAAAATGTGCTCTAAGAAAACCTTAAAGGTCTAATGACCTCTAAATGATATGAAATTGGATACCATGATCAAATATAATGTAAGGAACGCAACAAAACCGTTCTCAAAGAAAACCAAGCTCAGAAACACCTTGCAACACAAAATGTGCACTAAAACTCCTTAAAGCACGTTTTTGTGTAATTGCCTTCTAAATTGGTTTTTAATGGACTTAAAGGTCATAATTACCTTTAAATATGATAATATATCTTATTATATCATATTAGGAATTTAATTCCAGAAATTTACAAATTTAATATTAAAATATTAATAAAACCCTAAAAGGGGGCCCGTTTAAGTCAACATTGACTAAGAATGGTCAAGAGGTCAAAGTTTGACCCCTTGGACCACATGAGGTCGACAGCCACAAGCAAAGGAGCTTAAAATTCGTCACTTTCAACACAAGGGACAAGCTCCAACACATTTCCATGATTTAAGGGACCACTTTTGCCTTTATAATACAATAATGTAAATATTCAACTTTGGCTCCTTATTTGATTGACTCAGCCTTCAAAAAACGTGTGAGACCCCTCCATCCTCTCCAATAATCGATGCCAGCCTGCTTAGGTGAGTCATCAAGCACCAAATACATTAAACAAAGAAGAAAATGTGTTTTAAGACAATTTGACCTACCTTTTCTCATTAGCCTTGCTTCCAGCCGACACCAAGGCTCCTCACTCTCTCTTTGGCTTCTCCAAGTCGTGGCTAACACACCAAGAACATAGAAGAACACCTTGATACCTAGGTAAGCTTAATTAGTCATTTTATGTTCAATTTCTTCACAAATCTTTCCTCTTTCGGTGGATCTAAGCATCAACCACTTCCATCCATGGATCTAGGTTGTTTTGGAGGTTAAATGAAGGCAAATCTCGGTCATAACAAGGGAAGAAGGTGGAGAAACCCAATCTTGTTCTTAAGGTACAAAAATGTGCTTTAAGCACTTATCTTTTGATTCTCTTTAGATCCGGTTGTAAAACCTGTTCTCCTAGCCTTATAATCTTCTTCTTAACATACTTATTCAGTGGATCTATCAAGAGCTTCAAGGTATAGCCAGATCCAAGCCAAAAACACCATTTTTGGCATTTTAAACAAGGTAAAAATTAGCCATCTTTGAATCTAAGTTATACCGGTTTTAAGCCTTGGTTTAGTATCTCTTTTGATGCTCTTTTGCTTCTGTAAATTTAGGTCGAAGACAACCCTTGGTCACCTTGTTATTCTAAGGTAAATTTTACCTTGAAATATACATTAAAACACTTCTTATGGTTAGATCTTGCTTGGAGACTAACTATGTCTTAATTGCTGTTTGAAAACATGTAAAAGAAGCTTTGGAAAAATAATCCTAAGATGGCCGAAACCAAACAAGGCCTAAACTAGGCAAAAACATGCTATAAATCACTTAAACCTTCACTTGGTATATTAATATGTAATTATACATATGTATATAATTTGTGCCGTGAGTGAACAAGGTTTATAGGTCTTATTTTGACCTTAGGTGATTAAGGAATGGTTGGTAAATTTATCTAAGTAATTAATTAACATAATTGTCAAATTAAGACATTATGTGGAAAATTGGTAAATATTGAAAAGATATGGTGAGGGCCAAAAGTTTAATGCATTTTGGACTTTATGTGTAATTTATTTTGTAAGCCAATGTTTGTAATAAGGCCATGTACTTTAGGCCATTTTATTTATGCATTTATAAGCTTTTAATTAAGTTTAGGTGCTAAATATGCAATACCGCATATTATTGGGGTCTTAGATGTAATTAAATTAAAATTGGGGGGCTATAAAAGAATAAAGCCGAAAATTAGAGGTTTAAATGAGTTTATATAAAAATTATAAGATTATATAAAGTTTTGGGGTTAAAAGGTAATTTCTAGAAAGTATGGGTATAAAACCGTAATTATTAGGAATTAATGGTCATAGAAATATTAAGGAGGTCAACCTTGACCATATGGTAGGTTTTGACCAAATTAGATAAGTTAAATAACTTATTTAAGGTTTTATAATAAGATAAGTATTTAATTGTAACAATTTTATAACATATGTGGTGAATATGTTATTACCGAAAATAAAGGGTGTATGATGGTATTATAAACACCCATGGGCTATTAGGAATTTTTAGGAATTTATTGGGTTGTTTTTGGAATTAAAATAAACTATATATGTATAATATATAGTTATTATGTCATTATGACACTTTGGGGAAATATAGGTGGTGGAATGGTAAATACCGTAAGTATATGGGTTAATAAGGATATTTATAACCCTTTGGTGAAATTTGGTGATTTTTAGAATTATATAAGAGTATTTATTAAGATATATGTATAATATATAGTTTTAATGATATTATAAAACTATATGTTATAAATAGGGCCAAATGGCAATTATTGAACAGTTTTGGGTCTGTTCGGTATTTTATAAATATTGACCATAGGTTATACCCTTTTTATAAGTTAGAAATGTTATATTAAATGGTATATATAACATGGTATAAATAATGGGGTGATTTTGTAAATAAAGGAAACTATGGTTTATGGAAAAGAATAAGGTTAATATGTGCCTATGCGGCAATATAAATAGTTTTGTATAAAAACTATAGGTTATAAGTTAAAGGAAATAAAAATATCATATTATATGATATTAGTATATGGTATAACAGTACATAATGTCATGTGGTCAAAATAGAATTTAAATAAATACAAGGGTTGTACCGAATTAATAAGAGTTGGAAAATGAATTTTAGACTAAGGTCTATAATGTTATAAATGCTATAACAATTATATGGTATAGATGGAATTAATATAAGTAAGGATATTCACATTAAATAATGTGACGAACTATAAATAAATGAGATTTATAAACTAAGGTATTTATGGAATAAACCTTAGGAGTTGTAATTATACAACATAAAATGTTACATAATATTAGGATAATAATCTTGATATAAGTTGTATATAATACAACTAATGGAAATGATCATCTAATATAGATGATGAAATGTAACATATAATATAGAGTTTATTAAACTCACGAAATTTACCTACGTGGTAAATATATACATACACAAGAATAATGTATATAAGGATGAGTATATATATTATGGTTGGAGACCATATAATATAATGGTGGTGGTTATTACTAAAAAATAGTTACAAACTATAAGTTATGAGTTTTTGAATGCAAATATTATTTGCTAAAGATAATGGATAATATAATACAATGTATTATAATGGATGGTGGAAAAATAATACGATATAATATAATAATGCATGCATACATGCAACTATAGGTTATATACCTAAGTTTAATGATGAATAAGATTTAAAGAAATATAATGAAATTAAACTTAACAGTCGAAATGTTTTGACATACGAGTTTAGTAATAAAGCCGACTGGTTTAGATAAACCCGTAACAAACAACTGTAGGAAACAGGGATGAACTGTCGGGGTTACTTGTTATTCGGAAATACCGGATGTAGTTAGTCATGGAGACTGACTTATAGTTTTAATACCATTTAGATCATACTTCAGACAAGGACGCTTGACGAGCTAGTGGACTACACTGCGCATCCTATGTCTTGGTGAACGATATGTAAAGGGGTTTGATCCGGGTTGTCCTAAGGAATTCCTTGGGTTCGGATTTGGTTGATATAACTTGTGTGTTATGTGTGTGGATACATGTATGTGATTAAGTGTTACTGCATTATTTATTTATGCACGAGCGTCCTACGGGACTAACACTACGTCGACTATAGATCGACTTATATAAACATACATAAACGTTATTGTGATGACATGACGGTTACTTGATATAATACCATAGTATTAATATTAAGTATATGGTAACCTAAGTAAAACACTTAGGGACGAGTCACGACATTGTCGGTCTCTAGAGCATGGATCTCAAACATGAATATAACCTAGATTACTTTTAGGTATGCGTGAGACCCATTGGGCAGCTAATTAATAAATATATTCTCCATAAGATTAAGAGCATATCTTAAACATTATGAGAGAGAGATGGTATGAGTTGAGGTGAGGAATCCCGGTAGTTTACGAACTACTTGGTTGCGCAGTTGTGATCACTAAGGGGTTTCCAATTGGATTCCGCTCCAGGTTATACCCAACGAGCCCAAACTGGATCGTGGGTTAGGTGGCTACGGCCTTTATATGGACGTCTTACGAGACATAAGAGAGTCAGGGGCCTCCGGACCTCTGGCGAAATGAGCACCTTTGTGTGTACGGAAGGACTACTGTCCATGGTGAGGATATCGGGTTATCCTAACATGACGCCCAACTAGTATTAATTAAACATGGTTGGATGGAGCCTACAAGGCTAAGGTAAATTAAATATGAAAACTGTACGCCACGGCGAATGTACATTGTACATTATTAACTATGGAAATTGTACGCTACGGCGATTGTACATTGTACATATGGATGGGGCCTTGGAGGCCAAACTAAATTAAATTAAATTAGTAAAGGATGGTATACGCTACAGCGATCGTACATTGTACATTATATTGTTATTACTCGATACGTTCGATATACAAATGTTGTTTGAGATATTAAATGAATGTTTGGATTGGATGGATGGTTAAGTGTTTATGAATATTTGGATGGATGTTTATGTATATTTATGCATATATACTACAGTATTGTTTATAACTGTAAAATGGTAAAGCATGAAACCAATCTAATAATAAGATGGTTAAAATGATTAAGTGACCATTAAGGTCCAGGCCCGGCATACTCAGCGTCTATCGCTGATACTACACCATTGCAGGTTGTTGATTATCGCCGAAGCCGAAGTGCAGGAACAGGGTAATTAGAGTTTATTTCAATTACCGCACATGGAGTTGTATTATGGTAAGGTTATGTATATTCAGGTTTGGGTAGATGCTCACTTGTCGATGTTTATGGTTTATGGACTTAGTATGATGTATAGGAGTTTCTCGTTATGTAACACCCCATCCAACAACAACACACTTATCAACTAACTGCAGCGGAAAACATACTTCATCACATTACTTAACTCGTTGGTGTTACACGCCGTGAACCACCCATGTGCCTAATAAGGCTATTACATATACATTGTATCGGTCTGATGGACTAGATTCCCGAGCGACTACACATTACTATCCCTTTCCATTAACAACTAAACATACACATACCTTCCAACTGTACCGAGTATTTACAAGCTGATGCCGATAACAATTTCAGTCTTACTACACCTACTGTACATATGTAACTTAAATGATTACCCATGTACAAACGACTACCCCATCCTACTCTCGAACGGCTTCTAGCTCCTTGTACCTGAAAATAGGAAAAGAAGAGAAAAGGGTGGCCCCCCAGGGGCTCAGCACCTTTGCTGGTATGGTAATCCTGCAGCCCGCATGCTACCGGGCCACGCATAACTATTTGTCGTCTTAGCATGCGGTTGATTATATCAGAATCATGCATGTAAACTACAAATACACAACACATTACACTGCACAACAATGGCTCATTAAAACAGCCAATACAACTACACTTAACAAATCACTCATTATGATCTTTAACCCATAGAGTGTTTCTCCTTTAACGGAGCTATTTCCTTAATAGACGACACATACCCACCATTCGGGTTATCCTTAAACACCTCTTACAATAAACTGGCATTCTTATCCATAATCCACATACTCCGCATCTTAACAACATATCACACCACATCGCAATAAGAATTGTAGAACAACAATAATACATAACATAACGTGAACGGTTCCCTTTACGAACAGGCCCAAACATAGTCAGTTCACTTGTAGCCTAGAGAATGTTGCCAGTCTCATGATAAGCTCGTTACATAACTCGTTACTGCCTCGTTAAATGAATGGATAACTTAACACAAGGTGCCTCGGATATAGTGATCCAAGCACACCGAACAAACATAAACATAGTATGCCCGTGTGGCCCGACGTGAGTCAGTAAAATAGCCTTGGTTAAGCTAAAGGGAAGGTTGGAAACCAAATTGGAAAACAACCATAACATACAGAGAGGATCGAACCTGATATGACAACGACCCCCATACTCACACGCGTGGCCGGAACAGACCGGACTCCTCACTTCCCCCGTTAGCACTTGTTAGTAGTTCAACATTGAACTCAAATAACGAATCACAAACATTGGGTTAAGTCTTGTTAGACACACACACAAGGGAAAGGAGAGTCATACATTCACACACAAACATCACATGACTGACTCACGCATAGCCGTGGTTAGAACGTTCCTTAGGTCGGAAACGTTATCACCGGATACCGTTCTCTTACGTTTACCTAATAGTGGTTAACTAGCCCTTCATGCGCATTCGAGGTTACCGGTATCGGCACGTAAACACACAACAACAATAACGACTGTAAACTCATTTCATGATTTATCTTATAATGTGGCAAACATACAGAAAAACACATTGGCATACAAGCCGGTGTAATCCGGTAGGACACAGGTTGCAAGAAAACCATACCTTGGTCCTTGCTGCGTACGAGTCCCGCCAAACGTAGCTCCTAGACATGATTGACAATGTCGGTTAATTACTTATTAAGTTCCGGTTTACTAATCACTTTACACGATTGAATGACACGTTTTCTTTTGTTTAAACTCACACTTGGTTGTCATCATTATACCCACTAGGGTTTACTACTTAAACCACACTTTGTTTGTTTTTTTTTACATGTTTTGGGTCGTCCGACCCACCGTCCGACCCAACCATCTGGGTCGGACCCTTCCAGTAACTTTCGGGTTTTGAAAAACTCTACTTCGTCCGACCCATGTCCGACCCAAGTCCTCTGGGTCGGACCATTCCAGAAATTTTACCGTCTTTTAAACTCACCCGTCCGACCCATGTCCGACCCAAGTCCTCTGGGTCGGACCGTTCCAGAACCACTTACTGGTGTCTAACAGAGGCCGTCCGACCCAAACTTGGGTCGGCCCCCTGGGCCGGACGCCACCAGAACATGCCCAAAAATTGTCAAATCCCCTCCAAACTTTTCCTCAAGCCTTCTAATGTTTTTCAACAACATTTGGCACACTTATTCTCTCATACAACATCCATAAAACTCATCTTCTTTCTCCTTATACACTTACTCATTTCTTACCAAAATTCCTAACACTTATTATGTTTTCTCCTTAGGTTTCTAGGTGGTGTTTCATACCTATGATAACCACTATGCCAAATGTTTTCTCACCACTACAACATCATCTCCCAAGCATCTTTTCTTCCTAAACAACTCCTTGAACATCTTTACAAGTTTATAGCTCCTCATGTAACAAATCACTTCATCCTTATTCACCAACAATGCACAAGTCCTAAATACAATCTCACCATGATCTTGAAGTGTCCCAAAACATTCTTTTGCATTCTAAATCCTCTAGAATAATGCTTAAGTCCCTTTTTACACCTTAAAACACCATAATGCATGTTCCTTTCACTAGTTGAACACTTAACCATTCTAAACATTTCCTAACTTACCAAACTCATTTTAAACCCTAAGAACTTCTTGTTTATTACCTAAATTTTGACGTGAACTCTCCTAGAACATTGCTACGCCAAAACGCATTGTTTTCACCATTAAACAATCAAGGACACTAAAATCCATCAAGCACATTCTTATACACAAACTTCACTCATTTAGCACTACATCACAATATAGTGCATAATTTAAATTGCTTGGCACTTAGGCCCTTAAATAACACTGCTCTTAAGATGCATCATAAACACTGAATTTCCACAATATATTTGCCTTTGACCTGCAAATACACTCAACAACACATATGCCTTTTAATAAGCCTTTGAGAACATTTTACTAAGTCATTCACCATTGGCTCCTTAGATCATTTTAACAAGCAATATAAGCTCATTTCTCCTAAGACTTTAAACCACATTAGGTTAGCACATTTACCTCTTTTCCTCACAACTTCTTTCCTGTTTCCTTGACTAAATCGGCAAGGCTTTTAGTTGCTTGTCAACTTCTAAACATTATACAAATGATAAAATGAGTATACAAGCTTTATGCTTCATCTCATTGTAAACCCTAGATTATACATTGTTTTAAAAACATTAAGATAGTTGTTTTACCTTAGAACTTCAAGAGAGTTTGAATATATATCAAGAGAGGACTCCACCTAGTCCATGATAGGTTGAAATGAAGCTAGAACAAAGCAACATAAGGACACCATTAAGGGTGAGTTTCGGGCAACACAAAAACATGAGGGAAACATCATTTTTCTTTGAGTTTCCTTACCTTGAAGCAAAGGAGAACAATAATATGTGAAAAGATGAGCTCAAGCTCCTCCCATGGATATTCTTCTTGGCACCAAAATGGAGCTCTTGAGATTTTGAAAGAATAGAATTGACGAGCTTGATGAGAGGAAGTAAATGGTGGTCTTAGAATTTGATTTGGCAAAATGAGCTAGGAGATACAAGTGGTCAAAGATGGAATTGTGTGTGGTACTATTGCAAAACCGTGAATGGAGAATGGAGAAGAGATAGAAGAGAGCTTGGAGGCGTGGGAAATGATGAGGGAAATGAGAGAATGAGACAAGTTTGTAAGTTTTAGATATTTAAGTAGTAAAAGCAAATAGTACTTTCTACTTTACTACTTTAGTTAGCTTATTTTTTTGTTTAAGTATGGTGAGTCATCAAGATAACTGGCCCCCACATTATAACAAGGGGTATTTTAGTCTTTGTTGACCAATTGTCACACTTATAATGACATATGTTATAAACTTGCTGATTTTGTTACTATTCACTAAAACAAGGCACATAGATGTGAAATTTTTGATTTCCCATTGATATAGACTTCCAAATGTGATACTAAGTAGTACACATGTTAATTAAAGAGTAATGATGGACATTTAGCCATTCAAAACTCATTTACAAGCCAATTTTTCAAAAATGTGCTTTAAGACTCCTTAAAGCATATTTTGCGTTTTAACTTGTTTTCAAGCTTGGTTTTCTTTGGTAATTGGTTAAATATGTTCATTAACATATTTATAAGGTATAGGTATGACGTTTAGGTCTTATACAAATTTATCCCAAGCTTAGAGCACATTTTCGCCCATATTGACTTTAAGGTATCTATTTATGTTTTGTTTGGTTTAATTGTCTACCAAGGTTTCCTAAGGACTTATTTAGCCTTATTAAATCATAATTGACTATTATTTAGTCTTGGTAGGTTCTTTGGGTCCTAACCAAGTTCACTCCAAGCTTAGAGCATGTTTTTGCTCAAACTGTCTTTATGGTACTTTATTGTTTATACCATGGTTTAAATTGTTCACTGATGTTTCTAAGGCACTTTTTAGCCTTTAAATAACATATCTTGATGTCTAATCAACATATCAAGGTTTGGGGTATTTCAATCTACCCCCCTTAAAAGAACTTTGTCCTCAAAGTTCACATTTCCCACACATCATTGGATTAGAACATGAGAATTATTTGTAAAATAACACTTCCATAACCAAACATACTTTACACCACACCCTCGGACTTGACGGTCCGGGCAACATATTCACATCCATACATACATAACAACCCTTAGACTCTTGGGTCTGGGTAACATAATAACATTTAGACCAATAGGTCTTGATAACATAACAGCCTTTAGACACATAGGTTTATGTAACACAACAACATTTAGACTCATAGGTCTTGATAACATACACTTTTGGAACTCAACCACATTAGGACTCGAGGTCAAAATAATATTTATTACACATACCACACAACATGTCATAGCATGTATAATAATCCAAAATATCTTTGATATACACTGTGATCCCGCAGAAACCGGTCGTGATGGACACCTTCCGTCCCCGTTCCTTTGGGAGATCAAAAATTTCACTTAAATTTAAAATTTTTCCTTGTGAGGTTAAGTAAGAGAACTTTAATTATGTAAAGCATCTATCGACGTTTTATAAATACCAATTCAAAATCCTTTTGAAAATACATACAACTCCAAGTCCAACTTATGCTCTTTGCTTCTTTTCTTAGCGTGGTTAGTTGTGACCACTTAAGGGGAGCTTCAAGAATCATCCAACCCTGATGTGATCAGCATCAGTGTCGAACTATCCTTCCACCCCATTTTGTGTCCGGCTTCCCTTGATCGCATGCAAATCAAGTTCCACTTCCTACTTCATTTTCAAGCATCAATTAATACACTCATTTCCAATTTTCTATCTTTTTAATCATTCTAATCATGATCATAACATCTCCAAGGGATAGAACTTCGTCTATCAGTTATTTCCATTCACTTTTAATCAAGTTACCTAGGGAATCTAATTCTCACTAGGTTCTATGTCGGTTTCTTACCTCTTTATAACTCACAATACTGTATATATACATACTTTTATCAAAATACAATACATAATATTACATTTAGTATCATGTGAACATGTACTGTCGGGGTTTTAGTTCCCCGGAAGTTTCTTTACTCCCTTACACTTATACTAACACACACAACTGTTAACAAATAAACACACTTATCACAATGGTATTCGCATCTTCTGTGCGCAATTACCACAATTAAACCATGAATGAATGTGTATGTTTACATAACACACACACAATCATCAAAACAAATTATTTTGTGCTATGCACAACATAGTTCACGTACACTTGTACGGTAATACACACTAAGTGGTTTTGCGCTCTACCCCCCTTAAAAGAGATTACGCCCACGTAATCAATCACTGAACATTGGCTTAAAATGTTCTGCCATCGTGAAGTGTTTTAACTTCCACGCGGTCTGTTATACAATATGTTCTGGTTAGAGGATCTTGACCATATTGGTGGTTTAGTTCCTAAACCAAGAATTCTCATTGGAGTTTTCTTTAACTCTTAACTGGTTTCGGTTCTGGCCTGTGAGGCTTCTAGGCATTAATAATTAGCCATTCACTCTTGTTCACTATGCACATTCAACACTTGAATCGCTGGCTCACTAGTTTCTGCCGCGTAACTCTGATAACTGTAGAGCTTAGTTTGCTCCATTGTTATTCTTACTGTATTGTACATCCCCAATTATCACCTTTATCTAGGTAATAACGGTTTCTCAATCGATGCGTGGTATTTCCGACCGTGAGTAAATTCGGTGAGTTTCAAAACTTTCCATCCACTTCTCTAATAACTTACTGTGTATACTGTTATGTGTTTCACAATGATTGACTTGTTTTCTTCCAAGTTACTGTCGGTTGAGACTGAGCTACTACCTTGTGTGTAGTGCTCTCTCGGTTATTTCCCACACTTGAGGTATATTCCATACCGGTTTTTGGCATTTTGTGTTACTGCAGTTACTTATTGCTAATCACACCTCCATATTTGATTTTGTATAAGTATCATTTCATTGGCATGACCTTGCATTTCCTATGCATCGGTCATTATAGCGTTATAAGTCTCTTTCTACTTCCACCACCATTAACATTTCCCAAGTCCTAGTTATCCCACTCGATCATCACTGCGCAAATGCAATACCAAAACACTCAGTCATACAGAGTGCAGAGGCGTAAACTCCTGACATTAAATCTCTTATGCGATTGCAATAGGAATTTACACTGTGTTTCACTGAGATTCTTATCTCTTAATACTGGCTACTGGCTTACTGCCCAGTTATTTGCTATCACTTATCGGTTAACAATACTTATACAACGGTCGCTTGCTGCGCACCGTGCTCTTTCTCGTTGCATAACACTAACTTACATGGTATTTACTGTCACATTAACTTCCACACATATACTTACATCATTCGTATTATGGTTCGTCACTCATTTGGATGACTACTGAATGCTCCTTGAGCATTGATCACTCGAGTCACAAGCCGGCATTATTCAGCTCGGTGCTTCACTTTATACACACATGCTACTAAACTAACTGCTCTCAAATAATAATAATATCGTCCATCCTTAACATATTCCCTGAACTTAGTTCACCCATCTACCGCTGTTGCGGTCTCACAATATTAAGAGGTATCCCCACTCTCTTAGCAGTGGTTCGTTATCCGCTTTACTTACTTATATAACATAAACTCTTACAATCGATTAAATTTATATAACATATCTTGTTTGTGGCTTATAAGCCTTATTGCCTTGAGCTGCGCTCATTGTAGGCTGTCCACACACATGTACTTCTCTGTACTACATTACATGGTTTAGAGGTAGTATTGGGCTCCATGACAAGGTCGTTGCATCACGCTTCCTTTCATGGGATGCCCCTTAGGATTGGCAGTCTGTCTCCTGACAACTTATGTCTAAACTAGGTGTTAGTTTCAACCCTTGTGTTTCTGTCACGTCATTTCGTGCAACAATTGTTGATGCGAACACCCTTCAAGGATTGTTCCTGGGTGTTACTAAGTTATGCCTTTACATCTGGTTCACACTTATTGGTATATTCAGTTAGCCACGCCGTTTGCGTTCTTAATTGGCTTATTATCTTCTTCTGTGAAGATCAACATTTCCTGGTAGTGTAGGTACTCATTTTGGGAGTTTCATCCCGTTCATTGCACATTAATGTGTCCACATTAGGCATCTGCTTGCCATGCACAGGCTGGGTCACCGTTCCAGCTATCATGTTTATCCTTGGGATCCTTAAGACATATGCTATGTCTTTACATAACAGTTAATGCACTTCGTATTCCCTGGCTCTTAAACATTTCCTTGAAACAAATTCACTAACTCCTTTAGTCTCGTTAAATTAACTGAGTTCCTTTACTTCAACCATTCTCGGTAATCCTTTGCTCTTGATTGACTTACACTGCTGACCGTAGTACGGAGTCGACTACCTCCCGTGTTCTAGACTCTACTCGTATGCATATGTGGGGTACCATGCTGATACATTGCTACTTACCCAACTAACCCATAAGTAGGTCTGTCAGGCCCACAAGCTCCTATCGGAGTGCGGTCGTCCCACATTACAATTGGTACACTCGTAGTGTCCGTCACACGCCTAGGTGAAGTATTCTGTTGTCAACTCCCTTATGTTGTCCTATGACAACATGCATTCCGTGCTTCCCGAACTTAATCGAGGGGAAAGTTTATCCACTGTTGTATCTTTATCAACTACCCTTGGGTTTACTGGTTTGATTTAAAAGAAGGTTAGAAAGAAGTATTGGTTTGAAAGAAAATCTGGTTTTGAAAGAAAAGAGTTTGAAATAAATCTGAGTTTGAGAGAAAAAAAAATTTCATGGTTTCACAACGTCTTCTTGCTTTAACCAAGTCTAGCTTCTTGCTGACTGGTGTACTTCCAATTACAGAGGTTAGGCTGTTAAGCCCTTCCACAGTTATGATTATCTCACCTAACTTCATGGTACTTTACTAAGTACTTCGTATTTGTTAAACTTCCCGAACAGCCCTGTTATAGCAGCACTTGCTATAGCAAGTGCACCATGCTAGCTTGCTAGCTTGCTAGCTGGCTATCGGTTAAACACACACACCGGTTGTGGTATCATTTTTACCCGCACTGTCATCAGTGGCCTTGTTGGCCCTCACTTGATCTTACTGTCTTGATAATAACTCCTCTAGGTGACTTCTCACTGTCTTCACATGATAATCATTAACTGGGGTGTTCCCCATTCTTGAAGTCCCCTTTTACTTAGTATTGTATCCTCTTCGTAGCCCACTCCACGCACTTGTCGTGGTAACTGAGACTTGTCTCTTGTTTGGGCACTACGTTGTAGTTCCTTTGTCGGTTGGTATACCATTGGTGTATCATTTAACAACTGTGGTCCCGTAGACACTCGTCTCGGGTTTCATTAATCCACTTCTTGCCTGTTGCACGGTTGGTGCGTTGCAAGCTGGTTGTTCTCGACTGCTCGGCATGTCGACCCAGGCTGCCGGAAATTCTATTCTTCTATACACAAGATTCTTCATTCTTCGCTATTAAATGCGGTTAACATTGTTCAGATGGGAACCATCTCCGGGATTCCCAGTTTTCGGGATCTACCGTATGACAGGTTCTCCGTACCTTTAGAGGTATTTAATAACAGCCAGATCGGGTATCCCAAGTATGAGAGGACTTCCATCTCTCTGGCGTTGTTTCCCAAGTTATAAAACAGGGATTGTGGAGGGCGGGAAGGATATAATAGGTTTTCAGTATTCACTGGTTACTCCTAACTAGCGTATCTCTCACGCTATCCCTCAACCCTTAATCCAAAGTACTAAAATCCTAACTCGGTACTTCCTAAGCTCGGTAATTCAGTCATCAGAGTGATACTTCGCCCTGATACCACTTTTTGTAACACCCCATCCAACAACAACACACTTATCAACTAACTGCAGCGGAAAACATACTTCATCACATTACTTAACTCGTTGGTGTTACACGCCGTGAACCACCCAGGTGGCTAACAAGGCTATTACATATACATTGTATCGGTCTGATGGACTAGATTCCCGAGCGACTACACATTACTATCCCTTTCCATTAACAACTAAACATACACATACCTTCCAACTGTACCGAGTATTTACAAGCTGATGCCGATAACAATTTTGGTCTTACTACACCTAATGTACATATGTAACTTAAATGATTACCCACGTACAAATGACTACCCCGTCCTACTCTCAAACGGCTTCTAGCTCCTTGTACCTGAAAATAGGAAAAGAAGAGAAAAGGGTGGCCCCCCAGGGGCTCAGCACCTTTGCTGGTATGGTAATCCCGCAGCCCGCATGCTACCGGGCCACGCACAACTATTTGTCATCTTAGCATGCGGTTGATTATATCAGAATCATGCATGTAAACTACAAATACACAACACATTACACTGCACAACAATGGCTCATTAAAACAGCCAATACAACTACACTTAACAAATCACTCATTGTGATCTTTAACCCCTAGAGTGTTTCTCCTTTAACGGAGCTATTTCCTTAATAGACGACACATACCCACCATTCGGGGGCCTCGTTAAATGAACGGATAACTTAACACAAGGTGCCTTGGATATAGTGATCCAAGCACACCGAACAAACATAAACATAGTATGCCCCTGTGGCCCGACGTGAGTCAGTAAAATAGCCTTGGTTAAGCTAAAGGGAAGGTTGGAAACCAAATTGGAAAACAACCATAACATACAGAGAGGATCGAACCTGATATGACAACGACCCCCATACTCACACGCGTGGCCGGAACAGACCGGACTCCTCACTTCCCCCGTTAGCACTTGTTAGTAGTTCAACATTGAACTCAAATAACGAATCACAAACATTGGGTTAAGTCTTGTTAGACACACACACAAGGGAAGGGAGAGTCATACATTCACACAAAAACATCACACACAAACATCACATGACTAACTCAAGCATAGCCGTGGTTAGAACGTTCCTTAGGTCGGAAACGTTATCACCGGATACCGTTCTCTTACGTTTACCTAATAGTGGTTAACTAGCCCTTCATGCGCATTCGAGGTTACCGGTATCGGCACGTAAACACACAACAACAATAACGATTGTAAACTCGTTTCATGATTTATCTTATAACGTGGCAAACATATAGAAAAACACATTGCCATACAAGTCAGTGTAATCCGGTAGGACAGAGGTTGCAAGAAAACCATACCTTGGTCCTTGCTGCGTACGAGTCCCGCCAAACGTAGCTCCTAGACATGATTGACAATGTCGGTTAATTACTTATTAAGTTCCGGTTTACTAATCACTTTACACGATTGAATGACACGTTTTCTTTTGTTTAAACTCACACTTGGTTGTCATCATTATACCCACTAGGGTTTACTACTTAAACCACACTTTGTTTGTTTTTTTTTTTTACATGTTTTGGGTCGTCCGACCCACCGTCCGACCCAACCATCTGGGTCGGACCCTTCCAGTAACTTTCGGGTTTTGAAAAACTCTACTTCGTCCGACCCATGTCCGACCCAAGTCCTCTGGGTCGGACCATTCCAGAAATTTTTACCTTTGTCTTTAAACTCACCCGTCCGACCCAGTCCTCTGGGTCGGACCGTTCTAGAACCACTTACTGGCGTCTAACAGAGGCCGTCCGACCCAAACTTGGGTCGGCCCCCTGGGTTGGACGCCACCAGAACATGCCCAAAAATTGTCAAATCCCCTCCAAACTTTTCCTCAAGCCTTCTAATGTTTTCAACCCATTTGGCACACTTATTCTCTCATACACACCATAAAACTCATCTTCTTTCTCCTTATACACTTACTCATTTCTTACCAAAATTCCTAACACTTATTATGTTTTCTCCTTAGGTTTCTAGGTGGTGTTTCATACCTATGATAACCACTATGCCAAATGTTTTCTCATCACGACAACATCATCTCCCAAGCATCTTTCTTCCTAAACAACTCCTTGAACATCTTTACAAGTTTATAGCTCCCCATGCAACAAATCACTTCATCCTTATTCACCAACAATGCACAAGTCCTAAATACAATCTCACCATGATTGAAGTGTCCCAAAACATTTTGCATTCTAAATCCTCTAGAATAATGCTTAAGTCCCTTTTTACACCTTAAAACACCATAATGCATGTTCCTTTCACTAGTTGAATACTTAACCATTCTAAACATTTCCTAACTTACCAAACTCATTTTAAACCCTTAGAACTTCTTGTTTATTACCTAAATTTTGACGTGAACTCTCCTAGAACATTGCTACGCCAAAATGCATTGTTTTCACCATTAAACAATCAAGGACACTAAAATCCATCAAGCACATTCTTATACATAAACTTCACTCATTTAGCACTACATCACAATATAGTGCATAATTTAAATTGCTTGGCACTTAGACCCTTAAATAACACTGCTCTTAGGCCCTTAAGATGTATAAATCATAAACACTGAATTTCCACAATATATTTGCCTTTGACCTGCAAATACACTCAACAACACATATGCCTTTTAATAAGCCTTTGAGAACATTTTACTAAGTCATTCACCATTGGCTCCTTAGATCATTTTAACAAGCAATATAAGCTCATTTCTCCTAAGACTTTAAACCACATTAGGTTAGCACATTTACCTCTTTTCCTCACAACTTCTTTCCTGTTTCCTTGACTAAATCGGCAAGGCTTTTAGTTGCTTGTCAACTTCTAAACATTATACAAATGATAAAATGAGTATACAAGCTTTATGCATCATCTCATTGTAAACCCTAGATTATACATTGTTTTAAAAACATTAAGATAGTTGTTTTACCTTAAAACTTTAAGAGAGTTTGAATATATATCAAGAGAGGACTCCACCTAGTCCATGAAAGGTTGAAATGAAGCTAGAACAAAGCAACATAAGGACACCATTAAGGGTGATTTTCGGACAACACAAAAACATGAGGGAAACATCATTTTTCTTTGAGTTTCCTTACCTTGAAGCAAAGGAGAACAAAAATATGTGAAAAGATGAGCTCAAGCTCCTCCCATGGAGATTCTTCTTGGCACCAAAATGGAGCTCTTGAGATTTTGAAAGGATAGAATTGAAGAGCTTGATGAGAGGAAGAGAATGGTGGTCTTAGAATTTGATTTGGCAAAATGAGATAGGAGATACAAGTGGTCAAAGATGGAATTGTGTGTGGTACTATTGCAAAACCGTGAATGGAGAATGGATAAGAGATAGAAGAGAGCTTTGAGGCGTGGGAAATGAAGAGGGAAATGAGAGAATGAGATAAGTTTGTAAGTTTTAGATATTTAAGTAGTAAAAGCAAATAGTACTTTCTACTTTACTACTTTAGTTAGCTTATTTTTTTGTTTAAGTATGATGAGTCATCAAGAAAACCGGCCCCCACATTATAACAAGGGGTATTTTAGTCTTTCTTGACCAATTGTCACACTTATAATGACATATGTTATAAACTTGTTTATTTTGTTACTATTCACTAAAACAAGGCACATAGATGTGAAATTTTTGATTTCCCATTGATATAGACTTCCAAATGTGATACTAAGTAGTATACATGTTAATTAAAGAGTAATGATGGACATTTAGCCATTCAAAACTCATTTACAAGACAATTTTTCAAAAATGTGTTTTAAGACTCCTTAAAGCACATTTTGCGTTTTAACTTGTTTTCAAGCTTGGTTTTCTTTGGTAATTGGTTAAATATGTTCATTAACATATTTATAAGGTATAGGTATGACCTTTAGGTCTTATACAAATTTATCCCAAGCTTAGAGCACATTTTCGCCCATATTGACTTTAAGGTATCTATTTATGTTTTGTTTGGTTTAATTGTCTACCAAGGTTTCCTAAGGACTTATTTATCCTTATTAAATCATAATTGGCTATTATTTAGTCTTGGTAGGTTCTTTGGGTCCTAATCAAGTTCACTCCAAGCTTAGAGCATGTTTTTGCTCAAACTGTCTTTATGGTACTTTATTGTTTTTACCATGGTTTAAATTGTTCACTGATGTTTCTAAGGCACTTTTTAGCCTTTAAATAACATAGCTTGATGTCTAATAACATAATCAAGGTTTGGGGTATTTCAATCTACCCCCTTAAAAGAACTTTGTCCTCAAAGTTCACATTTCCCACACATCATTGGATTAGAACATGAGAATTATTTGTAAAATAACACTTCCATAACCAAACATACTTTACACCACACCCTCGGACTTGACGGTCCGGGCAACATATTCACATCCATACATACATAACAACCCTTAGACTCTTGGGTCTGGGTAACATAATAACATTTAGACCCATAGGTCTTGATAACATAACAGCCTTTAGACACATAGGTTTATGTAACACAACAACATTTAGACTCATAGGTCTTGATAACATACACTTTTGGAACTCAACCACATTAGGACTCGAGGTCAAAATAATATTTATTACACATACCACACAACATGTCATAGCATGTATAATAATCCAAAATATCTTTGATATACACTGTGATCCCGCAGAAACCGGTCGTGATGGACACCTTCCGTCCCCGTTCCTTTGGGAGATCAAAAATTTCACTTAAATTTAAAAGTTTTCCTTGTGAGGTTAATTAAGAGAACTTTAATTATGTAAAGCATCTATCGACGTTTTATAAATACCAATTCAAAATCCTTTTGAAAATACATACAACTCCAAGTCCAACTTATGCTCTTTGCTTCTTTTCTTAGCGTGGTTAGTTGTGACCACTTAAGGGGAGCTTCAAGAATCATCCAACCCTGATGTGATCAGCATCAGTGTCGAACTATCCTTCCACCCCATTTTGTGTCCGGCTTCCCTTGATCGCATGCAAATAAAGTTCCCCTTCCCACTTCATTTTCAAGCATCAATTAATACACTCATTTCCAATTTTCTATCTTTTTAATCATTCTAATCATGATCATAACTGAAATACCCCAAACCTAGTTATGTTGTTTAAACACCTAAATATGGTGTAATAAGACTAAAAAGAGTCTTAGAAACCTTAGTAAACATATTTAAACTAAAGAAAACACAAAATGTGCTTTAAAGTCAATAAGAGCCAAAATGTGCTCTAAGCTTGGGATAAACTTGGGTAAGACCTAATGAGCCTACCAAGACCTCATTTATACACTAATGAACTTATTAAACCAATTACCAAAGAAAACCAAGCTTGAAAACAAGTTAAAACACAAAATGTGCTTTAAGAAGTCTTAAAGCACATTTTTGAAAAATTGTCTTGTAAATGAGTTTTGAATGGCTAAATGTCCATCATTACTCTTAAATATATATGTGTACTATATAGTATCACATTTGGGTGGCTATATTAATGGGAAATCAAAAATTTCACTTCTAAGTGCCTTGTTTTGGTGAATAGTGCTTTTTATAAGCAAGTTTATAACATATGTTGTATTAAGTAATTAAATTGACAAACAAAGACTAAAATACCCTCATACTAATAAAGGGGGCCGGTTTTTAAGTGTGGTGACTCACCACTCTCTAGTTGATATAATAAGTAAGTAAAGAAACTAATTAAACTTACTTTTTACTTTATAAGCATAAATATCTCTTAAAAGCAAATTCTATCTCATTCTCTCATTTCCCTCCTTCATTTCACACGGTTGCAAGCTCTCTTCTACCTCTTCTTCATTCTCCATTACGATTTGCAATAGTAAACACACAAACTCCATCTTTGACCACTTGTATCTCCTAGCTTACTTGTTCAAATCAAAAACAAACACCACCAATCTCTTCCTCTCATCAAGCTCTTCATTCCTATCTTCTCAAAACTCCAAGAGCCCCATTTCGGTGCCAAGGTGTTCCACCATTGAAGGAGCTTGAGCTTGTATTTTGACATATTGTTGATCTCCTTTGCTTCTAGGTAAGGAATCTCAAAGAAAAATCATGTTTCCTCCATGTTTTTACCTTGACCGAAAATACACATTGATATAGCTCTTTGTGTGACTTTGTTCTAGCTTCATTTCAACTCTTCATGGACTAGGTGGAGTCCTCTCTTGTTATATATTCAAACTCTCTTCAAAGATCAAGGTAAAACAACTACATTAATGTTTTTGAAACAATGTAAAATTAGGGTTTACAATGAGATGAAGCTTATAGCTTGTATACTCATTATAATGTTTGTATATTGTTTAGAACTTGACAAGGAATCAAAATACCATACGGTTTTGTAAGGAAACAAGAAGGAAGTGTTTTGGAAAAGAGGTAAATCTACTAACTTAATGTTGTTTAATGCCTTAGGAGAAATGAGCTTATAAATGCTTATTAAAACTACCTAAAGAGCAAATGGTAAATGACCTAGTAAGTGTTCTCAAGGAGACTAGTAAATAACATATGTCTTGTTGTATGTAATCGCAGGTTAAAGGCATATATATTGTGGAAATTCAGTGTTTATGATTTAAGCACTTTAAGGGCCTAAGAGCCATGCATTTTAAGGGCCTAAGTGCCATGCAATTCAATTATGCACTATATTGTGATGTAGTGTGAATTTGGTGAAGTTGTGTAAGAAAGTGTTCTTGGTGTTCTTAGTGTTCTAGGATGTTTAATGATGAAAACAATGTGCTAAGGTGTAACAAAATACTAGGAGAACTTATGTCGAAATTTAGGAAATGTATAAGGAGTTCATGATGTTGTAAAGGAATTTTGATGAACTAGGAAGTGTTCTAGAGTGTAATAAGGACTTAGGCATGATCTTGAGATTTTAGTAAGTACCAAAGTCACTTTGGGACTTAGGTAAATACTTAGGCAAACTTTGGTAATAAGGAGAAAGTGTAAACTTGGAAAAGAATTTTCAAGATGGATATAAGGAGTTAGTTGTGAGAGATGATGCTTGGGAGATGATGTTAAAATAAGGAGAAAGCATTTTGGGATAGTAGTCATCATAGGTATGAAACACCACTTGAAAAACTAGGAGAAAACATTGTAAGTGTTAGGAATTTTGTGAAGAAATGGGTAAAGGCTTAAGGAATTAGATAATGAGTTTTATGAGTGTTTAAGGATGTTTTAAAGTGTGTTTAAAGTGCCCAAATGAGGTTAGGGAGTACTAGGTTATATGGGGTGAAGTTTGGAGTTGAATGTAAAAAGGAAAACAAAGATTTGGGGCAGACCGGACTTGCGACCGGACTTGCAAGTTCGGTCGGGCCCAGTTTACCCTGCGAGAATTGGCTTCTGGAATGGACCAACCTTGGGGACCGGACTTGCAAGGTTGGTCGGGCTTGTAATTTGTGTACGGACTGAGTTTCTGGAATCGACCGGACATAGGACCGGACTTGGCAAGTCCGGTCGGGCTAAATTTCCAAAGGGAAGAAACTCTCGGGAATAGACCGAGCTTGCGACCGGACTTACAAGGTCGGTCGGAGTAGAAAATTTTGTCGGAAATATGTTCTGGAATCGACCGGACTTGGACAAGTCCGGTCGGCAAGGTCGGTCGGACCTTAACTTGTAAAAAAAAAAAACAGAAAAGAATGTGACTTATATAGTTAACCCTAGGGTGTATAATGAAGATAACCTAGGGTAGAATAGACACTAAAACATGTCATACAATCATGTTAAATACTTAGTAAGTTTGAAATTAAATAAATAATTAACCGACGTTACTAATGTGTTTAGGATTCTCGCAAGGTGGAAATCAGTCGAGGCAAGGACCAAGGTATGGTTTTCTTGCAGTCTGTTGCCTACCGGTTTACACCGGCTTGTGTGTTGTTTGTGTTTTCTGTGTGTTTATGACTTTGTAAGATTAAGCCATGTAAAGAGTTTACCGTTGTTGATTATCATTATGTTGTTGAGTATGACTCTCTCTTCCCTTGTGTGTGTCTAACAAGACTTGACCTATTATTGTGAAGTGTTTGTTGTGTTCAAATGATGAACTACTAACAAGGGCTAATGGGGGAAGTGAGGAGTCCGGTCTGTTCCGGCCACGCGTGTGAGTATGGGAGTCGATGTCATTACCGGTTCGATTCTCTCTGTATGTTATGGTTAAGTTTCCAATTTGGTTTCTAACCTTCCCTTTAGCTTAACCAAGGCTATTTTACTGACTCACGTCGGGCCACAGGGGCATACTATGTGTTATTTCGGTGTGCTTGGATCACTATATCCGAGGCACCTTGTGTTAAGTTAACCGTTCAATCTAACCGGACGGTAACGAGTTATGTAACGAGCTAAGTATGAGCATGGCAACATTCTCTAGGCTCTCAATGGGGACTAATTGTGTTGGTTCTCTTCCTAAAAGGAATTGTATGTGTGTGATGTGTGTTATGATGTGTACAACACCATGTTATGTTATATATGTATGAGTTGTGTGTTTTAAAATAAATACCATGTCATCATGACAAATAGTTGCGCGTATTCCGGTAGTCGATGGGCTGCGCGTTAACCATGCCAGCCAAGGGTTGCTGACCCCCTCGGGGGATCCATATTTCTTTTACTGCAGGATGAGGATCGAAGAAGCGGAGTGGCTCTAGATCCTAGGGTGTAGTTTACTTTTGGAGTACTTTTGGATGTTTGCCCGGGATGCGCCTGTGCTCCCGTGGCGTATTATATACTTCATTATGATGGTTTACAGTGACGGTATACAGTGAAGGATTTATGTAAACACTCGGTATTTTGTTGATGTACATATATGGTTGTTAGTTCTATGCTCGGGAGTCTGATCATCAGACCGGTACACTTGTATTTATTCAGCCTTGTTAACCACGTGGGTGGTTGACGGCGTTGTAGCACCAATCGATTAGTTACCGCTTAGTTGTTTATTTTCCGCTGCGATTCCAAGTAATGTGTTGTTCGTAGTAGGGGTGTTACAAAAAGTGGTATCAGAGCGAAGTATCGCTCTGATGACTAGAATACCGAGCTTAGGGATATACCGAGTTAGGAAACCTAACTACAGATACCTAAGTGAACAGATTTGGAAAGGTTGACCACTAACTAAGTGTGGAGATACCTTATTATCGGGAAGCGTTACAATCGTTGGACCGATAAGTGTGCAAGCATAATGCTAATGAGATGTTCATATAAATTCAGATGGCAGGTAGACCACGAGGTAGAGGCCGCGGGCGCGGTACTGGAGGTATGGGTGACCAGGGCGATGATACTACGGCACAGACCATGGCTGAGGCAGTTGCAGCCGCCGTAGCCCAGCTGGTACCCGATTTGGTTGCTGCTATACAGCAAGGGCAACAGCCCGGAGTTCAGCCACCACCACCACCGCCACGAGAGACCAACTGGGTCAAGGCGTTGGCTGATCTGAGGCCGCCCTCTTACAGTGGGGAGACCGATCCCCGTAAGCTCGAGGCGTACATCTCCGAAATGGAGACCGCCTTCGAAACCCTAGCACCACCTGAGCAGGTCAAGGTACGACTTGCTGCTTACTACTTGAAGGGCTCGGCACAAAACTGGTGGAAGCTTGTGCGAGAGGGCAGAGTTGCTGACCCGACTTTTCAGTGGAGGGAGTACACGGCTCTGCTGCGAGCCAAATACTACCCTATACATGTGCAAGAGGCCAAGCGCCTGGAGTTGGACAATCTGAGGCAAGGGGATAAGATGACGGTAGATGAGTACTACTCGGCCTTCATCGGACTTATCCACCTGCTACCGGATCTGGGTTACTCAGACCGGATTCTTGTGAACCGTTTCTACAACGGACTGAACTATCGCCTACGCTACGGCATGGGGCCTACTGGATATACCACTTTGCAGGTAAAGGAACTACAGTGTAATGTGAATAAGTGTGTACGATGTGTTAATGTGTTGTGAGTTTATTTGGCGGGGCATAACTGACACCCTAAATATAGGAGTGCTATCATGCCGCTGCTATCGTGGAGATCACTGTCCGTCTGAGGGACGAGGAGAGTGCGCTCAAGCGCAAGGCTCAGAACGAGGGCCAAGGCACGCAAGGGCAGTGGGGAGGGAAGAAGAAGAAATCATACCCCAGTCCCAGAAAGGACAGCAACAGGGTGGCAAGGGTCAGACCCAAACCACCACTGCTGAGGAGCCTCTGCAGCTCACCTATGCGTATGCGGCCAAGCCCCTACGTTCTTACCCACCTAAGGGTAATTGTCTAATTCTGTGTGATAAGTTAGAGTATATGTTGATAAGTTGTGGAACAAGTATTGATTGTGTATTGTGATAGCAGCTAGCACGGGCTCTGGACCGGAGCGCCACTATTACTGCAAGTGGTGCAACGGAGACCACCCCGGCAAGGACTGCAAGGGTAACGATGTTCAGTGCCGATACTGTAAGAAGATGGGTCACCGCGATCATGAATGCTGGCAGAACCCAAACAGTAGGAACTACAGGCCCAAGGGGCAATGGAAGGGTAAGGCCACTACAACCACCGATGGCAAGAAGACGGCAAACCAGCCACCCCCAGATCAGAGGTACACGGAGTCCCAGAAGGGGAAGGGGTCGGGGTCCAACAAGGCCACCCTGAATGTGGTGGACCGGTCTGAGGCGCCAGGGCCCTCTTCTAGACCAGGTACCGCCTAAACTGTTGAATGTAATGAGTGTCTGCATACCGCATTTCATGCATGTAAGTGAGTGAGTTTAAATAAGCAACCATGTGAGTAAGTGACTAAAGTATAGTGTGAGATTTACCTAATTAGAGTACTCTAAACTTAAAGGAACCTTCAATATATGTTATCCAATCCCACCCACACCAAACCCTGAAGAAACCACCATCAACATCACCGACTTTCCATTGGAGCAATGTCAGGTCATCCAGCCAGGTATGATACTTTTAAATGGATACCTGACACCGGAAGCACAAATCCTATCATCAGACGATGCGACGAACTTGGAGCAAAACCAGGAGGGTTCTACACACCCGAATACCCGAACGGAGCAAGGATGCATTGAAGATGATGTGCATGGGTTGGACTGGAACCCTTACACCAAGTCATATCAAGAAGTGCGAGCTGAAGATGGAGCAACAGTACCAAGTATACCAGAGGAGTTTCATGCGGTCGTTAACCACGCCGTGGGAATTGCTCAACAAGTTGAAACGGATTCAATTCCAAGTGTGAAAGCAGATCTATGCGTTGTGAACTTCTACCAGAAAGGTGGACGGTTAGGTATACACCAAGACAAGGACGAGTCACCCGAGTCTCTGAGTAAGGGAGTACCCGTGGTGTCTTGGTCCATTGGTGATACCGCAGTGTTTGTATATGGCGAGCAGAAGCGTGCTGACCTCGCAAAGAAGCTATTGTTGAAATCAGGAGATGTATTAATCATGGGTGGGCAATCAAGGATGCTATACCATGGCATCAGAAAGATCAAACTGAATACCGCACCGTCGGCAGTGATCAATGCCACACACATGAAACCCGGACGTTTGAATTTGACCTTCAGACAGTTTTAAGCCTTGTATAATTATGTGATAAACCAGTGTGTATTAAGGATGTTGTAAGTGTGAATCATGGCGATAATATAAGCCAATGAATGTTGTAAAAAGAGTGTGTTAATGAATAAAGTGGAGTTGTTTGAAGCATATAAACCGTGTTGTTACCCAATACTTATTAGTTTGCCAATGAATTAGGTTGTGCACTCGGAACGGGAGGTATACTGAGTGTCTGCAATAAGGCAGAAGCCGGCAAGAGCGGCACAATCCTCACCGGTACCTTTCCAGTGAATGGCGTGGATGCATCGATCTTGTTCGACTTGGAGCCTCACACACATTCATTTCGCTATCATTTGCGAAGAGGCTGGGGTTAGACGGTGAAGAGATGCCAGACTTCGTGGTCACTCTCCCGTCGAAAGAGCGGATCAGATGTACCCGCTACTACCGAGATGCTATTGTTCGAATCAGGGGTGAAGAGTTTCCGATCGACTTGATAGAGTTCGACGGGCTAGGCTTTGATGTGATTGTCGGGATGAACTGGTTGGAGCGGTACAAGGGCAGAATCCTGTGTGCGAGCATCGACTGCTTCTTCGGAGTCCATCTGGGGTTACCATATCTTACCGCCAGAGGCCCAGGGAGCCTTCGACTCAGATCATCACCGCCATGGCTATGTATCACGAGTTACGACGAGGGAGTGATGTATACCTCTGCTATGTCCAGGACATAGAGAGAGACCCTGAGTTTAGCCCAGATGTGCCGGTAGTGTCGGAGTTTCCTGATGTATTTCCTAAGGAACTGCCGGGCATGCCGCCAGCACGAGAGGTTGAGTTTGAGATTGATCTAGTTCCGGGCACCGGACCCATTGCGAAAGCGCCTTATCGTATGGCTCCAGCAGAGATGACAGAGCTCAAGGAGCAGCTGAGAGACCTACTCGACAAGGGCTTTATCCGCCCTAGTGTTTCACCATGGGGAGCGCCGGTCCTCTTCGTGAAGAAGAAGGACGGTAGCCTCCGCCTGTGTATTGATTATCGGGAGCTGAATGCTGTTACGGTGAAGAACCGTTACCCCTTACCACGCATCGACGATCTATTTGATCAGCTGAGGGGAGCATCAGTATTCTCCAAGATAGACCTACGTTCCGGATACCACCAGATTGCCATCCGTGACAGTGATATCGAAAAGACAGCTTTCAGAACTAGGTATGGGCATTATGAGTTCACAGTTATGCCGTTTGGCTTGTCAAATGCACCAGCAAAGTTCATGGACTTAATGAACCGTTTGTTCCAAGATCAGTTGGACAAATCAGTGGTAGTCTTCATCGATGACATACTTGTGTATTCGAAATCGAGAGGTGAGCATGAAAGCCACCTGAGAGATGTATTGCAAACGTTGAGGAAGAATCAGCTGTATGCTAAATTTTCTAAGTGTGAATTTTGGTTAAACCAAGTATCATTTCTTGGACATGTGATTTCTGAGGCCGGGATCGCTGTTGATCCGGCAAAGATAGATGCAGTGCACCTGGCCTAGGCCGAAGACAGTTACCGACATCAGGAGCTTCCTCGGTCTGGCAGGTTATTATAGGAGGTTGTGAAGAACTTCTCCAGTGTCTCGAAGCCGATCCTTGATGAAAAAGGATGCACCATTCGAGTGGACAGTCGACTGTGAGAGTTCTTTCGCGAGTCTCAAGGATGCTCTGACATCTGCACCGGTTCTGACATTACCACCAGACGGTCCAGATGGTTTTGAGGTCTATTGCGACGCATCAGGCAGGGGTATGGGTTGTGTTGATGCAACACGGGAAGGTCGTAGCTTACGCCTCCCGACAGCTGAAGAAGCATGAGGAGAACTACCCTACCCACGACTTAGAATTGGGGGCCATTGTCTTCGCACTGAAGATATGGCGACATCACTTGTATGGGGTAAGTGTGACGATTTATTCTGACCACAAGAGTTTAAAGTACTTGTTCACTCAGAAGGAGTTGAACATGAGGCAAAGAAGGTGGGTTGAATTTCTGAATGATTATGACATCAATTTACAGTACAAGGAGGGTAAGGCAAATGTGGTAGCTGACGCATTGAGTCCGAGCACACTCTCTCCATTCGCTAGTCTCTCATACTGGCTTGGTTGAAGAGGTGCGGAGTGCTCAGATGACGGATCAGTAGTATATGGTGGAGATTAGGCAGAAGCTTATTGATGGCACATTCGAGGGTCAGAAGTACGACTTCAGACTCCACGATGATGACCTGATTAGGCTTAATGGCCGGTTGTGTATACCCAGGAGTAGCGCTGAGTTGAAGGAGCGCATATTGAGTGAATCCCATTGTTCTACTACTTCGATTCACCCCGGAGCTTCAAAGATGTATAAAGGTATGAAAAGATATTCTGGTGGGCTGGAATGAAAAAGGATGTGAATGACTATGTGTTGAGGTGTCTCACTTGTCAGAAGGTCAAGTTTGAGCACCGACGGCCTGGTGGTATGGTGCAGCCAATGCCAGTGCCGGAGTGGAAGTTCCATGACATATCTATGGACTTCGTGGTAGGGCTTCCGCCTACAAGGGGAGGTCTGAATATGATTTGGGTTGGTTGACCGACTGACCAAGGTGGCCCGATTCATTCCGATGAAGGACACCTGGAAAGTGGCAAGATTGGCAGAACTATTCGATAAAGAAATTGTAAGACATCATGGTGTACCAAAGACGATTGTATCTGACAGAGATACCAGATTCCTATCCAGATATTGGAAGTCTACGCGAGAAGCGTTGGGTACTGAACTGAAATTGAGTACAGCGTTTCACCCACACCGATGGTCAGAGTGAGCGCACTATTCAGACACTTGAGGATATGCTACGTGCATGTGCACTTGACTTTCAGACCAGCTGGATTGATAAGTTACATCTGATCGAGTTAGTTACAACAACAGTTATCATGCATCGATCAAGATGTCTCCCTTCCAGGCATTGTACGGTAGACCATGCCGCACGCCATTATGCTGGGATGAGTCGAGTGAGACGGTCATTATAGGACCAGAGTATCTTGAGCAAGTTCAGGCAGAAGTTCGCCAGATCCGGGCTAATATGAAAGCAGCTCAGGATAGACAGAAGTCGTACGCAGATGTGCGCCGACGTGACCTGGAGTTCGCCGTGGGCGATCAGGTATTTTTGAGAGTATCCCCCATGAAGGGAGTGTTTCGTTTTGGCCAGAAAGGCAAGTTGAGCCCAAAATATGTGGGGCCTTATGTTGTGACGGAGCGGATCGGCCCGGTAGCTTATAGACTTGACTTACCCGCCGAGCTGGGCAAGGTACATGATGTATTTCATGTGTCCCAGTTGAAGAAGTATATGTCTCATCCGTCTCATGTGCTTCAGCCTGAAAGGCTAACTTTAGAGCCGACCATGCGATCAGTGGAGACTCCGGTACGGATTCTGGACACTAAGACTCGAGACACTCGCCATAAGTCTGTGAGACTGGTGAAGGTTCTCTGGTCTAACCAGGACGTTGAGGAGGCCACTTGGGAGCTGGAAGATAAGATGAAGGCGAAGTACCCGTCGTTGTTTACTCCTTAGTGTTTGTATGTATAGGGTACGGGGCGTACCCCTATTTAAGGGGGGTAGAGCCGTTTCGGTTATGTGTATGACATGTATTTGAATACATTGTCTGTGTTGTGTTGTCATGTTGTTAATGTTACAGACCGCTGAGTCTGAATGATGTTGTGATGTTTTGTTGTTTGGACCATGTGTCCGATATGATGTAAAGATGTTGTTAATGTGATATAGAAGTGTTGTTGATATGTGTTCTCATGTTCTAATGTTTAGGTTATGTGGAAGTATGAACTTTGGGGACAAAGTTCTTTTAAGGGGGGTAGATTGAAATACCCCAAACCTAGTTATGTTGTTTAAACACCTAAATATGGTGTAATAAGACTAAAAAGAGTCTTAGAAACCTTAGTAAACAAATTTAAACTAAAGAAAACACAAAATGTGCTTTAAAGTCAATAAGAGCCAAAATGTGCTCTAAGCTTGGGATAAACTTGGGTAAGACCTAATGAGCCTACCAAGACCTCATTTATACACTAATGAACATATTAAACCAATTACCAAAAAAACCAAGCTTGAAAACAAGTTAAAACACAAAATGTGCTTTAAGAAGTCTTAAAGCACATTTTTGAAAAATTGTCTTGTAAATGAGTTTTGAATGGCTAAATGTCCATCATTACTCTTAAATATATATGTGTACTATATAGTATCACATTTGGGTGGCTATATTAATGGGAAATCAAAAATTTCACTTCTAAGTGCCTTGTTTGGTGAATAGTGCTTTTATAAGCTAGTTTATAACATATGTTGTATTAAGTAATTAAATTGACAAACAAAGACTAAAATACCCTCATACTAATAAAGGGGGCCGGTTTTTAAGTGTGGTGACTCACCACTCTCTAGTTGATAATAAGTAAGTAAAGAAAACTAATTAAACTTACTTTTACTTTATAAGCATAAATATCTCTTAAAAGCAAATTCTATCTCATTCTCTCATTTCCTCCTTCATTCACACGGTTGCAAGCTCTCTTCTACCTCTTCTCATTCTCCATTACGATTTGCAATAGTAAACACACAACTCCATCTTTGACCACTTGTATCTCTAGCTACTTGTTCAAATCAAAAACAAACACCACCAATCTCTTCCTCTCATCAAGCTCTTCATTCCTATCTTCTCAAAACTCCAAGAGCCCCATTTCGGTGCCAAGGTGTTCCACCATTGAAGGAGCTTGAGCTTGTATTTTGACATATTGTTGATCTCCTTTGCTTCTAGGTAAGGAATCTCAAAGAAAAATCATGTTTCCTCCATGTTTTTACCTTGACCGAAAATACACATTGATATAGCTCTTTGTGTGACTTTGTTCTAGCTTCATTTCAACTCTTCATGGACTAGGTGGAGTCCTCTCTTGTTATATATTCAAACTCTCTTCAAAGATCAAGGTAAAACAACTACATTAATGTTTTTGAAACAATGTAAAATTAGGGTTTACAATGAGATGAAGCTTATAGCTTGAATACTCATTATAATGTTTGTATATTGTTTAGAACTTGACAAGGAATCAAAATACCATACGGTTTGTAAGGAAACAAGAAGGAAGTGTTTTGGAAAAGAGGTAAATCTAACTTAATGTTGTTTAATGCCTTAGGAGAAATGAGCTTATAAATGCTTATTAAAACTACCTAAAGAGCAAATGGTGAATGACCTAGTAATGTTCTCAAAGAGACTAGTAAATAACATATGTCTTGTTGTATGTAATCGCAGGTTAAAGGCATATATATTGTGGAAATTCAGTGTTTATGATTTAAGCACTTTAAGGGCCTAAGAGCCATGCATTTTAAGGGCCTAAGTGCCATGCAATTCAATTATGCACTATATTGTGATGTAGTGTGAATTTGGTGAAGTTGTGTAAGAAAGTGTTCTTGGTGTTCTTAGTGTTCTAGGATGTTTAATGATGAAAACAATGTGCTAAGGTGTAACAAAATACTAGGAGAACTTATGTCGAAATTTAGGAAATGTATAAGGAGTTCATGATGTTGTAAAGGAATTTTGATGAACTAGGAAGTGTTCTAGAGTGTAATAAGGACTTAGGCATGATCTTGAGTTTTAGTAAGTACCAAAGCCACTTGGGACTTAGGTAAATACTTAGGCAAACTTTGGTAATAAGGAGAAAGTGTAAACTTGGAAAAGAATTTCAAGATGGATATAAGGAGTTAGTTGTGAGAGATGATGCTTGGGAGATGATGTTAAAATAAGGAGAAAGCATTTTGGGATAGTAGTATCATAGGTATGAAACACCACTTGAAAAACTAGGAGAAAACATTGTAAGTGTTAGGAATTTTGTGAAGAAATGGGTAAAGGCTTAAGGAATTAGATAATGAGTTTTATGAGTGTTTAAGGATGTTTAAGTGTGTTTAAGTGCCCAAATGAGGTTAGGGAGTACTAGGTTATATGGGGTGAAGTTTGGAGTTGAATGTAAAAAGGAAAACAAAGATTTGGGGCAGACCGGACTTGCGACCGGACTTGCAAGTTCGGTCGGGCCCAGTTTACCCTGCGAGAATTGGCTTCTGGAATGGACCGACCTTGGGGACCGGACTTGCAAGGTCGGTCGGGCTTGTAATTTGTGTACGGACTGAGTTTCTGGAATCGACCGGACATAGGACCGGACTTGGCAAGTCCGGTCGGGCTAAATTTCCAAAGGGAAGAAACTCTCGGGAATAGACCGAGCTTGCGACCGGACTTACAAGGTCGGTCGGAGTAGAAAATTTTGTCGGAAATATGTTCTGGAATCGACCGGACTTGGACAAGTCCGGTCGGCAAGGTCGGTCGGACCTTAACTTGTAAAAAAAAAAAACAGAAAAGAATGTGACTTATATAGTTAACCCTAGGGTGTATAATGAAGATAACCTAGGGTAGAATAGACACTAAAACATGTCATACAATCATGTTAAATACTTAGTAAGTTTGAAGTTAAATAAATAATTAACCGACGTTACTAATGTGTTTAGGATTCTCGCAAGGTGGAAATCAGTCGAGGCAAGGACCAAGGTATGGTTTTCTTGCAGTCTGTTGCCTACCGGTTTACACCGGCTTGTGTGTTGTTTGTTTTTCTGTGTGTTTATGACTTTGTAAGATTAAACCATGTAAAGAGTTTACGTTGTTGATTATATTATGTTGTTGAGTATGACTCTCTTCCCTTGTGTGTCTAACAAGACTTGACCTATTATTGTGAAGTGTTTGTGTTCAATGATGAATACTAACAAGGGCTAACGGGGGAAGTGAGGGAGTCCGGTCTGTTCCGGCCACGCGTGTGAGTATGGGAGTCGATGTCATAACCGGTTCGATTCTCTCTGTATGTTATGGTTAAGTTTCCAATTTGGTTTCTAACCTTCCCTTTAGCTTAACCAAGGCTATTTTACTGACTCACGTCGGGCCACAGGGGCATACTATGTGTTATTTCGGTGTGCTTGGATCACTATATCCGAGGCACCTTGTGTTAAGTTAACCGTTCAATCTAACCGGACGGTAACGAGTTATGTAACGAGCTAAGTATGAGCATGGCAACATTCTCTAGGCTCTCAATGGGGACTAACTTGTTGGTTCTCTTCCTAAAAGGAATTGTATGTGTGATGTGTGTTATGATGTGTACACACCACCATGTTATGTTATATGAGTTGTTGTTTTAAAATAAATACCATGTCATCATGACAAATAGTTGCGCGTATTCCGGTAGTCGATGGGCTGCGCGTTAACCATGCCAGCCAAGGGTTGCTGACCCCCTCGGGGATCCATATTTCTTTTACTGCAGGATGAGGATCGAAGAAGCGGAGTGGCTCTAGATCCTAGGGTGTAGTTTACTTTTGGAGTACTTTTGGATGTTTGCCCGGATGCGCCTGTGCTCCCGTGGCGTATTATATACTTCATTATGATGGTTTACAGTGACGGTATACAGTGAAGGATTTATGTAAACACTCGGTATTTTGTTGATGTACATATATGGTTGTTAGTTCTATGCTCGGGAGTCTGATCATCAGACCGGTACACTTGTATTTATTCAGCCTTGTTAACCACGTGGGTGGTTGACGGCGTTGTAGCACCAATCGATTAGTTACCGCTTAGTTGTTTATTTTCCGCTGCGATTCCAAGTAATGTGTTGTTCGTAGTAGGGGTGTTACAATAACATCTCCAAGGGATAGAACTTCGTCTATCAGTTATTTCCATTCACTTTTAATCAAGTTACCTAGGGAATCTAATTCTCACTAGGTTCTATGTCGGTTTCTTACCTCTTCATAACTCACAATACTGTATATATACATACTTTTATCAAAATCAATACATAGTATTACATTTAGTATCATGTGAACATGTACTGTCGGGGTTTTAGTTCCCCGGAAGTTTCTTTACTCCCTTACACTTATACTAACACACACAACTGTTAACAAATAAACACACTTATCACAATGGTATTCGCATCTTCTGTGCGCAATTACCACAATTAAACCATGAATGAATGCGTATGTTTACGTAACACACACACCAATCATCAAAACAAATTATTTTGTGCTATGCACAACATAGTTCACGTACACTTGTACGGTAATACACACTAAGTGGTTTTGCGCTCTACCCCCCTTAAAAGAGATTACGCCCATGTAATCAATCACTGAACATTGGCTTAAAATGTTCTGCCGTCGTGAAGTGTTTTAACTTCCACGCGGTCTGTTATACAATATGTTCTGGTTAGAGGATCTTGACCATATTGGCGGTTTAGTTCCTAAACCAAGAATTCTCATTGGAGTTTTCTTTAACTCTTAACTGGTTTCGGTTCTGGCCTGTGAGGCTTCTAGGCATTAATAATTAGCCATTCACTCTTGTTCACTATGCACATTCAACACTTGAATCGCTGGCTCACTAGTTTCTTCCGCGTACTCTGATAACTGTAGAGCTTAGTTTGCTCCATTGTTATTCTTACTGTATTGTACATCCCCAATTATCACCTTTATCTAGGTAATAACGGTTTCTCAATCGATGCGTGGTATTTCCGACCGTGAGTAAATTTGGTGAGTTTCAAAACTTTCCATCCACTTCTCTAATAACTTACTGTGTATACTGTTATGTGTTTCACAATGATTGACTTGTTTTCTTCCAAGTTACTGTCGGTTGAGACTGAGCTACTACCTTGTGTGTAGTGCTCTCTCAGTTATTTCCCACACTTGAGGTATATTCCATACCGGTTTTTGGCATTCTGTGTTACTGCAGTCACTTATTGCTAATCACACCTCCATATTTGATTTTGTATAAGTATCATTTCATTGGCATGACCTTGCATTTCCTATGCATCGGTCATTATAGCGTTATAAGTCTCTTTCTACTTCCACCACCATTAACATTTCCCAAGTCCTAGCTATCCCCTCGATCATCACTACTCTGCGCGCAATGCAATACCAAAACACTCAGTCATACAGAGTGCAGAGGCGTAAACACCTGACAGTAAATCTCTTATGCGATTGCAATAGGAATTTACACTGTGTTTCACTGAGATTCTTATCTCTTAATACTGGCTACTGGCTTACTGCCCAGTTATTTGCTATCACTTATCGGTTAACAATACTTATACAACGTCGCTTGCTGCGCACCGTGCTCTTTCTCGTTGCATAACACTAACTTACATGGTATTTACTGTCACATTAACTTCCACACATATACTTACATCATTCGTATTATGGTTCGTCACTCATTTGGATGACTACTGAATGCTCCTTGAGCATTGATCACTCGAGTCACAAGCCGGCATTATTCAACTCGGTGCTTCACTTTATACACACATGCTACTAAACTAACTGCCTCAAATAATAATAATATCGTCCATCCTTAACATATTCCCTGAACTTAGTTCACCCATCTACCGCTGTTGCGGTCTCACAATATTAAGAGGTATCCCCACTCTCTTAGCAGTGGTTCGTTATCCGCTTTACTTACTTATATAACATAAACTCTTACAATCGATTAAATTTATATAACATATCTTGTTTGTGGCTTATAAGCCTTATTGCCTTGAGCTGCGCTCATTGTAGGCTGTCCACACACATGTACTTCTCTGTACAACATTACATGGTTTAGAGGTAGTATTGGGCTCCATGACAAGGTCGTTGCATCACGCTTCCTTTCATGGGATGCCCCTTAGGATTGTCAGTCCGTCTCCTGACAACTTATGTCTAAACTGGGTGTTAGTTTCAACCCTTGTGTTTCTGTCACGTCATTGCGTGCAACAATTGTTGATGCGAACACCCTTCAAGGATTGCTCCTGGGTGTTACTAAGTTATGCCTTTACATCTGGTTCACACTTATTGGTATATTCAGTTAGCCACGCCGTTTGCGTTCTTAATTGGCTTATTATCTTCTTCTGTGAAGATCAACATTTCCTGGTAGTGTAGGTACTCATTTTGGGAGTTTCATCCCGTTCATTGCACATTAATGTGTCCACATTAGGCATCTGCTTGCCATGCACAGGCAGGGTCACCGTTCCAGCTATCATGTATATCCCTGGGATCCTTAAGACATATGCTATGTCTTTACATAAATGTTAATGCACTTCGTATTCCTTGACTCTTAAACATTTCCTTGAAACAAATTCACTAACTCCTTTAGTCTCGTTAAATTAACTGAGTTCCTTTACTTCAACCATTCTCGGTAATCCTTTGCTCTTGATTGACTTACACTGCTGACCGTAGTACGGAGTCGACTACCTCCCGTGTTCCGGACTCTACTCGAATGCATATGCGGGGTACCATGCTGATACATTGCTACTTACCCAACTAACCCATAAGTAGGTCTGTCAGGCCCACAAGCTCCTATCGGAGTGCGGTCGTCCCACATTACAATTGGTACACTCGTAGTGTCCGTCACACGCCTAGGTGAAGTATTCTGTTGTCAACTCCCTTATGTTGTCCTATGACAACATGCATTCCGTGCTTCCCGAACTTAATCGAGGGGAAAGTTTATCCACTGTTGTATCTTTATCAACTACCCTTGGGTTTACTGGTTTGATTTAAAAGAAGGTTAGAAAGAAGTATTGGTTTGAAAGAAAATATGGTTTTGAAAGAAAAGAGTTTGAAATAAATCTGAGTTTGAGAGAAAAAAAAAATTCATGGTTTCACAACGTCTTCTTGCTTTAACCAAGTCTAGCTTCTTGCTGACTGGTGTACTTCCAATTACAGAGGTTAGGTTGTTAAGCCCTTCCACAGTTATGATGATCTCACCTAACTTCATGGTACTTTACTAAGTACTTCGTATTTGTTAAACTTCCCGAACAGCCCTGTTATAGCAGCACTTGCTATAGCAAGTGCGCCATGCTAGCTGGCTATCGGTTAAACACACACACCGGTTGCGGTATCATTTTTACCCGCACTGTCATCAGTGGCCTTGTTGGCCCTCACTTGATCTTACTGTCTTGATAATAACTCCTCTAGGTGACTTCTCACTGTCTTCACATGATAATCATTAACTGGGGTGTTCCCCATTCTTGGAGTCCCTTTTTACTTAGTATTGTATCCTCTTCGTAGCCCACTCCACACCCTTGTCGTGGTTACTGAGACTTGTCTCTTGTTTGGGCACTACGTTGTAGTTCCTTTGTCGGTTGGTATACCGTTGGTGTATCATTTAACAACTGTGGTCCCGTAGACACTCGTCCCGGGTTTCATTAATCCACTTCTTGCCTGTTGCACGGTTGGTGCGTTGCAAGCTGGTTGTTCTCAACTGCTCGGCACGTCGACCCAGGCTGCCGGAAATTCTATTCTTCTATACACAAGATTCTTCATTCTTCGCTATTAAATGCGGTTAACATTGTTCAGATGGGAACCGTCTCCGGGATTCCCAGTTTTCGGGATCTACCGTATGACAGGTTCTCCGTACCTTTAGAGGTATTTAATAACAGCCAGATCGGGTATCCCAAGTATGAGAGGACTTCCATCTCTCTAGTGTTGTTTCCCAAGTTATAAAACAGGGATTGTGGAGGGCGGGAAGGATATAGTAGGTTTTCAGTATTCACTGGTTACTCCCAACTAGCGTATCTCTCACGCTATCCCTCAACCCTTAATCTAAAGTACTAAAATCCTAACTCGGTACTTCCTAAGCTCGGTAATTCAGTCATCAGAGCGATACTTCGCTCTGATACCACTTTTTGTAACAACCCATCCAACAACAACACACTTATCAACTAACTGCAGCGGAAAACATACTTCATCACATTACTTAACTCGTTGGTGTTACACGCCGTGAACCACCCACATGGCTAACAAGGCTATTACATATACATTGTATCGGTCTGATGGACTAGATTCTTGAGCGACTACACATTACTATCCCTTTCCATTAACAACTAAACATACACATACCTTCCAACTGTACCGAGTATTTACAAGCTGATGCCGATAACAATTTCGGTCTTACTTCACCTACTGTACATATGTAACTTAAATGATTACCCATGTACAAACGACTACCCCGTCCTACTCTCAAACGGCTTCTAGCTCCTTGTACCTGAAAATAGGAAAAGAAGAGAAAAGGGTGGCCCCCCAGGGGCTCAGCACCTTTGCTGGTATGGTAATCCCGCAGCCCGCATGCTACCGGGCCACGCACAACTATTTGTCGTCTTAGCATGCGGTTGATTATATCAAAATCATGCATGTAAACTACAAATACACAACACATTACACTGCACAACAATGGCTCATTAAAACAGCCAATACAACTACACTTAACAAATCACTCATTGTGATCTTTAACCCCTAGAGTGTTTCTCCTTTAACGGAGCTATTTCCTTAATAGACGACACATACCCACCATTCGGGTGCCTCATTAAATGAACGGATAACTTAACACAAGGTGCCTCGGATATAGTGATCCAAGCACACCGAACAAACATAAACATAGTATGCCCCTGTGGCCCGACGTGAGTCAGTAAAATAGCCTTGGTTAAGCTAAAGGGAAGGTTGGAAACCAAATTGGAAAGCAACCATAACATATAGAGAGGATCGAACCTGATATGACAACGACCCCCATACTCACACGCGTGGCCGGAACAGACCGGACTCCTCACTTCCCCCGTTAGCACTTGTTAGTAGTTCAACATTGAACTCAAATAACGAATCACAAACATTGGGTTAAGTCTTGTTAGACACACACACAAGGGAAAGGAGAGTCATACATTCACACACAAACATCACACACAAACATCACATGACTAACTCACGCATAGTCGTGGTTAGAACGTTCCTTAGGTCGGAAACGTTATCACCGGATACCGTTCTCTTACGTTTACCTAATAGTGGTTAACTAGCCCTTCATGCGCATTCGAGGTTACCGGTATCGGCACGTAAACACACAACAACAATAACGACTGTAAACTCGTTTCATGATTTATCTTATAACGTGGCAAACATACAGAAAAACACATTGGCATACAAGCCGGTGTAATCCGGTAGGACAGAGGTTGCAAGAAAACCATACCTTGGTCCTTGCTGCGTACGCGTCCCACCAAACATAGCTCCTAGACATGATTGACAATGTCGGTTAATTACTTATTAAGTTCCGGTTTACTAATCACTTTACACGATTGAATGACACGTTTTCTTTTGTTTAAACTCACACTTGGTTGTCATCATTATACCCACTAGGGTTTACTACTTAAACCACACTTTGTTTGTTTTTTTTTTACATGTTTTGGGTCGTCCGACCCACCGTCCGACCCAACCATCTGGGTCGGACCCTTCCAGTAACTTTCGGGTTTTGAAAAACTCTACTTCGTCCGACCCATGTCCGACCCAAGTCCTCTGGGTCGGACCGTTCCAGAACCACTTACTGGCGTCTAACAGAGGCCGTCCGACCCAAACTTGGGTCGGCCCCCTGGGTCGGACGCCACCAGATTATGCCCAAAAATTGTCAAATCCCCTCCAAACTTTTCCTCAAGCCTTCTAATGTTTTTCAACACCATTTGGCACACTTATTCTCTCATACAACATCCATAAAACTCATCTTCTTTCTCCTTATACACTTACTCATTTCTTACCAAAATTCCTAACACTTATTATGTTTTCTCCTTAGGTTTCTAGGTGGTGTTTCATACCTAGGATAACCACTATGCCAAATGTTTTCTCACCACTACAACATCATCTCCCAAGCATCTTTTCTTCCTAAACAACTCCTTGAACATCTTTACAAGTTTATAGCTCCCCATGCAACAAATCACTTCATCCTTATTCACCAACAATGCACAAGTCCTAATACAATCTCACCATGATCTTGAAGTATCCCAAAACATTCTTTTGCATTCTAAATCCTCTAGAATAATTCTTAAGTCCCTTTTTACACCTTAAAACACCATAATGCATGTTCCTTTCACTAGTTGAACACTTAACCATTCTAAACATTTCCTAACTTACCAAACTCATTTTAAACCCTAAGAACTTCTTGTTTATTACCTAAATTTTGACATGAACTCTCCTAGAACATTGCTATGCCAAAGCGCATTGTTTTCACCATTAAACAATCAAGGACACTAAAATCCATCAAGCACATTCTTATACACAAACTTCACTCATTTAGCACTACATCACAATATAGTGCATAATTTAAATTGCTTGGCACTTAGGCCCTTAAATAACACGGCTCTTAGGCCCTTAAGATGCATAAATCATAAACACTGAATTTCCACAATATATTTGCCTTTGACCTGCAAATACACTCAACAACACATATGCCTTTTAATAAGCCTTTGAGAACATTTTACTAAGTCATTCACCATTGGCTCCTTAGATCATTTTAACAAGCAATATAAGCTCATTTCTCCTAAGACTTTAAACCACATTAGGTTAGCACATTTACCTCTTTTCCTCACAACTTCTTTCCTGTTTCCTTGGCTAAATCGGCAAGGCTTTTAGTTTCTTGTCAACTTCTAAACATTATACAAATGATAAAATGAGTATACTAGCTTTATGCTTCATCTCATTGTAAACCCTAGATTATACATTGTTTTAAAAACATTAAGATAGTTGTTTTACCTTAGAACTTCAAGAGAGTTTGAATATATATCAAGAGAGGACTCCACCTAGTCCATGAAAGGTTGAAATGAAGCTAGAACAAAGCAACATAAGGACACCATTAAGGGTGATTTTCGGACAACACAAAAACATGAGGGAAACATCATTTTTCTTTGAGTTTCCTTACCTTGAAGCAAAGGAGAACAATAATATGTGAAAAGATGAGCTCAAACTCCTCCCATGTAGATTCTTCTTGGCACCAAAATGGAGCTCTTGAGATTTTGAAAGGATAGAATTGAAGAGCTTGATGAGAGGAAGAGAATGGCGGTCTTAGAATTTGATTTGGTAAAATGAGCTAGGAGATACAATTGGTCAAAGATGGAATTGTATGTGGTACTATTGCAAAACCGTGAATGGAGAATGGAGAAGAGATAGAAGAGAGCTTGGAGGCGTGGGAAATGAAGAGGGAAATGAGAGAATGAGATAAGTTTGTAAGTTTTAGATATTTAAGTAGTAAAAGTAAATAGTACTTTCTACTTTACTACTTTAGTTAGCTTATTTTTTTGTTTAAGTATGGTGAGTCATCAAGAAAACCGGCCCCCAAATTATAACAAGGGGTATTTTAGTCTTTGTTGACCAACTGTCACACTTATAATGACATATGTTATAAACTTGCTTGTTTTGTTACTATTCACTAAAACAAGGCACATAGATGTGAAATTTTTGATTTCCCATTGATATAGACTTCCAAATGTGATACTAAGTAGTACACATGTTAATTAAAGAGTAATTATGGACATTTAGCCATTCAAAACTCATTTACAAGACAATTTTTCAAACATGTGCTTTAAGACTCCTTAAAGCACATTTTGCGTTTTAACTTGTTTTCAAGCTTGGTTTTCTTTGGTAATTGGTTAAATATGTTCATTATCATATTTATAAGGTATAGGTATGACCTTTAGGTCTTATACAAATTTATCCCAAGCTTAGAGCACATTTTCGCCCATATTGACTTTAAGGTATCTATTTATGTTTTGTTTGGTTTAATTGTCTACCAAGGTTTCCTAAGGACTTATTTAGCCTTATTAAATCATAATTGACTATTATTTAGTCTTGTTAGGTTCTTTGGGTCCTAGCCAAGTTCACTCCAAGCTTAGAGCATGTTTTTGCTCAAACTGTCTTTATGGTACTTTATTGTTTTTACCATGGTTTAAATTGTTCACTGATGTTTCTAAGGCACTTTTTAGCCTTTAAATAACATAGCTTGATGTCTAATCAACATATCAAGGTTTGGGGTATTGCACGTTATCACGACGGTTAGTAGTTTGTTTATGTTGGAAGTTGGATGTAGTTTGGCTTCGTTGCTCGCATGGGCGAGTAATGGCCGGTGACACCCGAGTGAGTATTGTTATTATTATTAATTCTTCCGCTGTAAGACGTTTTATTTATTGCTACGTGAGAGATTATATCGTGTTTATGGAGAGGGGTGTCACATATCCAATGGGTTAAGGAGTTTAATTGTATCTACTTTGTGTTCTTGAATGTTGGCTTGGGGTTTGGTAACCCCATTGCTCAACTTGACCGAGAATGAAGAAGAGGAGAGGTGGAGAACTTAGAAGAGGAATTGTGATCTCAAGGTAAGAAAAACCTATCTTAATGCACTACCTATATGTATTAGGATAATGGGATGGGTAAATGAATCAATAAACCCAAAACATGTGAGAAAAATCTGCTTGCTTGGTATTTGAGGAAGTTGTGAAATAGAAATGCAAGTAAGAGCCAAAGTGCCATGTATTTATATTAATGCATTGTATTGAGCTTGGAGAATTGTGTATATGCCTTGGAGGAATTTTGTATGAACCTTGTGTGCTGGTAGGACCCTTGTTGGGTGTGATTTCTTCATGCCAAGGTGTGTATTGGAGTTAGTAGAGATGTTTAGTAGTGATGAAGTGGTAGTTGTAGTATGAGAAATAAGAAGTGTAAAATCTGTAGCAAAGTGTATAAAAATGCATTGGAGAAGTTAGGAAAAATTAGTGTGTAAGAATTGGTAAAAAGAGTGTTGGACTTGGGTATTGATATTGTAGTTGCTTGGAAATGAATTGGAATGGTAAGATGGCATTAGAACAAATTGAAAAATGCAAAGAGGGGTGTAGGAATGCACAAGTGTGCAAAGTGTGGAAATTTGTAGAATTTGAGCAAGAAGTTGAGTAAGTATTGGACCATGGATTTAAGGAGTTTTAGTGAGTGTTTAAGTGTGTTTAAATATGTACAAAACATGTGGAAAGATTATGGAATGATTGGAGGTGGATTAAGGGTTGAATAGGGGTTGAAAAATGACCTTAATAGCAGTTTTTAGCAGGGTCCGGGACTTAGGATATGTACCAAGTCCCGGACCGCTTCAAAAAAAGGCCCGAGAGTGAATGCAGGAATTGGTCCGGGACTTAAGTCCAGGACCAAGTCCAGGACCAGGTGTAAAAATACGCCGAAAGTCAAGTTAAGTGTTGGTCCGGGACTTAGGGTCCGGACCAAGTCTTGGACCACCCCCAGAATTCAGCAGAGAGTGTTTTTAAGGGTTCTAAACATGGGGGATTGATTGGTAATGGTTTTAGAAGTTGTTAAGGCCTTGTTTGGTGACCTTTAAAGGCCCTAAGTAGTGTAAACAAGTTTGAGAAGAAATTAAGAAAGTTGTAAGTTTAAGAACATTAAGTTAAAGCGAAACAACGGGATAACGGGGTAAGTACGGGAGTAGTAACTATGTATGTAGTGTAATGCTTAGTATTAATAGAATCATTTGGCATGTTGTCATTGGTTCGAGAGTAAAGATCGAGGAACGAGAGTGAACCAAAGGAACAAGGGAACATCCGGTAAAGTAAATTTTAGGAAAAGGTATGATTTCTTCATGCCCTATATCCTAATCCGGTTACCCCGATTTGTGTGCTTATTTGATCACCTAAATAAGATAAATGCATGAATCGGACTATATTGCACTTACCTGTGCTTGACTTATGTTGTTCTTGATATTTATTGTCTTGAACACTAGTTTGTATAATTCATGAAATATATAAATGATGATGAAGTGTATTTGTACCTTGTATTGTATTTGTGTATTGTATTACATTTTGTATGGATGTATGTATGAGCATTGTATTGTATTATTGTGGTTTGGATGTGTGACTTCTACTAATTCCTAACTACCTAACTCCTAACATAAGTAAGGAATAAATTGGAATGAGTAGAAGTCTGATATAGCTTCGGCCACGCGTGAGGATGAGGAGACACAAGAGGTTGGATCCGATTCCTGGTTCTTAAACTGGTCCACGGCCCAAACCCCTTAAATGGGTAGCATCCTGGATTGGTGAACCAAGTAAATCCCGGTGGTGGGACAGAGTAGTCCCCAGGCCGGAGGTCCCAACGACTTAACATGAGTAAGAGTAAGTAAGTAAGTAAAGTATGAGTATGTATGAGTATGTATGTGTAAGTATGGTGTAACGAGTAAAAGAGTAATCTCCACCCGATTAACCCGGGTGGACAAAAGGAGCTAACAAGTCTTGTGGATGTATGGAACGTGTATGGTGTATGTATTGAGTATGTATTGTATATGCGCATTTCAGGAAAGGTAAGTAAGTACAAACTGGCTTGTATGGACTACTTGTGTGTATTGAAGTGTATGTATGTATTTGTGCATAAAGTATTGTAGTATTATGTATGGAAGCATGTATGCATGTATGTATGAATAAAATGAACTGCATGTATTCGACCAAGTGGTCGGCGTACCCGCACTAGTACGCGGGGTATGCGGTTATCATATGCAGCGAAAGCTGACCCCCTAGGAGGAACGTTTTTAGTGTGCAGGTACCCGAAGCGGATATGGTCAAGGTAAGAGACCGGTGACTACACTTGGATAGCTAGAAGTAGTATGTAGAGGTGTACTAAATGGCACACCCTTGTACATAGGAAGTAAGTAGTTGTGAGGAATGGGTAGATGTAGACTCCTAATGAGTACATATGAACTTTGAAGAAGCATTGTATTGTATTGGGAACCTAGTAAACTCGGTTATGTATATTGTATTGAATGGTATTGTAAAGGAGCAAAGTGTTGAATGGAGCAATGTAGTATTTAGTAGGTAAACGGAGTATGTAATGTAAATGTGTAGTACTCGGGGTTCCGGTCCATCAGACCGATGTTGTATGTAGTAGTAGTAGCCTTGTTAGTCACGTGGGTGGCTAACGGCAATGTATCACCCATTGTATGTAAGTATGTATCAGCTGCGTGAATCTGGAAGCACGAGAAGATTGGACGGTAATGACAGTATTAACGGTAGGGGTGTTACAATAGCGCACAAACCCTATTCCTTTGCGGTGACCTGGGCTCAAGCCCCAATCACCTCTCTGGATCGATCCTTACCCGTTGGTCCAAATCGTCATGTGAGGACATGTTGAACTTGTGTGAAACCTTGATTGCTTGTATGATCATCCCATTGCTAGCCCTAGAATTGATAGGAACTTTCCTCGCAATCAGCCCATCCCAATTCGAATTTACAAATTAATTGTTTACGGTCCAAAGGCGTTGCTTGGTTTAGGTGAGTGGGTCATTTGTTTGGGCTTTGGCCTAAAACCCTAGATTTAGGTGATTTCCTTTTTGGCCGAATTTGAATTTAGTTCTAGGTTCATGAAAAAGTAATCCGCCCAAATATGAAGTAATTTACAAGACAAAAATCAATAGTCTTTCGTTGAAAACGTTTTTTGCCCAAAGGCTCATTCGAGTCTAGGTAAACTTTTTGTTCGAGCTTTAACCCAAAATCCTAAATCTAGGTGTCCTATTTTAGGTCCACTTAGAACCATTTGGCCCATACCATAATACATTTGAATTCAAGATAGTTTGCATAACTCATTTACTTTAGTTTTTGGCCCGAAGGCTTAACAAGAACTTTAAACAAATCTTAGACATCAAAGTTTCTCTCTCGGCCCAGTGGCCCATTCACAATCCATATAGCTTCCTTAAGTCCGTATGCTTCAGTTCCATATTAGGGGTATTCAGGCCCATACATCCGTTCTAGTCTATAAATCACTCTAGCCCATGCACCTCACTCTCAGTTTGGAAAAGATTCGGGCCCAAGTGCCTCATGGGCCATCCATAAGAATTCTTAGTGCAGCTTTTTTAGAGCATATTCAAAGTTCAAGAAGAAGACGATCATGGTCATCTCAATGGCGTCCCGACAGTCGATAGCTCGAGTCTTTAGTACGTTGGCATCAGAAAGCTCGGCATCATTAGAAATTGTTTTTTTAAGAGTTTTCTCAATTAAGTAGTTTTTTTTCTCGATTAGTTGTTCTTCCAACCTTTATGGTAGCTAGTTCCCTTTATCATTTTAGGTAGCTTTCCTGAAATTGTAATTTTCAATGTTATCATTTCATTCATGAATAAGAGCATAGTTCTATTTTCATAATTTTTGTGCATTCATTCAACAAAACAAAAAAAAGAAATGATGACCATTCATGTTTTTCAAGAAAAATGATCGCGAGACATTCATTTCTGACAATGGAACAGAACGACTTGTCTCTTGCTTCTAAAAGGTTGAACATGCCTAGCCAAACACCATAACCTATCTTAAAACATCCAAGCAACCCATGAAGTGGTTCAAAGTCCACAGCTGCTAAATTGTTGTCATAAACCCCAAGTCAATACTGGGGGTAATCTGAGTTTAGGTTTGTCATCCTTAATCTTTCGTTTAAACGTGTGAACAAGTCTCTGAGTGAAAATTTCGTAAAAGTGCCTTGAGCGGTAAAACCATGAGCGAACGAGTCTGTCCTCTCACACGACTTTGGTGAGGCCACACTCAAGGGTAAGGTAAAATGGCAAAACTCTGACCGAAGGAGATAATTTGTAGATTTATACTTAGACCTATGAAAAGTAACAAAGAACGGATACACAATTACCAGGAATGACGAAGCACCTAGGTAGCACCACATAGCCAAAAGCTTGTGAACCCTGACATAAACCCAAGCACACCCGCTGAGCCTTTCATATAGCCCGTGATTAGGGATGTCAATGGATCGGATTCGGGTCGGGTGAAGCATCACCCGCATCCGTCACCCGGATATATCATCCATCATCCGTCCATCCGTCACCCATTTATTTTACATCCGTCATCCGTCCATCCATCATCCGCGGGTGATTCGGGTGGATCGGGTGATAATCGGATGATACCTTTTCTGTATCATAAACAACAATTTTTTGAGCATAGTAATGAATATAAAACTTTTTGTATTGGTAAGGGTATAAGTAACCTATATTTTAAGAATATTCATTCAAACATACTAAAAATATTCTACCAATATCAATAAGAAAATAGTATAAAGTTGTGCAGTGTATGTGGAAGAAAATAAAAATGGACGGTAAAATATAAGTCTACAACTATTCTTTTAATTTTTTTAAAATTTATTTAAGATTTGTTTGGTTACTTGAAATAAAATGAGGTGTAATTTTAAACGGATGACGGATTGGGTGATAAACGGATGACGGGTCGGGTGACGGATGAAAAAGTTTCATCCATCACCCGACCCGGTCCGTCACCCAGTCATCCGTCATCCGATCCGTCATCCGTTTATTTCGGATTTTCATCCGTTTATCTAATCGGATGGATCGGGTTAGCGGGTATCCATTTAAAATTGCCATCCCTACCCGTGATGAATAACCAACCCGGTGACCAAAGGAAGCGAGGAGCCCGACTCATAGATAACGTTTTCATAGTTTGAAAGAAGCAATGTCGCTACAAGCATGACGAAGCGATCCGCAAATGGTCCCAGAGTGACACAGGATTCAAAGAGCTCACATCAAAAAAACTTTCAAAGCTCAAAACCGGGAAGACACGAAAATCCTGAAGGCGGAGTCAAGAAAGGATAAAAAAGGGCAAACCTGAAATGCCTCAAAGCAATCTGAATGACAAAAAGAAGAGAAATGGTGTAAAGGACGACTTTAAAAGTCCAAGTTCAGAAGCTCAAAAACAACGTCAACATATAGCAGCCAGACAAATTCAAGAAAAGGTAGCCAAATCCAAGGGAAGACGCAAATTGCAGCTTTGGTCACCCCTTTAAGCTCCACATACCTCGAATATCCCTCCATGGTCCCGTTGTCTTTCATCACACCCCATGGCCACTTTATAAGCTTTAAAGACTTTTAACTTGGTAGTTGTATATCTAATCACGTGAAAGTAACAGATCGAATGCATAAATCCAACAAATAGTAGGGGCGATTATCAATGGTCTAGAAGTTTTGACTATAAGAATGAAACGAGTGAAAATATCAAATACGCTGAGTGTAGATTAGGAAGCACCACATTAAGGAAAATAGTAGGGGCGATTATTGGTTCCTACAATTGCTATGACAACACCAATTGAAACTAGGGGTGTTCATGGAAAACCGGAACCGTCAAACCGGAATCGGAACCGGTGAAACCGAAACCGGAAACCCAGTTAACCGAAGTCGTTTGCCGGTTCGGTTAACCGACCGTTAAGTTTGCCGGTTTCGGTTCTGGTTATGGTTATTGATTTTGACGAATCCGGTTAACCGAAAAAACCGTTTAAGCATTTAATTTATTATGTTTTAAAATTTTTTTGATGATAAGTATAAAACAATATGGTTAATTATTAGAATTGCCAAAAATAAATATACAATTATATAGTTAATGGTTAGAATTATACCAAAACCAATAAAATCTTATCAAAATCGGCGGTTAACCGGTTTAATATCGCACCAAAACCGGAAAAACCGTACATTGTTTACTAAGTATAAGAAAAAACACATAAATCTACATCATATCGGTTAACCGGTAAAACCGCACCGAAACCGACGGTTAACCGGTCCCGGTTAACCGCTTCTAAATGAACCAGTTACGGTTATCAAAAATGACTAACCGACAATCCGGCTAACCGGTTTCTGGTTAACCGAAAAGCCGATTAACCGGTTATGAACACCCCTAACTGAAACCCAAAGCTTAAACCCTTGGCAAGCTTTAAGCACCACCAACTCCACCACCACACAGTCACACATAAGCCCTAACCCCCACACAAAAACTCTCAGGCCCGTCATTAACCTTACCTCCACTAAAACATTAGACTCGTCATAATCATGATCACCACCCAAAACCATAACCCAACCTCAAGCCTGTCATAAAACCTAAACACCAACAAAAGCTTTTAACACCACAACAAACACCACACACTTCCACCAGCAGTATGTTCATCTTGTAAGAAACAAATTACAGATTTGAAATTCTTAGTCAAGAAATAATTATTTTACTTTCCGTTTTCAGTAGAGTTTTTCTCAAGCATCGCCACGGTTAGCACATTTTCAACAATTTCTTACTCTAAAAAATTTTCGGTCTTTGCAAGCACTTCAATTTTATTTTGCAATACCCGGGAAAAACCTCATCATTTCCATGTTTGACACTTTGATAATTTGTTTTTTTATCACAATCATTTGCATAAAACATACTTTGCATCCTCACATCATCAATTATATTACATTCTTCAAATACCCTGGTCAAGTTTAGATGGGTCTCGGTCTCCATAAGTGCAATACCCCAAATCTAATTAATACCTTAAAAATATTAAATAACGGAGAATTGACCTAGAAACATATCATTTTAGTTAAGCATGCTAATCTATGCATGCAAACGTTATGTAATTAATAATGCTATGTGTGCACATGCAAACTCACGCATGCAAACGTCACGTAAAAATAGTCGTTTTACCATAAACGCTAACAGACGTAATTCTACTAAACGTATTCGTACAAACGATCATGTACGATTATTAACAAGGACTAAACTTCTTGCATAACAAGCTCGATAGAGAGAGCGTCAACAAGGAAAGAACAATACCAACGTGTATACAAACGAGCAACATAAATATTTTACAAATGCCTAAGTATTTATGAATGCCACAATAAATTGAAATACACATTTAGATAAATGTAACAACTTACGTTACACCTATTGTATATACTATGAGGATATAATAACTCATCAAAGGTCAAAGATGCGCACTAAACACCTTGACAAGAGGAACGTTCGTAAAACGCCTTAGAAACATGCGATTAAGCATGACCTTGTGTGACCCTCAAAAACTCAAACCAAATGGTCATACCCTCATCATATGACTATACAAACATAGTCCCTAGGCTATACTTAGTCAAAAACGCAAAACGCTCGGGAGTGCTCACGCACGCCCCTTAAAGCACGAAAAGCCCGGACACGAACTCCTATATAATTCATTCCTAGAGTTCCTAACATCATTAATAATCATTCTAAAGAGAACCCACGAGCTAGTTTCTCAAAATTCAACAAAATCCTCGGGGAAATTCCTTAACGCTCCTTTTTGCCCCGGGAGTGTCCCGATAGCCCGGAAATTATGTCATTAGTTGATGTAACCCCATATAACTCAATGTAACACCTTAATATAATTATTTACTATAATAAATGTTTATAAACACTTGGAACTCATAAAGACAACTTATTTCCCAAAATATCCTTAGAGCTCAAAAACGCACCTTCGGGTGTCACTAAAACGCGTTTTACGCAATTACCTTGAAGTTTTTGACATGCCACGAATTATGAATATTAAATGGGATGCATTGACCCTCTAAATCAATTAAAGGCAGTGTCAAACAAGGAGCTCTATAGGGGCCGATTTTCTACCTAAAAACTAGTATAAAATTTACATTTAAAACTTATAAAAGACATATAACATGGTGACTCACCTTCCCATGTGCTATAACACTTAATGGAAAAAGAATATAGGTCTCATTTGACCTCCATGCTGTCAAAATCCTGCAAGAAAACAAGGCCATGTTAGCTTGACAAAAGCAAAAATAATTAAAGCAAAAAGTAGATCTAGATTCTCCTTTTTGATTTGTTAAATGTTAGTGACCATCCCATGCTTGTCTATGGCTCTTAGCTTCCGATTGAGAGGCTCCAATTAGGCCTAGAAATCGGCCACCTACAAGGGAAGAAGAAGACAAGTTTTAACATTGAAAATCAAAAGAATAAAACCTTACCTAACTTACCTTGTCATTTAGCTTCCATTATTTCTTCCACCTTGCCTTGCCTTGTAACATGGCCGAATGGGTGCCTTAATCTAGGGACTTTGGAGCCTAATAAACTAAAGAAAAACAATAAACAAAGACATGACCTAACATGCCAATTATGAGTCCAAAATAAACAAATCAAAAACTAGACAATTCTAGCTTAAGTCATACGGTTGCAATTCCAATTCTTTCACTCCTTGCAACCGGTTGGGTAAGCTCCTCTCTTCTCCTTTCATCTTCTTCCTTTGAAGCTCTTAAGTCCATTAATGGAGATTTAACTTCTATCTTCATCTTTAAGGTAATTTCCTAGCATTTCTTATCAAGCCTTGAAGCAAAACTCTTCCTAGCACACCTACAAGGATTCGGCATCAATTAATACTCCAAGGAAGTTGTCTAAATCAACATTAATCCAAGGAGCATCTCAAGGTTACCTTTAGGTATTTTTCATGCTTGAAAATCCTTAAAGCACATTTTTATGTGTAACCGAATTCCACTTCTTCTAAGGCTCTTGTCTTCTTCATTTTCATGAAGGAAAGTTTGTTCTTCATCCATCTTAAGTGTGCCGAAATCCTAAGGAGAAAAGCTTAAGGTAAATCCTTGGAAAACTACTTACAAATCTATTTAAGATCTTTGTTAAAGATCTAACTCCTAAACTCCTTCACCTCTTGCATAAGAACCGAAGTGGAGCATCAATTTCCTTTGGAGAAAGCTGGGAATTCAAGAGGAATTCAAGCACTTAACCATCCCATATTAAGAAGTAAGTTTACTAAGCCAATCTTTATGTTTTAAGCTTGGTTAAGCTTCTAAAAATTATACAAAAATTATGTACACCTTCTAAGGAGTCTAAAATCGAAACCACATGGTAACATATACCAAAAATATAATCTAAAACATATATGGAAAATATTTACCTTAAGACAAATTTTTGTGTCACAAAATTTATCTATGTTAAATACAAATTCATGCCGAATTATCAAGGGCAAATATGCTCTATTTCGACCTAAAAATCAATCTAAGACATTACAATAATTTTTACATGAGTTATATGACTCATATGTATTTATGTATAATTATTATGACTTATAAATCAACTTTTGTATACTATAAGGTATCTTAAAAATTATGGCCGAATACTTTTGGTGAAGAATAGGTTTTAATGAGCTACATATGTATATAAACTTATATTATAAAGTTTGGTGAGTTAAAAATATTTTACTAGTGCTTAAATGGCTAATTAATTAAGTTATGTGGCTAGATTGTGAATCTTGAAAAGATTGGTGTACAAATAGTAAATGCCAAGAGTTTTTGGTTTCTTTCGAGCAATTATGATATAATATAAGGTTAGGAATTGAGTTTATGATTTTTAGATAATTTAAACAAGTGTTAAAATAACAATTTTTAAAGTTTTGGGCTATTATATAATTTATAAAAGTTATTATGAAAATTTGGAGTTTAATATGGGGCAAATTCATAATTAAGAGAATTATAAAGCACACTTCCGAAATTTAGAGGAATTAAATATTTAAACTATAGTTTATAAGTTATTAAGTAACTATTATAAAGTTTTGGGGCTAATTTGTAATTTTTGGAAAGAATGGTGTAAAGCCGAGATTCATTAAGTTTATGGGTATATTAATGTATTAAGTATAAAAGTTGACCTTGGTAAAAATGTTGACCGAAAACTATGGGTTAAAATGATTTAAGACATGAAATATTAAGTTTATAAAAGTTTTGAGGTGATTATGTAATTTATAAGAGTTTAACTATAAATTCGAATCTTATATGGGGCGAAAGCATAATTTGTAGGAATATAAATGTCCACTTGGTGATTAAGGAAATTAAATATAAAAACTATAGTTTATAAGTTAATATGCAACTTTTTTAAGTTTTTGAGGTAAAAGTGTAATTATAAGAAACTATATGGCATAGCCGAAAATCAATGTGGCTAATTGGTAATTTATAAAAGTTATGGTGTTCAAATAATAAATACCGAATTTTTAGAGGATGTTTAGTGCCTTCCTTCCTTCCAGCCCCTCCCCCTCCGTCTTCTCCTGGCTTTTGGCGTCTCCTGTCCCGTTTCTTCCCTCCTGCGCTTCTCCTTCCTCCCCGACCAGTTGTTTTAGGTTCCTATTCTTTGTAGTCCTATATGGATATTTAGGAAATTTAGAAAAGAAAATTATGGTTTAAGGATTTATGAAATTAAAACTATATGATATACAAGTACATGTAATTCACTTGTAAAAGAAATAATATTAGTTGGGGTCAGTTTGTAATTAATAAAAGATATGGGAATAATATGTCCATGCGTGACATGTAAATATAAATTGAGAGTTTATTAAGTGGTTATGTCATTTAGGCAATTATATGTATGTATCATAAATAATACATGTGTATGAAATATTTATTTTAGACTTTTATGTAAATCAAAAGGAAATGAATATAAGGAATTTAATGTGGAAACACCAAATAATATTTGGAGCTATAGTATATTTTAAAATAAAGTTAAGAGGAGGATTAATTAACATGTGACCAATAAATGTCATTGATAAAATTATAAATTACTATGTCATTTGGACAATTGTAAAACATGTAACATAAATAGTACATGAATATATAGTTATATACATTAAAGGATTTAAAGATAAATCAAAAGAAATAACAAATAAGTTATACAACCAGTTATAAGGTAATTAAAAGAAATTACCACACAATATAAGTTTATAAATTAGGACTACATATTTTGGAAATATACAATACCTTAATTATCAATAAGGTTAAGAGGTTAAAGAAACTACCTAAGTATAAATAAATAAACCTCACATGAAATAACGAATATGAAATCGTTTCATGAATCAATAAAATTATTATACGAGAGTTACGTAAATTAACACTCTCAGTTAATCCTATTCTAGGACTTTGTTTGACCAGACGTTGACCGGGAACTAAACAAGTACAGTCTACGGTGAACGGTATGGAATTCTTGCAGTCTGCTTTCTACCGGATTACACCAGCTTGTGTGCTATTTGTTGTTTGAATTAACGACCAAGATAAATGTATGTAAAATGTTGTATTACTCTTGTGCACTGTTGTGTTACTTTATGTGCGTGATGTTACTAACTGTAACATGTATGTCCCACGCATACAACACTACATTACCAGTGGATTAAATACCTGTGTTTTATTATACCGAGAACTTGTACTCAAGTTTCTCACTAACTTCACTTTATAACAAACGTCGTTATCCTAAACGTGATAATTGACAATTCACATTGTGTGCTTGATTAACGTCCTTGAGTGACACCTAACAATTCTATACTACGAGAACGAGGAGCCCAGTTGGATCTGGCCATGCATGCTACAGGAGTTGTACCTGTCACAGGTCGTCTCCTATTCAATTTACGTCGCAACGGGAGTTTTGGGTGCACTATGTCACTCACCGGCTGCGTACCGGAACAGTTCAAGTTAAGAGGAAGACTTCACTTCTCTCGAGGGTTCGATTCCCACCATTATAAGTACAGGAGTTAACTACGTTATCTTCTGAGGGACTTATTACCCACCTACTTGTACGAGAGTTCCATCTCGTCTAAGGGTTTATCATACCCGACCAATTTACTCTATGAAGATGGAGTTTAACGAGGTCACTATACCTCCACTGTTGTGAGGTTCTCTTATATACATGTTAGTCCCATTGTGAGGATCTAACTACTATCAAGCTACTCCAGAACATCTAACTTGACCTTCTGAAGTCTTGTTCTGTGTGATATTGTTATCCTTGTATGGATGCTTGTTATGATTATGTTATGATGCTTATTTACAGTTTTACAAAAAAATGACTTGCATGTATTCGATAAAGTAGTTGGTGTGGCCCAGTAGCTTGTGGGCTGCACGTTTTCCATACCGGCAAATTATTTGCTGAGCCGTTTCATGGCTAAACAATTCCAGGTACCTGAAGAATGAAGATATTACCCGACCGAGTGTAGGTGGGGTAGAATTAAGACAGGGATTATTATTACCAGCATCAATTTACAGTACTGTATTTTTACTATTGACTTTTGTTGTTTTAAGAGGTTTGTATTCAGCGCTCAGACCACATCATTTGTAAGTTGTATTGAAGTTAGCCTTGTTAGTCACATGGGTGACTAGCGGCGTTGTAGCACCACCCGTTGTTATGTATATATTTTCCACTGCATTTCTAGTTATCTTTGGGAGCTATCATCGTACAGGTTGTGGAGTTTCGGGTTGGGGTGTTACAAAAAGTGGTATCAGAGCGTAGTTGCGCTCTGAGATCTGAATACAACCGAAATTAGCCTTGGGATACAGGGTGTGTGATAGAACAGTGAGGAATAGTAAGTTAGTTCTTACTTGGTCCGCCAAAGGGCATTAATAACTGTTCAAACTTACAGTAACTACAAACTATGACCTGCCTAAATAACGAACAAATGTCATGAAAAGGAATACATTAATTAACTCAAATACTTAAGACCACCTGAATTGGCGAAAGGGTTTGCTGAAGACCGTACGACGCCAACTGTCACCCACAAGGGAAGCTGACGACGAATAACAATGATGTCATACCGATGATAACCAGAAAGGCTGACAACACCGCCTAGTATACAGTGATGATGGAGTAAAAATATACCTCAATGGACATACATTGCATGATGATCCAACCTGCGAGGCGCACTTGCTACAACAAGTGTTGCTCCAGTAAACCAAATAAAGGAGGATGAAGACCTACTCGGAAAGAGAAAACTATGAATTTTATGGGATACCCAGGCACTGAGCTTACCGCCCAGTGCGGGACTGGAAACTCTTACAATCCCTTACTAACTTCGCGAGAAGACCGTGCGAAACTTTGAAATATGACTATCAGTATAGTCCTACAAAAATAACCAATAATAATATCAAGAAAAATCATAACAGAATCTCACTATATATAACTAAACATCGAACATATATAAACACGGGATGTAACACCTGCTCAAATACCAAGGGTCTCAGCTAGTATCATTATAGTGACAATGCTGGACTCCTAATAAACAGTGAGAAGAGAACAAACTTGGAACCCATATATTTTGAAGTCATGAGAACCACCAAATTAGCTATACTAAATGCTATATATAAATACATACGATAAAGCTTTTGAGGAGTATTGATATATTTCAGAGGGATAAGTATCATAAAATATACCTACCCTATTTTGAGGCACATGTCCTACACTATCCTTATGGATTTATATGAGCATGTGTCTTCTATGACAGCTCCATTTGTGGATACGAGTAAAAGCTCAGAAAATCAAAGAAAGCTAACACCAATGTAAAATAAATTTTCGTATGTACATGGTAGCGAATAATACTCCTTGACGCTAGCAATGGAGGCAATGTAAGTTATATAAAGCTTTAGATTAATATATACACTAAAGATAAGTGGAAGTTAAACATAACAATGGGCAAATATACCTTTGATTTGTAACAAGTGTTTTACACGTGAACTTTCCTAACGTTATATACCAATCACTATGACTTTAAAGCCTCTATTTAATACACCTAAACGGCCCATTTTCTTTTGAAGCCAATGAGTGTGTGAAATAACCACGTTTCTAAGAGGTAGGAACAAACAATAGACTTTGGTTGTCTTGTCACCAAACCGTAGGATTCAAACTTGAAGTTCTTAGTATGAAACGTTACAAAACATTAAAAAAAATAATTAACCTAGGTTGAACATATGGTTCACCTGATTGATGGAGTTTGAATGGAGTAAGGAAAAACCAAGCTTTAAGGTGAAGGAAATAATATTATATGAAATCAAAGTTGCGGATCGAGTATAAAAACTTTCCTTGGAGTCTTATTCCAAATTTAGTAATACCTATGACTGTCTTTGTTCCAAGTGATGATAACCAAAGTATAAGTAATGATCAAGCCCTGGTAAGTTAAATACTAGAAAGGCCTTTTAAAGAAAAGAGTATATTCTAATGTATCCAAGTCCATAATTGAACTTAGTGCTTGTATGATGGGTCTAAGAGTCTTATGATTGCTGAATACACTTATTAGACAGTGTGTGTCTAGATGTTTTAACAAGAATTTATCTTTTATGCCAAGAGGAAAAATTGGCTTCCCCGCTTGAGGATCTGATCAAAGGAATTTAATTCTGAGGATTAAGGAATACGCTAGCTTCAAGTGTAAGTTACAACAGCTACTAGAGTAATGTATAACAGTCAAGGAAGAATGTTGTAAACACCACGTCACAAAGTCTTGATAAGATAAAATTTGGAAACTTGCAATTATGTGGTTGTTTGATATTTGACGTGGGAGGTCGAACTTGATCCTGGTCAGATCAAGGGAAAACCAATCACAAAATGGAGTGGAGGGATAGTTCAACGCTGACGCTGACCCCGTCAGGGTTGGATGATTCCTGAGACTCCCTACAAGTGGTCACCAATATCTCTGTGATAAGTCAAAATTTATTCCTATTTCTAATAAAGAGTCTACCTAATAAAATATATTAGATGTTGAGGATGTAAGTTAGAGGTGAAATTAACCAAGCTACCCTGGAAGAATTAAATAGCTAAAATGACTCCGCGTATGTCGGGAAGAAAATTGTCTGTAAAGGAAATACTAATTGTTATTATACCAAGAGTCATGATAATAAATTAAATAGGAAACCAAGAGACATCTATCTATAATGACAGTATTTGGAAGCTACTTCCTAAGTTATGGCCTTATTGCCATCTGAAGGGAAGGATCAACTTTAAGACTTTCTGTATGAATTCAAACCCAGTATATTAAATGGGAACCTACCTATAAGTATGATAGGATATAAAGAGTAGAAATATTATACTAATACTCACATGAGTTGTTTTATAAACCGCAAGAACATGTGGAATTGTGAGAAAATTGTACCTTGTTAGAAACCTTAACGGGAACCCCGCTGTGGTATACTTGATGAACAGACAATAAAAGATTGTGTATGTACTACCGACAATTTGTGAATCAATAATAACAAAAATCTTTCTACATTATATATACGAGATGCACGGCTCGACCGTAACTCATATTATACATTGAAAAGTGAAAACTGAATATGGTGACTGTAAGCTAAAATACCAGATTCATGGGATGATGACCTGAAGGTCAAAGAGAAAAATTTTAATATGCCCCAGTACTATACAAGACCCGAACACCGACGATTACAATTACAAGAGGCGATGAATAGAAGACACATTTGAGACCAACAAGATTACTGCAACCTTATAGCTACAACAACTGAACCACTGAAGGCATCAGCAACACCGACAAGATGATGAACCTCACCATCTGGACGCTACCTCTATCAATGGAGAATATGTATAGCAAACCAATCGGGTAAGGACCCATGAGAAGAATAATGCTTCAACTAAAATGTGCGAGAGCTTATGGACTTGACAAGAAATAATCCTATATTGGACAAGTAAGTAGTAATATATCAGGAAGGCACCCCACATGCGAAGACGACTAGTGTGAAGAACACGGGAAATAACCAACACTGTAATCAAAAGAGAGTAATGGAGACTCAGATGATGAGTGAGACGCCTCAGTAATATTGACGAGAAGAATCTCAGTGGAATCACCGTCATAAGCAACTATCAGAAATAAGCATACAGGCACAAAACAATCAAGTGAAACTCGTGGAGAACTCAATGATGAGAGATCAAATCAGGGCCAACCTTACAATATTGGTGACAACCCGATGTACAGTAATAAAATACACAATGAAGAATACCAAGCTATGCTGCAACTAACAGTTACTTCGAGACAAGATAATCGGGAGCAGTGGCATAACGCGGCACATCGATCCGACAGTCTAAACAAGACATGGAACAATTTGCAACAAACAAGATAGAAGATCACCTTCACTCATACATACAGGATTCAAATATAAAAGCATAATAATGCAAATAGAGCATGTCAGAGAATACACAGATTTTTAGGGGCAATACCCCGTAAACGGACAAAAGTCTAGACGAGATCAACAATGATAACCAAACGAAGGAAATGATGAACAAAACTCATCAACCATACATATGTACATAAATAAACTTTAACATACCACCTACGAGCGCATTTAAAACTATTCCAGAATGATTAGACATTAATTAATCAGAGTTGCACAGCAGAAGTGTAACACCCCACTCATAATCACGTAATAATCACTCACGTAGCATTAATTTAATAGCGTCTCACAGCGGAAGTCACACGTTAATAAACCTCACTCGGGTGTCACATGCCATTACTCGCCCATACGAGTAAAGATGCAGAAATAAATTAAATAAGAACAAACACTGGTAATACATACATAACCGCAGTGATAACGAGATACTAACCTATACATAATTCTAAACCAAGAGAAACTTTTACGACAAGTGAGCATCTAGGTATTCCCGACTGTATGTATCGTTACTAATACATTAACTAACATCCATCCTATCCAATACGAAGTTTCGTGCGGTAACTATAATTCTAGCTACCCGGGTCCCGCTCTTCGGCTTCGACGGTAGTCATCACCTACACGTAATGCCATAAAGGCTCAGCGATAAACGCTGAGTACGCCAGGCCTGGACCCTATTGGTCACTTAATAGTCATGATCGCCATTATTAAGTTCGTTACATGCTTTACCAGTGTACAGGTATTTAAAGCAGTAAACACATGGATGACGGTAATTTAAACAAATAATACAGTCATTACATTTCACGCAATCACACACAACAACACACAACACAATAATAATAACATTAACACGTGCAGCCGTTAGTAACGGTCAGGTTATTTAGTTAGTCACACGACCCCCCGGGTCCTCATTACATCACATCACAAACTTTAGTGGGTGTCAAGTTAGGACAACCCGAAGTAATCTCACTTGGACAGTAGTCCCACATACACACAAGGTGCTCACTGCCCTGATGATCCGAAGACTCCGAGACTTATTCACTTTGCCTTTGTAAAGGCATCCATTTAGGTGGCCAAGGGCCTGGTGCCAACGGTAGCACACTCCGCCTGACGATCTATCTAGGTTCGATCAGGATTAACTAGGGTAGATCCGATAGGGGATAACCCAAGAGATCTCTACGCGCGACCAGCAGCCGATGACTGTCTGGATTAAGGTACAATATCACATTCGTTCACACTCCACTGTTAACTTTGTTAGTTAGTTAATCAGTTGTAGTTTAATTATGGAGAACATCACTTATTTTGTTGGCTGCCCTGTGGGTCTTACGCATGCCTAGAATTATTCTAGGTAGTATTCATGTTCGAGTCAAGGCTCTAGGGACCGACAATGTCGTGTCTCGTTCCTAAGTGTTTTACTTAGAATATAACTACATACTTATAATACTTAGCGTATTATGTCAGAGAACGGTAATCACGATCACATAATTCGCATATGTAGTTTTATATAAGTCGATCTATAGTCGACGTAGTATTAGTCCCGTAGGACGTTCACGCGCAATTAAATGGTGCGGGAATTTAAACAATCAAACATCACTTATCACAACCACATCCACTCACATACATACATGCATCACACACGTTATACATCATACATATCTGAGCCCGAGGAAGTCCTCAGGACATCTCAGATCAGACCCCTTTACGTACCGTTCACCAATGACCTAGGTTGCGCAATAGACCACTAGCTCGTCGAGCGCCTTCGTCAGTGATACGGTCTAAATATAAAACATAACATAAGTCAATCCACATGACTTATTTAAGCTCGGTAAATCCGAACAACACAAATAATCCCGACCTTTCAACCCCGAATTTCAACTGTTATTGTTAAGTTACAGTTATGTAATACTCGTCATCTGTAGTAATTACTAACATTCGGGTTTGAGCAGGTGAGTCAGTTACATAAGAACGTCCTGACTTATATGTCGTCGTACTTCCTACACTCGGGTTTTTGTCCCGGTATAAACGGTATTGATACATATTATTACATTTATACATTCGTATTCGAAATAAGTATATAATTTATAATTGCATGAGTGCACGCATTGTTAATCCGTGTGATATTGTTATCACACATTATACTGTATATCATTGTCATACTTGTACGTTCATGTTCATAATCCTTTTTATTTAATAGGCTTGCATGTATATATAAGTGTATATACAAAAGTATAACATATAGTTGTACGTTTTCGAATGTTAGCATTTATTCCATTGTATCTCATAATATTCATGAACATATAAATTTACATTCACGTTTATACTTAAGTACTAAATTAACCAATCCGGTTAGGTATACGAGTATCCATTTATAATATATAGTTGCATGTATACATGCAACGTTAGTTCGTGCGTTACATTATGCTCATATACTAATGTTTATAATTCATTCTATGAATTAATATTGTTGTTATTTATACTTAGGTATATAATATATAATTGCATGAATGCATGCACTAATGTTTATATGGTATTTTTATTTAGCCATTTATTATAATACAATGCATCATAATATACAAGGCTAATAACAAGTTATATTTAATTTCAAACTAATATAACTTGTACTTTATAAAACTCACCAATGCAATAACATTTACTCTTTTGTATTATATAGTTTCCAACCATATCATACACTTATCTTATATATACCTCCACATATGCTTGCGCATTTATATATATATACCTATACATTTATATTTTATAAATCATATTCTTATATTATATGTCACACTTTTATCACCTTATGTAAGATGATTACTTCCATTTAGTGCATTACATTTTGCAATTTATATCAAGAACTTTACCTTAATATTATATAACATCTTATAACATAAGTTTCCTTGCGCGTTTCTTTACGTTTACGTTTTAACTACGTATCCATGTATTTATAATTGTACACATACGTTCTGAGTAATTGTAGTGTATTTCCATCATCACACTAATCATCTCGGTACCTTTCATAATTACATCGATTCCCGCTCTTAATGATTATGAATTTTATTTACAAACCTACCTCCTTCAATTTCACTTAATTTGTAATTTAATTCAAGCTATATATATATACTTATATAAGTATGTTCACATCAATCAAATGCTACACTAATTCACAATACAATGCATAAACCTTAAATTGCTTGACACTTAGGCCCTTAGATAACATAATTCAAACACTAAATTTCACATAGCCACCTGCACATAACAATAATCCCATGGCAATACATAAAAGCTCTTATAATTCATTTATGATTGTTTGTTAACTCATTTGTCATTAGATCCTTAGTCACAAATGTGATCATGTTACTTCCTAGGTTATATAACCCATAATATTAAACCTTATTTACTTTGTACCAACTTACTAACTATATATACACTTGCATGTTCATACCTTATATACATCCATCTCATTAGTCCTAATATTAACCCCTTATATATCTATCTATATCTATATATATATATATATATATATATATATAATTAATACTAACCTTATCACTTATAAATTAACACCGATTATATAAAAACAATACCTTAACAATAAGATTCTTTAATCTCCCTCACAACTTCCTAGTTGGCTCAATCCTTTGTTTAAATTTCAGTCTACTTCTAATTTGGGCTTAAAACCCATTACTTAATCTGATCATTTAGCTAAAAGCCTCATTTTCTAATTCCCAATTTAAATTTCTGATTACATTTAGCCCATGACTATTCTTAGTATTTTAGTGGGTCATTCCCTCCTAAGCCCAATTCAGTATTCTAGTCTAATCCATTTCTGTCGGCCAATTTTAATTTGCCCAAATAATTGGTTTGAGCCAATTCAGTTTGTCACTTTCGTTCATTAATTGATAGGCCCAATTTCAGGTTTGACCTTTATTGACCAATATTTGCCCAAATCAATTCTGAATAACCCAAATCAATTCTGGTCGGTAAGGTCCCCAATTCAATTTGGGGAATTTAAATTTTGACCCGTGATTTTGAACACATTATTCTAATTACAGTTACACCCTTAAGTCTTCAGGAATTCACAAATCAACCCAAACTTTTATAATTTACGTTTTGCCCTCAATTTCCTCCAATTTCATATTCGGCCACAAGTTTTCTCAAAAGTACCAATCCGCTGCTAATTTTTCTCAATATTACAATTTGTGCCCCAATTACCGCAGAACCCTAAATTCAGATTTAGAATCTGAATCCTAAATCTATCAATTGAAACTCTAAATTCGAATTTAATTGCAAACCCCTAGATTTGTATCCCGTTTTTTTTTTCAATTCAATTACCAAACTAAACAATCACCATTGAATTTTCGAAACCCAAATTCGACTTCACAACCCATATCAGAAGCCTCAAATTAATTGCCGAACCCTAATTTCAGTTCAAGAAATCTTAACTCAACTTCAGTTTCAGAACTTAAAAATCCAGATTCGAAACCCCCAACCCAATTTAGGGTTCATCTTTTCGCATAGGTGAACACAAAAATTTCACATAACTTCCGAATCAGTATGACCACCTCAATCGATTTCAATCAGACAAAATACTCTCATAATGTGTCCCTCACAGTTTTCGGAACCCCTAGGGTTCTAATCTCACAGTCAAACGAACTACCATTTCCAGATTCAAGTCCATATACATAAATTGTTCAGAGTTGTAACAAATTTTGCAAAGAAAAACAGCGTCAAGGCGCCGATAAACATAGAGGAAAAGGGTAATCTCTACTCTAGTTTTTTTTTCTTATCTAGCTAAAATCAGAAAACGAAAATAAGCAAAACAAAAGTAATCTTGACATATGTGCACCTTGCAAACCCAGACGATTTTTTTTGTCTCCAACTCGGCTCCAAATGCGGCTCAGTCCGCTCCTCTTCTCAGTTTCGTTGCGTCTCAAGTTGGCGCAACACCAGAAGAGAAAGAAGGAAGGCGTGCTCGTCGGTTAGGATTGGAGACCATAAGTGAAGAAAAGAAGAATGAAGGACAGGCGCGGTGTAGAAGAGACGAGAGCTTTGGAATCGCCAGGTAGGGCTGCGGATTATCGTGAGAGAAATGAAGAATTGAGAGGAGAAGGAGAATGGAGAGACGGTGAGGTTGAGGGAAATAGAGTCGCAGAGATTTCACGCCAGTTAGGTTCAATTCAGCAAGGAAGACAGAATAGAGAGGGGCGGCGGATTGGGTTTGCAAAATACCGTGTTAGAGAAAAGAGGGGTGGATAATTAGGGATTGCTAGTTATCGTAAGTGAAAAAGAAGGAGTTGGGCTACAAATTTTTTTTTTCCTGGATCGGGCACTACCGTGGGGAGAAAAGTGTGACTGGGCCGGCCCAGCTCTTTGGGCGGGTCGGTCCTTCTTTATTATTTTTTTATTTTGTTATACATATAAGTCGTTTTTAGCTCGTTTTGCATCCGTTTTTCATGCGGTTTGTGACACCATGTCCCGTTTAACGAGACGAACCATTTTATGATTCCAAATTTACATTTTCAAGTAATAATTATTATTGTAATTATTAATTTGATTAATTAGCATTTAATTTCCAATAGGATTGTGTTTGTCATTTTAGGCGAAAACGCGACATCTTTTTGTTCGATTTTTTTACCAATTTCCAATGCCTTTAAAATTTCCCAAATAATTTTATAAGGTATCTAAGACCTCGTTTTCACTTCTAAAATATTTATGACACATTTTTCGATGAAAAAAATGCTTAATTATATTTTCGTTCATATATATTTTTTTCCTAAACATCCTCGATGTCTGAAATACCCCGACCTTAAATATGGCGATTAAATTATCCTAATGGGTATTTAAGAGCCTAATAATGATTAAGTAATATTGGTAAGGAAAAATAAATCCAAAAGAAATAAAGAAACGCTTAAAAAGCGTAAAACGCTAAATAAGCGTTAAACAACCATAGGAGGTATAAGACCTCGGTTAGCGTAATATAAGGATTCTAAGGGCTTAATTGAGTCAAAATAAATATTAGGGAACAAATCCCGAAGATAACGGATCCTCAAAACGGATTAAAAACACAAAAGAATCCTAAAACGCGCTTTTCGAGGAAACCGAGAAAACACGATATTAACCGGGTTAAATAGACTCGTAATAATTATAATTAATTAAATAGTCATTAATAAATATTAATGAAGGTCTAGAGCCAATAAAATTAATTAAACGAGAAAATCCCGAAAAACGGGTACCGGTTAGTAAAACTGTCAAAAACGGGAAGTTGTGGGGCAAGAGTGTAAATAATAAAGACTTGTGTGTCCCCTTTTGAAAAATAAAAACTTAAAATCAGTATGGGGCTGTGTGTGTAGCCGGCTGATTTTAATGACCCATACCCCTCTCTTATTCCTCCTTATGTGCTAAGAGACAAAAGAATAAGTAACAAAAACAAAAGAAAAGTAATCTCTCTCCTCCCTCACAAACCCTCTCTCACGCTTTATTCTACCCAGTATTCCCCTTCTCCTTCTCCAAGCAGCCGCCTATGGCGATTTGAAAGACCTAGAGGACAGCCACTTCTTCCTCCATTTTTGAGAGACCAAACCACCACCAAATCTCACAAAAATAACACCGTTGGAATCCTCTCTTCAAGGAGAACCATCTCCACCTTTCAAAGGTTGAAAACAACCGATTTCGTTTTCATGGGTATTGTCATTTTTGGAGTCTAGAAGTCACCGGTTGAAGCTCCATTATCCTCTTCATGTCCTAAGGTAAAGAAAGGACCAAACCATTCTTTGAGTTCCATCTGTTTCATTTTTCTGCTGAAAATCAAGAACCCACGTGAGCTCCATTTCCTTGTTTAGCCGTTTGACATTGCAAGAGGGGGCATTGTCACTTTGGTAACTGGAAACAAGGGTAGAGAAAACAAACAAGGAAGAAGAGGAGAGCAAGAAGAAAGAAAGGAAGAAAAACAAAACAAAAGCAAAAACGTGAGGTAACAAAACGCCTCTGTATGGATTTAGTATAGTGTATACGTATGTATTTGTTTAGCAAATGTAAACCTACTGAAATGGTATAAGATAGGTTAGCATAATGGTATTGGTAGCATTAGTAAGTTAGGAATCTGTCAAAACAAAAAAAAATGAATGAGCTGCTGAAACGTTGAGCTTGGAACTGATGCATATATATGTAAAATGTCAAATACATATACACAAACTGAACAGGGTATAATTGTGGGTGAATTAGTGTGAGGAGAATGTAAGATTATAGGGGAAACTATGGCAAATTTTACCTGGAAACTATGTCGCTTAGGAGCTGTTAGCATTTGTAGAAGAAGAATGGAAATGGATCAGAAGTAGCAGCAGCAACTCGGTAGAACTGCAACAGAAAGAAAAGAAAAGAAATAGTGGAAATGGGGAGATATCAGTAGGTTGGGGGAATTGAGTTTCGGTGATGGATTTAGGTAGGTTAGACATTAAATGAGTAGTTAAGCATGTAATATCAAGATTAGAAACAATTAGGAATGGATTAGAGGAAGAAGAGAATGAAACAGAGCAAGAAAGAAAACGCAATTCGTAGCAGACTAGTGTTGGTCCGGGACTTAGGCCTTGTATTAAGTCCCGGACCAACCATTCAAAACACCCGAGAGTTTGTCAAAATTTAGGTCCGGGACTTACCCCTTGTAAGAGGACCCGGACCAGTATGTCAAAATAGGCCGAGAGTGGTGTGAGTTCATGGTCCGGGACTTGGGTAAAGCATGAGGACCCGGACCACTCGTTAAAACAATTCGAAACTCACGACCAAGGTTGGTCCGGGACTAAGGATAGGGACAAGGTCCCGGACCAACACTAAATTTCACCCGAGAAGAATTTTAAGTGGGCTGTAAGTTAAGGCTTTGTGTTGGGGATGGTTGTATAAGTCGCTGAAGACTTAAGTAATCATAAGTAAGAGTCATTAGGAGTATAAACAAGCTAGAATGAGAATGAGGAGTAAGTAAAGAATGGAAATGAAATTGTACAAGTAAGAATTAGTAAGTATGTAAAGTGGATGAACTAAGGCAATTTGAAGGGCCTAGGTAGTGTTTAAACATGTGAGATTACATGTAAGAAGATTGGGGAAACAATAGGTGAAGTTGGGAAAGAAAAATAAAATCTGTAGCAAGGTTCTGACTCCGTCCGACCCAGACGGTGAGTCGGACGTGGGTCGGACGGGGCTTGAGAAACGAAAACCAAACTTTCTGGAATGGTCCGACCCAGGTCCGTGGGTCGGACATGGGTCGGACATGCAAATTTTTACAATGTCGAAGTTTCTGACTTCGTCCGACCCAGACGGTGAGTCGGACGTGGGTCGGACGGAGCTTGGACGACAGAACCAAAACCTTCTAGAATGGTCCGACCCAGAGAGTATGGGTCGGACGGAATGGTGCTGGGTCGGACAGGGTAATTTTCTGGGAACGAACCTTACTGGAATGGTCCGACCCAGGGCTTGGGTCGGACGGTGGGTCGGACGGCCCTATACTTACAAAAAAAAAACAGTAAGCTTATAACTAGTATATATACATACATATATATATATATATATATATATATATATGTATACCCACCTATACATATGTATATACATGTGTATGTAAATTATGGACAAGTAATGGAAAGTGAGTAAAATGAAATATAAGTGTAAGGAATGTAAAGGTTTAGTGAATAAGGATTAGTAAACACAAAAGTAGTTGAGTTAAGATTAATAACGGTAGATTAATTATTCGGTTGTATGTATATCATAGGATTTGAATTGTGAATACCGGAGGAACGTTGGGATACAAGTACAACGGTGAAAGGTATGATTTCTTCATGCTCTGTATCCTAACCTGGTTACCCCGATTTGTGTGCTTATGTGATCACCAATAAGATAAATGCACGAATCGGATTTATATTGCACTTAACTGTGTCTGAACTATTGTTCTTGTTGTATCTTCTTGAACAACTAGTTTGTATAACTCATGAAATGAATGAATGGAATTGAGAAGTATGTGTAAGTATTGTGTACTTGAGTATTGTATGTATGTATGGAAATGAAGTATTGACTTCTACAAATTCCTAACATTCTAACTCCTAACTTGGGTAATGAGTAAATGGAATGAGTAGAAGTCCGATATAGTTTCGGCCACACGTGAGGATAAGGAAACACAAGAGGTTGGATCCGAATCCTGGCTATAATCTTTTCCTTGGACCAATTCCTTGAATGGGTAGCATCCTGGATTAGTGGACCACCCTAAAGCCCGGTGGTGGGATGTAGTAATCCCTGCCCGGAGGTCATACCGACTTAACTGGAAGTAAAGTATGTAAGAAGTAAGTATTGTATGTGTACTGGTCTTGACTATTGTAAGTCATCGACCGGAAGTAAAAGAGTACTGAACACCCGATAAACCCGGGTGTGTAATGAAGCTAACTGGACCTTGTATGTATTGGAGAATTGTATCTCCGTATTGCGTATTGGATATGTAATGGGTATGTATTGTGTATGTGTATACTGGGAGATGGTAAGTAAGCATTGGTTGACTTGTTTTGTCTCCCGAGCATGTATTGTACTGTGCGTATGTATGTATACCTTGTGTCGTATTGTAGTATCGTGAATGAAAGCATGTATGTATGTATGTATGAATGTATGTATTGCAAATGAATTGCATGTATTCGACCAAATGGTCGGCGTACCCTCGCTAGTACGCGGGGTATGCGGTTATCATATTCAGCGTAAGCTGACCCCCTCGGGGGAACATTTTTAGTGTGCAGGTACCCGGAGCGAATACGGTCAAGGTAAGAGACCGGCGACGCGCCTTGTAATTAGAAGTATCTAGTTTGTGAGGAATGGGTAGTAGATTGACTCCTAGTGAGTATGTATGAATTTGGGAGGAGTATTGTATTGATTTGGAACCTAGTGAACTCGGTATGCGTAGTGTATTATTTTGTGCGGAGTTGTGGAGTATTGTACTGAATGTAGTATGGTATTGAATGGAGTAATGTACCGTATGGAGTATTGTAGTATTCAGTGTGTAATGAGGGCATGTATTGTATTAAGTAGTACTCGGATATTCCGGTCCATCAGACCGATGCTGTATGTAGCAGTAGTAGCCTTGTTAGTCACGTGGGTGACTAACGGCATTGTATCACCCGGTGTATGTAAGTATGTATCCGCTGCGTGACTCGGGAAGCACGAGGAGATTGGACTGTAATGATTGAATTATTAGTAGGGGTGTTACAATGTCATTTTAGGTTTCGTTAATGTTTCCTAACGACTTTTTAGGGTATAAATAATCATTATTATATTCCCTTTTTCCTTATTTCAGGATATTTAATTCCTTAATCTCTCATTAATTACTTTTATTTAATTAATTTTATTATTAATTAAAGTAATTAATATTTGGGATATTTCAAGAAGTGTGGTGGTCCCATCAGTCAGAATTATCTACTGAGTTCAAAGGGAATGCACAACGAATTACACGTATCTTAACCAAAATAAAAGTCTTTCAGCCGAGAGGCTATCTTTTAAACTAATCAAAAGTTCAAAATAAGATTGAAAATTCCTTCACTATTTACCGACTAGCTATACTAGTCTAGGGTACGTGGGCGTACCCCTCTTTTAAGGGGGGGAGAGCCTACTGCGTTTTAGCATTTTTAGCATGGAAGTACACTTCCGTTGCACTGTGATTTGTGTGTTTACAAGTATGACTTTGTGATTCTATGAACTCTTACTCGATAATGTGTACTACGTTACACTAACATGAATGGATTATGTGTACTACGATACACTATATTGAAGCTACTTTGTTACTACGTGATTATGTGTACTACGTTACACTATATTGGAATGACTCCATGTTTGCATGATCTGTACTATGCTGCACTGCTACGAATGAATTATGTGCACTACGTTGCTCTACACTAAAGTTATTTTGGTGATGACCTTTCATGCTCATTATACTGTATGTTATGATTGAATATATACTACGAACTAAGAAGTAGTGAAACTTGGGACTTGATCCCTAAAATAGAATTGAGTTGTGGATGCTTAGTGGAACTTGATTTCCCACAACCATTTGAACTTAGATACGAGACTTCGGGGCGAAGTCCTTTTTAAGGGGGGTAGATTGAAATACCTCAAATCTAATTAATACCTTAAAAATATTAAATAATGGAGAATTGACCTAGAAACATATCATTTTAGTTAAGCATGCTAATCTATGCATGCAAACGTTACATAATTAATAATGCTATGTGTGCACATGCAAACTCACGCATGCAAACGTCACGTAAAAATAGTCGTTTTACCATAAACGCTAACGGGCGTAATTCTACTAAACGTATTCGTACAAACGATCATGTACGATTATTAACAAGGACTAAACTTCTTGCATAACAAGCTCGATAGAGAGAGCGTCAACAAGGAAAGAACAATACCAACGTGTATACAAACGAGCAACATAAATATTTTACGAATGCCTAAGCATATATGAATGCCACAATAAATTGAAATACACATTTAGATAAATGTAACAACTTACGTTACACCTATCGTATATACTATGAGGATATAATAACTCATCAAAGGTCAAAAATGCGCACTAAACACCTTGACAAGAGGAACGTTCGTAAAACGCCTTAGAAACTTGCGATTAAGCATGACCTTGTGTGACCTTCTAAAACTCAAACCAAATGGTCATACCCTCATCATATGACTATACAAACATAGTCCCTAGGCTATACTTAGTCAAAAACGCAAAACGCTCGGGAGTGCTCACGCACGCCCCTTAAAGCACGAAAAGCCCGGAGAGGTGCCGAGGCAGCACGAACTCCTATATAATTCATTCCTAGAGTTCCTAACATCATTAATAATCATTCTAAAGAGAACCCACGAGCTAGTTTCTCAAAATTCAACAAAATCCTCGGGGAAATTCCCTAACGCTCTTTTTTGCCCCGGGAGTGTCCCGATAGCCCAGAAATTATGTCATGAGTTGATGTAACCCCATATAACTCAATGTAACACCTTAATATATCATTATTTACTATAATAAATGTTTATAAACACTTGGAACTCATAAAGACAACTTATTTCCCAAAATATCCTTAGAGCACAAAAACGCACCTTCGGGTGTCACTAAAACGCGTTTTACGCAATTACCTTGTAGTTTTTGACATGCCACGAATTATGAATATTAAATGGGGATGAATTGACCCTCTAAATCAATTAAAGGCAGTGTCAAACAAGGAGCTCTATAGGGGCCGATTTTCTACCTAACAACTAGTATAAAATTTACATTTAAAACTTATAAAAGACATAGAACATGGTGACTCACCTTCCCATGTGCTATAATACTTAATGGCAAAAGAATATAGGTCTCATTTGACCTCCATGCTGTCGAAATCCTGCAAGAAAACAAGGCCATGATAGCTTGACAAAAGCAAAAATAATTAAAGCAAAAAGTAGTTCTAGATTCTCCTTTTTGATTTGTTAAATGTAATGACCATCCCATGCTTGTCTATGGCTCTTAGCTGCCGATTGAGAGGCTCCAATTAGGCCTAGAAATCGGCCACCTACAAGGGAAGAAGAAGACAAGTTTTAACATTGAAAATCAAAAGAATAAAACCTTACCTAACTTACCTTGTCATTTAGCTTCCATTATTTCTTCCACCTTGCCTTGCCTTGTAACATGGCCGAATGGGTGCCTTAATTTTGGTACTTTGGAGCCTAATAAACAAAAGAAAAACAATAAACAAAGACATGACCTAACATGCCAATTATGAGTCCAAAATAAACAAATCAAAAACTAGACAATTCTAGCTTAAGTCATACGGTTGCAATTCCAATTCTTTCACTCCTTGCAACCAGTTGGGTAAGCTCCTATCTTCTCCTTTCATCTTCTTCCTTTGAAGCTCTTAAGTCCATTAATGGAGATTTAACTTCTATCTTCATCTTTAAGGTAATTTCCTAGCATTTCTTATCAAGCCTTGAAGCAAAACTCTTCCTAGCACACCTACAAGGATTCGGCATCAATTAATACTCCAAGGAAGTTGTCTAAATCAACATTAATCCAAGGAGCATCTCAAGGTTACCTTAAGGTATTTTTCATGCTTGAAAATCCTTAAAGCACATTTTTATGTGTAACCGAATTCTACTTCCTCTAAGGCTCTTGTCTTCTTCATTTTCATGAAGGAAAGTTTGTTCTTCATCCATCTTAAGTGTGTCGAAATCCTAAGGAGAAAAGCTTAAGGTAAATCCTTGGAAAACTACTTACAAATCTACTTAAGATCTTTGTTAAAGATCTAACTCCTAAACTCCTTCACCTCTTGCATAAGAACCGAAGTGGAGTATTAATTTCCTTTGGAGAAAGCTTGGGAATTCAAACGGAGTTCAAGCACGTAACCATCCCTTATTAAGAAGTAAGTTTACTAAGCCAATCTTTATGTTTTAAGCTTGGTTAAGCTTCTAAAAATTATACAAAAATTATGTACACCTTCTAAGGAGTCTAAAATCGAAACCACGTGGTAACATATACCAAAAATATAATCTATAACATATATGGAAAATATTTACCTTAAGACACATTTTTGTGTCACAAAATTTATCTATGTTAAATACAAATTCATGCCGAATTGTCAAGGGAAAATATGCTCTATTTTGAGCTAAAAATCAATCTAAGACATTACAATAATTTTTACATGAGTTATATGACTCATATGTATTTATGTATAATTATTATGACTTATAAATCAACTTTTGTATACTATAAGGTATCTTAAAAATTATGGCCGAATACTTTTGGTGAAGAATAGGTTTTAATGAGCTACATATGTATATAAACTTATATTATAAAGTTTGGTGAGTTAAAAATATTTTACAAGTGCTTAAATGGCTAATTAATTAAGTTAAGTGGCTAGATTGTGAATCTTGAAAAGATTGGTGTACAAATAGTAAATGCCGAGAGTTTTTGGTTTCTTTGGAGCAATTATGATATAATATAAGGTTAGGAATTGAGTTTATGATTTTTAGATAATTTAAACAAGTGTTAAAATAACTGTAACACCCCTACTATAATCGGCTCCTAATCGTCTTACTTAACATTGTAATCGCAGCGGTAATCTAAACAATTGAACTACTGGTGTCACCATTCTCACTCGCCCATACGAGTAATAACGTGTTTACTGATATATTCATAAATACGAAACAATTTCCCACCGTGACAACAAGAGATAGATCTAACCTTCCATTCCAATATAAAATACAATCATAGTGAGCATTCTAAGTACCCCAATCCTATACACGTTTCTATGTTCGTATCCAAATACAACAGTGCATATTTAAACAACTGTGACTAAACTACCCAGTGCGTCCCGCTCTCTGTCGACACCGGAAGCTGCATACTTGTAAAATATTTGTTTGTGGTATGGAATCAGCCCCTGCCGAGTATGTTACTACATGACTGTCACGCCCCCTCAGACCCTCAATTAATTGGTCGAGAGCATGCAATTCATTTTCATGCAAGTAATTTAATATAAAAACTGTAAAGCAACAAATATATTGCAGTAAACTCAAATAGCAAACAAGCCCCCGGCTTCACACATCACATCGCAATAAACCAACTGAAAGCGTTACAACGCCTATATGAGTACGAAGACTCCACTCCACCAAACACTTAATAGTTCATAATTGAGTACGACAACTCACTCGACCAATCAATCCACAATAATCCACACACGAGTACAGTGACTCGACTCAACCAGATCACAACAATGATATGAGTACAACGATTCAATTAAACCAATTCACAACACACATATGAGTACAACGACTCATTTCAACAAATCCACCAACATACATCACATAACCACATAACCACATAACATAACCAATGAACAACAAGGTGAAACAACGAGGATTATAAACAAGTATAGATTCTCGTCTTTGGCATACAAGCCCAAATAATGTTCGCCTACTGTACGAGCTAATATAGTTGTTCGTAATTGTTCAGTCATGCCTAATGACAACGTCTCGTTAAAACGACGTGTCTCTAAGTTACCCATCTCCTATGGCGGGTCACCCACGGCAGTAGCCACTCCAGCGGTAGAGTCTCCGACCGACGAACCATCTGTAGTCTGTTGGAATTTATCTTAATACTTGCAGATACCCACACGACATCCTAGTATTGTTAATTGATCATAATTCTCATCAAGAGCCACATCCTCCTGATTAACTCATCTATACCATCGCATCGCATTACCATTTTTCTAACACAGCAGACTAAGGTCGTTAGTCCAATCCTGAGTATGTCGACTCGGGATCCAGTGTTAGATACGAGAGCGGAGTTAAGAAGGCCAATGCTTTGTATATAAGTCTCGGATAATATATATATCTTATTATCCTAATGCTACAACGTTTTTCTTGCATTCCTTATATTACACATATAGGATAGCATCATAACCGCTAGTTCGTTTTATAAATATGTTCATATATACCAACGGTATTGTTATCGCACAACAGTAATAATAATAAGCAGTGTTAATACACAAGTCACACATATTAATTCACACAAGCAGACATTCGATCTTATCACAGATTTTCACAAAATGTCTGAACTGAGGAAATCCTCAGAGACAATCAAGCCACATAATAACATACCGTGCACCGGGATTATAAGACCGTGGAGTATGAATCAGCTAAATCCTCTGGTGATCCTTGAGACGCCTCTAACAATCTAATAATATGCATCACACTATGCATCAGCATCTCATACTAACAATACACTACGGCACCCCGTACCGTTCCACGTAAACGTCACAGTATATTAATATACTTAAAGTTATATGTTCATTCGCATGTGTATTATAATACACTCGTATATTATATAGTTTTGAAACTATACTGCATGTATAATCTCTATCATATATTATACATCCTACCTTAGTATTTATTTATCTAAGGTTAGTTCATTAAAGTGTAAAATGTGATATATTTCACATTTAAAATACTTTGAATTATATAACTCCTTTTTATTCCACACATAACATTAGAATTTAATTAACTAATGTTTATAATTCTTTTCTCCTTATCTTATATCATCTCATTTATTATATTATATGGTTATTGAACCATATTATATTTCTCACTTCATAACATATATTTGTTATATATATGTATTATGGGACCATTTATTATATGGTAAGTTTTAATAATATATTCATCCATCCTTAATGAATATTTCTTATATTATAAATGTTACAATCTTTATAACATTATAACCCATATTATAAATTCTCATTCCAAAATATTCATATTATCGAACAACACTTATATTTTCTTTTATTTACCAAAACCACCACATTATTCATATAATGTTACATTATAGTAATATAACATATATTATGTCATTTATATTCTTATACCATTTATAACTTATAGTTATAATATGTCATAAACTACCAACAATAAACCATTATCTACACACACCCACATAATATATATATATATATGTATAAGTTTTCATATGATTAATATCAACCTTAATGCCATTAATAATTAAACAAGTTTATAGAACAATTCTAAATCATTCTAACCCATTCAATAATCCTTTAACAAAATTCATTAATCTCCTTTATAACTTGCCAATTTACTACTACTTAACCATTTAGAGTTGGCCTAATTTAACATTCCAATTACCTCCACTTCCAACTTGGGTTTGACCCGATCAGCGTCTAGATTCTTGTCTCCTCCTTACTTTTACTTGGGCTTAGCCCAATTAAAATTCTCTTACCCTCTCATTGTCTCCAAGCCCATATTATAAACAACATTACATAAGGTAATAAATAGACAATTAAATATCTTAAGGGTTAAATTACCCCAGTTGGTCCCAAGTTGATTTCAATTAAGCTAATCTCACAATTAGCCTTAAACTTCCTCAAACTTACAAAAACCTCCAAATCGATTTCAATTTGAAAAGCTATTTTTGACTCAGTCAAATTAGCTACATTCACTTTAATTTTAAACCCTAACTTTGACCACATCTCAGTTTGACTAATTTTCAATTTTTTTGACTGAATTCCCTTAAACTTTCTAAAAATTACATAATCACCCCTAACTTTCCATATCCACACTCTCGCCCCAATTTTCTATTAAATTACAGTTTCACCCACAAAATTCCAATTATACCAATTTAGCCTAGAATTTTCCAGATTCACAATATTACCCTTAATTTCCAAATTTTACACTTTTGCCCACCATTTTCTCATAATTACAATTACACCTCAGTATTAATTTATCCTGAATATCCTAATTCAATCTCCAAACCCTTATTTTACAATTAAATCCCAAATCAAGTTCTAAGTTCAAATTGCTCATGAACAACCATATAAATTAACCAAATCATCAACTTATTAAAACACTAATACAAACTCTAACTTTCGGCACCATCAAAGTCCACCACCAGAACCTATTTTTTTTCAATCGAACAACCCCAGTTCGCACACAAATAGAAACATAAAAACTATAATAAAAAATTCCAGAAAACCCTAAGTTTCGATTTTGCTACACACAGTCGATTTTCCACCAATTTAATGTTAAAAAAACAACCCTAAATTCATATTCAGAACCCTAATTTCCTTTTTAGGGTTCTTACTTCACAAAACAGAAGCACTAGTTCCAGATTCAAGTCCATATACAAAAATGTTCACGGTAATTGTACAGATTCGCAAGAAAGAATTACACCAGATTCGCAACAGTAATTCAGAAATTTTTCAACATTTTTGCCAGGGGAATCGGCTTCAAATAACTGAAGGAAACAGAGAGAAAAGGGGTTGATTTTCTACCCTAAATTTTGACCTAACTTAAATAGACAAAACTGAAATACTTATGTAAATTTCTACAATGTACACCTTGAAGAAAACTAGGCTCCATAGACTTCTCCATGCTCGATTTTGCTTCCGGCCCTCCTCTGGTTCTGTCCGCACCCGAACCGCCCAACACACCACGGAAGGCCTTCAGAGCATCCTTGTTTCGCCTGTTGGTTGCGGCACTGTGAGTGACCAGAAAGGAGGAGAAGAGTAGAAGGGAGAAGGAGGCGTGGCGTGTATGTTCCTTGCCAGAAGTTAGGGTTGCGATTGTTGTGGAAGAAGAGAAGAATGAAGAGAAGGCAGGGAGAGTAGAGAGGTGCAGCGCAGGTGCAGAAGGAAGAATGAACAATACATGCTTCTTTTCTTAGTTAGGGTTAAGAATTACCGTGAGTTGAGTATGAAGAGAGGTGTTCTCCATCGCCAGTTTAGGGTTGCAAATATCACCCGTAAGTGAAAGAGAATGCAGAGTTGGGCTAGTGTATCTTTTTTTTTCAATTGCTTTGGGATGGGCTAGCAATTTTTGTTGTTGTTTGGGTTGTTATACTTACTACCGAGAAGTAAGGGGGTGATGGGCCGGCCCTATCACATTAGGCGGGTCGGCCCACTTGTATTTTTTTTGCTTTCTAAAACATTACGTTGTTTATAGCTCATTTTATACTCGTTTTTCATGTCGTTCGCGGCCCGTTGTCCCATTTGACGAGACGGACCTTTTTATGAATTCAAATTCATATTTACAAATAATAATTATTACTGTTATTTATTAATTTGATTAATTGGTATTTAATTCCTAATCGGTTTGTGTTTCGTCATTTTAGGCGAAAACGCGATATCTTTTATTCCAATTTGTTTAGCCAATTTTTCCATTGCCTCAAAATTATCCAAATATCCTCGTAAGGTATCTAAGATCTCGTTTTCACTCCGAAAATATTTGTGGCATGTTTTTCAATGTAAAAATGATTTCTTTCATTAGTATTTATATTTCTTTTCTGAACCCTCCTCAAGGTCGTTTTAGGCTTCGTTAATGTTTCCTAACGACTTCTTTGGGTTTATTTAAATATTATATTATCCTCTTTACTTATTTAAGGGTATTTAATTCCTCAACCTCTCATTAATTACTTTTATTTAATTAATTCATTATTAGTTAAAGTAATTAATATTTGGGGTATTTCAATCTACCCCCTTAAAAAGGCTTCGTCCCGAAGTCCTTACTCATAATCAGTTCACAGAAGGAATCTAGTTCCACTAAGTAATCACAGACAGACCATCGCTAGGGAGTACATCCCACTAGGTTCAAACCTAGTCTATATGTATCATAATCAATACAACATTAATCTCATTCCATATAGTCAACAATCATGACACATTCATTCATACACAACACTTAACAAGGTGCGAAACTCATGCATACACAACACTAGACAAGGTGCAAAATCCATTCATACACAACACTAGACAAGGTGCAAAACTCATTCATACACAACACTGGACAAGATGCAAAACCAACCAGAGTACTCAGAGGTGTTTTGCAAGGGATACTCCACGCATCCCTATCTACATGTTAGTATCTCGCGAGGATACCCACACATCACTCCGCGTGTATGTGTGCACATATATTTAACGATGGCAAATCACGGGGAAGCAGTCTTAAAGACCAGGACTTGACGATCCCCAACCCCATGCTAACCAACGTCAACTACCCGAGGACACACCGGTTTAACAATGAAGGGCACTGCAGTCCACGGCTCCTCGGTTAGTATCACCTAATTTCCCTTAATCACCCGCAGACACACCGGTCTAATGACAAAGGGCTCTGCGGTCCACGGCTCTTTGGGTGATGTCACTCGTAGACACACCGGTCTAATGACGAAGGACTCCATGGTCCACGGCTCTTTGAGTGACGCCCTAAATTCCAATTTCTATTCATATCTGTGTCCACTTGTAGGAAGTTTCGAGAGTCATTCAACCCCGACGTGGTCAGCGTCAGTGTTGAACTATCTCTCACCTCAATTTGTGTTTGGTTTCCCTTGATCGGACCAGGATCAAGTTCAACTTCCCACGTCAATTTCAATCAGTTACTTATTTACCCATTTCTAATCTTATTTCCTCTTGATATTTGCCATCTTGTGTTCAATAGATACACAAGTCAACTAGTGTAATAAATCTAGTCATCGTCATATAGGATCGTACATCCTAACCATGAACCAAGTTCCTTTGTCTTACAATTTTTCATACAACTCCGGATTTACTTCCACTAGGTTACACATCAGTCTCATGCCACTTCACTCATCGCATTACAATAATCGGTTTCATACCGAGTCACAAATCACACAGTACGGAGCTTTCTACTCCTTCTATCTGAAATCTCTCATCGGAACTACAAGATAGTCCTACTTGAATTCTCACTTCAGAGCTAACAAGCTAGGCGTTATGTGACTAATGTTCGCAATGTTTACGTAAATAATCGGAACTAGGGTATGAACACTCTTATCTGTTCTCCGTTTCCTATTCGCCATTCCTAATGCGAATTAAAATATATATATATATATATATATATATGTTCATACATATTATACATCACAATATTACATCAAGTAATATAACACAATCATAATACTTGTACTCTACGTACAATAATAGTTTACAGCATGTGTACCGTGCGCTACGTACTTCTACGTATGGTATATTTTAAGCGCGCGAAATCGCTCTACCCCCCTTAAAAGGGATTACGCCCACGTAATCTACGAATATATCATCTTGACGTAATAAGTTCAAGATGTTCCACTTATGTGGAATATTCGTGCACTAATGTGCTACATATTACATTACCCCCTTTCTCTAGGGTCGGGCTCTAGCCACTCTAGCTATACTACCTATCTTGGTTAGGTGTATGTATATTCATATATGGTTTGATCGGGAGATGTAAACACATCATTTGTTTTCCCAAACCTGCTAGGTATGTCAAACCTAAGCAATATGGGCCCACTCGCTCCGCAAGCAGTACGCCCAACTACTTTAGGGTTAGTTTACCCTTTTAAGTAGCAGTTTCATGCCGGTTTCAACTCCATGTGATGGTGTTTTCTACACGGTCTTCCATAATTATGGGAATGGAAGAAAAACATCGCTGCATGGTATCAATGTCACACATGCTAATTATTCTGACTAGCTCTTTTATTCAGTCACACTAACTTCTATACATGCTCATGGTGTGTTCCCAAGAGTTCATGCTACCCTACCGAACTAACCTTCGGTGTAAGGGTTATCGAGCTATGCTCTAGAACCTAGTGCTTGCAGTAGTTGTCTTTAAAATCTCAAGATGAGTTTGATATGCGCAACTATCTGGCGCCTCATGACTCCAAGTTATTTCTCTCTGGGGATGAGTTCGTTCCTTAGGTACCTTGTAGGTCCTCTTTTATTGGTGTGAACTTGTACCCCTCGTGTGCTGGTATTTTACTACACACATATGGTTCATCCCTACTCTCAATTAGAGGAATCCATTGGTTTATCTGATCTTCCTCGTTCTGCTCCTCACCAACATAATTTGGTTAATAGTCATTATAATGGTCGCTTTGTTGCGCACCACGTACCAGTCGATTAGACGGTTATCCGCTATTGCGGTTTGCATGGAGTACCTAATCTCCAGCTTAGAGTATCTCCTATAATGCTAGCCTTTGCCCTTCGTCTGTTGTAAACATACAATAGGACTATGGGTTTTAACTTGACATATGTTTTCTGTTCAACCCTAATTGGTACTAACGTACTAACGTTTTATGGCTTGAGCATATGGTTATTATTACTTAATGCGACATCATCACCGCGCGCTTAGCGCATCATGTAACTCTCTTGTGCCCCCTTCCTGGGTAGCATCTATAACATTACAAAGTTTCCTCTCAAAGTGCTTAACATCGTGCTATCCTGGGCAACTCTCACAACCTCATAAGGTACCATAAATCATCTTCTCATTAATGGGTTCTCCTTGCCTTTATCATTAAATCGGCCTTTGGCTTCCTCGTTTACGAAAATCTCTGAAACTTGTGCTCTAGCTTCTCCTCTGTGCAGTTACGACCTTATGTCGTTTTACTATCAAGCTATTCTTGATTTCCCCAACCTTGTTGGTTTGATTGAGATCTCTCTCGTCTATTCATGGTTTACCTAGTCAGGATTCCAATCTCTAACTTAGACACAAAGTTGATTACCTCCTGGGTCCTTACATTACTCGTTTACATACATGGGGTATACATTACTACTTACCCAACTAACTTAAAGTAAGTTTCGTCAGGCCCACAAGCTCCTAGGAGTGTGGTCGTCCCATGTCTTGTTTAGTGCACTCGTAGTGTTCGTACCTGGTGGATATCGAACTCTTAGTCCCGGTAATTTATGTTGGAGTAACTAGGCTGCCAATTCTTAACCTTTAGTGTTAGAATGGCCCTAGAGGGTTCTCTAGGTTCTATGGATTCTTTTATTATTATGTATATTCATTACCTTCTCTAAGATAGGTGTTTGCGACCTAGCACTCTAATATTGGTTTTCACATGCTCGTTATCTGGTATCTATGAGTGGGGATCAGTAACCGCTTACTATCTCTTCCGTTCACTCCTAGGCTATTAACGCCGTTTAGATATGAGTTTTCAGTTCTCAAACTCCACCCAATTCATTGGGTTACACCCTTTGGTGTAGTCTAGACTCCATGATAAGGGTTGACACCTCGTGTTTTCCCTGTCTTATGGTAGTCCCTCTTTAGTCTGATATTAATCAGTGTTTGTGATTCATCACCTTCGCTCTCCTAGATTTGGGTCATTATGGTAGTACTAAAGATATCCTTCTGTAGGCCTATGCCGTACGGTATTTAGGCTCAATGCCTATTCTGATAGTTTATTAATTATTGGTCTCTGTATTTACTTTAATCCTAGTTGGTTCTAACGCTTTTACCTAAGGGTTACAATTTGGGTATTCACAAACTTAGTGGGTTCTGCTGATTATCGCTCTCCGTTATGTCGTCCTAATTCTTATTCAACTCGAATCACCTCCATCCTCCTCAAGGTAACGGTATCTTCCGTCCTCAGGTAATTCATTGTTTAGTTAATATCTACTGCCCTCCGTATGAGAGTCTAGCAGCATAATGGATTCACAACACCCCCGGTGTGTGCGGTGCGGGCATAACATCGGCCCCTTCATTGCACGTTCGTATCTGCCTATTCTTCTCGTATAACTCACAAATAGCTTGCCATAACGACACTTGTCTATTATTTTCATCCACTCATTTGGATAGGTTTTAATTAAAGTCTTGGCTCATATAGCTCACTTCTTGCCCTCTGGCAATGTTCAATGGTAGTGGTTTAATCACAAGTGTCGCGCACTCCCTAAGTATAGTTGTGCTGGTCCTGAAGACTCGACACTCCCCACCAGTATTACTTGACGTTTAATGTTCGTACCGGCACTGGGGTTAGGCTCATAAGCACTAATTACCGTTGTTTTCATTAACTCCTCTTCATACTCTACTAAATGGTGTATTTATTTTAGGTTTTAATGGTCAGACCAGCTAGGTCTTTCCGAGGTTTTATCGACCTCTAACCCAAGGGTTTCGTAACCCAGCCTTTAAAAGGCTATGTCCTTGCTTCATTGCATTACGGACTCACATGGAAGTTTAGTGTTTATTGGTAACCACCTGGACTACTCGGTCCTTTGGGGATAGTTTACCGTCGCTGCACTTGCTGTAGCAAGTGCACAAGGCAGGTTGAAATTTAGTACTTTGGTTAGTATAGCACTTGCTGTGGCAAGTGCGCCATGCAGATTGAGCCACCGGTATGGTGCGTGTCAGTTGCAATGCTATTCCCTAATCGGGTTTCCACTCCTGTTGAGGAGGTTATTGTTCACATTGATATAGTCTCATTCCCGCCCTCGTTCCCACAAGTTTACTGTGGTAGTAAGGTATTACTTCCCTTCCGAGTAGTTGCATGCTAGCAATTTAGCGAGTTCTTATTTCTACAGCTCTCATGATTTCTCCTCATGCACGTCGGGCCATCTTGAACCTTCAGTGTTGCATGGGTTTAGAGTCACTCGCTTCGGGTGAGACTTCGAAAAGGTCATCTATTCCGTCTGTTACATATCTCATAAACAAATCTTGACTCGTTGTTCCACCTTCTTTCCCCCAGGCGCACTTATCAGTGCTTTTCTGGTTGTAGGACAGGGTTGCTTCGCTTATGGCAAGCTGGCCCCGTTAGTCCTACGGGAATGATCTCCTCAACCTCGGTTTAATATTCATCTCATACTTGGTATGGTAGACATTACGTCATTACCAGGACCCCCGGTCCTAAACAATTCATCACAACACAAAGTTTTATTTTCTACAATTAACGTAATTCTCACAGCAACCACATCGGGTGTTCCCGATCAGGAGGATTATCTCCGTGGTGCTTCTCATTTCATTGCCTCACTAGGCAGTACTCGAGGTACGGGCTGCGGCGGGTGGGGTACCATTGCAAATTCCCGGGATGCTCTCTCATTCAAGTGCAAGCGGTTTCTACCGTTGAAATACCCCAAACCTTGGTATGTTGTGTAAATGTTAAACTATGGTATTTAAAGGCTAAAAAGTGCCTTAGAAATATAAATGAACCATTTAAACCATGGTAAAACACAATAAAACACTAAGACACGGTTTGAGCAAAAACATGCTCTAAGCTTGGAGTGAACTTGGCTAGGACCCAAAGAGCCTACCAAGACTTGATAATGTGTAATTATGACTTTATAAGGCTAATTAAGTCCTTAGGAAACTTTGGTAGACAATGAAACCAAACAAAACACAAATAAATACCTTAAGGTCAATATGGGCTAAAATGTGCTCTAAGCTTGGGATAAATGTGTATAAGACCTAATGGTCATACCTATGCCTTATTTATATGTTAATGAACATATTAAATCAATTACTAAAGAAAACCAAGCTTGAAAACAAGTTAAAACGCAAAATGTGCTTTAAGGAGTCTTAAAGCACGTTTTTGAAAAATTGTCTTGTAAATGAGTTTTGAATGGCTAAATGTCCATCATTACTCTTTAATTAATATGTGTACTATATGGTATCACATTTGGGTGGCTATATCAATGGGAAATCAAAAATTTCACTTCTATGTGCCTTGTTTTTGGTGAATAGTGATTTTTATAAGCTAGTTTGTAACATATAATGTTATAAGTAATTAAATTGGCAAATAAAGTCTAAAATACCCCCTTGCTACTATTTGGGGCCGGTTTCCTCATAAGGGAATGAGTCATCCCTTTGTTAAATTGATAAGATAGAAATTGATAAAGTAAAACACTATTTACTTTACTTAAATATCTAAACTAACAAAAGCAAACTCATCTCCTCATTCTCTCATTCCTTTCTTCATTTCCCACGGTGGCCACCTTCTTCCTCCTCTCTCCATCGGTTTCCAACAGAACCATGTCATTCTTCATCCTTCTTCACTTGTAACTTATGACTCCATGCTCCGAATTTAATTCCGAGACTACCGTTCTCTTAGTTGGAGCAAGCTCTACAACATTGTCTTTTCAAATCATCAAAACCCCATTTCGGTGCCAAGGAGAACTTCCATGGAAGGAGCTTGAGCTAATATTTTTATGCCTTGTTGATCACCTTTGCTTCAAGGTAAGGAAGACCAAAGAAAACTCCATTTCCTTCATTTTGGTGTTGACCGAAAATGCACCTTGTAATGGTGTCTTCTCTTGTCTTGTTTTAGCTTCATTTAAATCTTCCAAGGGCTAGGAGGAGTCCTCTCTTGATACTCAATCAAGCTCTCTTTCCATTCAAAGGTAAAACAATTACCTTGATGTGTTAAAACAATATATGTAATTAGGGTTTACAATGAGATGGAGCTTAAAGCTTGAAAACTCATTATGATGTTTGTATATTGTTAAGTAGTTGACAAGGAGTGAAATGCCCTACCGGTTTTAAGAGGAAACAAGAAAGAAGTTTGAGTGGAAAAGAGGTAAACATACTATCTCAATGTGGTTTAATGCCTTAGGAGAAATGAGCTTATAATGCTTGCTAAAACTACCTAAAGAGCAAATGGTGAATGACTTAGTAAGGTGTTCTCAAGGAGACTAGTAAAGGAACATATGTCTTGGTGTGTGTAATTGTAGGTCAAAGGCTTATTTATGTGGGAAATTCAGTGTTTAAGGTTTATGCAATTTAAGGGCCTAAGAGCCATGTTATTTAAGGGCCTAAGTGCCAAGCAATTTAAGTTATGCACTATATTGTGATGTAGTGCTTAATGTGTGAAGTTTGTGTGTAAAAATGTTCTTGATGGATTTTAGGTGTTCGTGAATGAAATAAGGTAAAAACCTAAGTGTTTGGATGTGAGTATATACAAGAGAAGCTATGGCCAAATTTGGGAAATGTGTAAGAAGTTCTAAGTGTTTTAAGTGAGTTTGGTGAACTAGGAAGTGTTAAAGGTGAATAAATGTTTACTTGAGAAGAAAACAAGTATTAAGGTGATTTAGAGTGATGCAAGGATTTAGGTGTTATCTTGGAAGTTCTAGGAATTCAATGTGTGTTTTGAGAATGTATTAAAGTCTTGAAGAAAGTTTGTTTAAGGTTTAGGTTATGTGATGTGCAAGGTGGGAATAATGTATAGATAAGGTTTTGAGAAAGGAACTTTAAGGAGTTGTGAAAGAGAAGATTTGGTTAGTAAGGAAGATGCTTGGGAGATGATGTTATGATGGTGAGGAAACACTTTGGTATAAAGGTTATTAAGGATGAAACACCACTTGTAAAACTAGGAGAAAACATTGTAAGTGTTAGAAATTTTGTGAAGATATAAGTAAAGGTATAAGGAATTAGAAAAAGAGTTTTGTGAGTGTTTAAGGATATCTTAAGGTGTGTTTGAAGTGCGCAAATGAGGTTAGGGTATACTAGGATATATGGGGTGAAGTTTGGAGTTGAATGTAAAAAGGAAAACAAAGATCTGGGGCAGACCGGACTTGCGACCGGACTTGCAAGTTCGGTCGGGCCCAGTTTACCCTGCGAGAATTAGTTTCTGGAATGGACCGGACATAGGACCGGACTTACAAGGTCGGTCGGAGTAGAAAATTTTGGCGGAAATGTGTTCTGGAATCGACCGGGACATGGACAAGTCCGGTCGGTAAGTCCGGTCGGACCAAAAACATGGTTAAGGTTATGAAATGATATGTAATGATGGGGATTGATTAGTAATGCTGTTATAAGGTTGTTAAGGACATGTTAGGTGAGTTTTAATGACAAATAAGTGGGTGAAAAGTTGTATTGAAAGGTAAAAGTAAAACAAATTAAAAGTGAAGAAATGTAACTAAGTTAACGGGGAAAAAGTTATGAGCATTAGACATTAATAATCATGCTACCCCGATGTTAATAAAAGTACATGTAATGTCATCAGTTATTCGAGAATTGCGCTCGAGGAACATAGGTGGACGAGGTAAAGTGGACTCCGGTGACGGTATGGTTTTCTGCAAACCTGTGTCTACCGGATTACACCGGCTGGTATGCCAATATGTTTTAGGGAGTTTGCCACCTTGTAAGATAAAACATGTAATGAGTTTATAGTAATTCATTTATGTGGCGAATTTGGCCTCCGATACCATTTAACCTCAAATATGTGTTAAACCTTAGCTAACCAAATCTAGGAACACATGAGTGATCGGTATTCGGAGTTGCGGCCCCAAACCTGGGAACGTGCTAACCACGGCTATGTGTGAGTTAGTTGGACATTGTTGTTGTATGCAAGTGTGTGAACCTCCCTTGTGTGCTTAATTCGGTTATGATACCGTATGGTGTGTGGATGTGGTAGGCTCCATAATGGATCCCTAACTATTTATTATTAAGTGTATATGTACTAATTGGGGGTGAGGAGTCCGGTTGTTCCGGCCACGCGTGTGATGGACGGGAGTCGATGTCATATCCGGTTCGGCTCTCTTGGTGTATGTATAGGTTGTATTCCAATTTGGTTTCCACCTTCCCTTAGCTTATCCAAAGCTAATTACTGACTCACGTCGGGCCACAGGGGCATACGAATGTTGTTTCGGTGTGCTTGGGATTACTATATCCGACACACCTTCGGTTTAAGTTAACCGTTCGATATAACTGGACGGTAACGAGGTTGGTAACGAGCTTAGCATGAGATTGACAATAATCTCTAGGCTCACTATATATATACTAACTATGGTGGAAGGTTCCTTGTGTGAACCGATCTTATGGTGTTTGTGTTGATATTGTGCTAGGCAATTTCCCTTCCTATGCTATGATATGTATACGTTAGGTGCCTAAAATGAATACGATGTTATCAGGTGTGCGCCGAAACAAGAAAGGTTTGGTTATGTTTGTTATGTGAGGAATGAGATGTGTTGTAGGATATGGAGTGTGTGGATCATGGAAATGAATCCCAGTTATGACAAGAGGCGTTTAAGGATAACCCGATTAGTGGGTACGTGTCGTTCATTAAGGAAGTAGCTCCGTTTTAGAGGAGAGCCACTCTAGGGTTAAAGGAATCATTGGATGATTTGTTAAGTGTGGGTGTGTTGGTTATAGGTTGAGCCCATTGAGGCGAAATGTTATATGTTGTATGTTTATGGCTTGTATGCATGATTTAAATATAATCAACCGCATGCTAAGACGACAATTAGTTGTGCGTGGCCCGGTAGCATGTGGGCTGCGGGATTACCATACCAGCAAAGGTGCTGAGCCCCTTGGGGGCCACCCTTTCTCTCCTTTTCTATTTCAGGTACAAGGAGCTGGAAGCCGTTCGAGAGTAGGACGGGGTAGATGTTTATACATGGGTAGCCATTTAAATGGCGTAAGCATTGTAGGCGTAGTAAGACCGAAATTGTTATCGGCGTTAGTTTGTAAATACTCGGTACGGTTGGAATGTAATAAGTATATGGGTTGTTGTTAAGGGAAGCAAATGTTACGTGTAGTTGCTCGGGAGTCTAGTCCATCAGACCGATACAAAGTACAGGTATTAGCCTTGTTAGCCACGTGGGTGGTTAACGGCGTGTAACACCATTGAAATAAGTAATGTGATGAGTTGAGTTTCCACTGCAGATTGTTGTTATGTGTTTGTTGTTGGATGAGGTGTTACAAAAAGTGGTATCAGAGCGAAGTATCGCTCTGATGACTGAATTACCGAGCTTAGGAAGTACCGAGTTAGGATTTAAGTACTTTGGGTTAAGGGTTGAGTGATAGCGTGAGAAGTACGCTAGAAAGGAACTACCAGTGAATACTGGAAACCTACTATATCCTTCCCACCCTCCACAATCCCTGTTTTATAACTTGGGAAACAACGCCAGAGAGATGGAAGTCCACTCTCATACTCGGGAATACCCGATCTGGCTGTTATTAAATACCTTTAGGGTACGGAGAACCTGTCATACGGTAGATCCCGAAAACTGGGAATCCCGGAGACGGTCCCCATCTAAACAGTGTTAACCGCATTTCATAGCGAAGAGCGAAGAATCAGTGTACAGAAGAATAGAATTTCCGACAACCTGGGTCGACATGCTGAGCAGTCGAGAACAACCAGCTTGCAACGCACCAACCGTGCAACAGGCAAGAAATGGATTAATAAAACCTGAGACGAGTGTCTACGGGACCACAGTTGATAAATAATACACCAACGGTATATCAACCGACAAGGGAACTACAACGTAGTGCCCAAATACGTGGAACGGGCTACAAAGAGAATACAATACTAAGAAAAAGGGGCCTCCCAGAATGGGAAACACCCTAGTTAATGATTATCATGTGGAAACAGTGAGAAGTCACCTAGAGGAGTATTTATCAAGGCAGTAAGACCAGTGGGGGCCAACAAGGCCACTGATGACAATATGGGTCAAAACAATACCACAATCGGTATGTGTCAAACCGATAGCCAGTTAGCATGGCGCACTTGCCATAGCAAGTGCTGCTATAACAGGGCTGTTCGGGAAATTCATAACCACTACAAAGTACTTGGAAAAGTACCATAAAGTTGAATGTGATTGTCATAACAGTGGAAGGGCCTGTTAGCCTAACCTCTGCAATTGGAAACACACCAGTCAGCAAGAAGCTAGACTTGGCTAAGGTAAGAAGATGTTGTGAAACCATGAAAATTTTCTTTCAAACCCAAATTTATTCAAACCCTTTCTTTTCAAAACCAGATTTTCTTTCAAACCAACACTTCCTTCCAACCTTCTTTTAAACCAAACCAGTGAAACCAGGGGCAATTGACAAGGATACAACAGTGGATAAACCTTCCCTCGATTAAGTTCGGGAAGCAAGGAATGAATATTGTCACGGGACAATATAAGGGAGTTGACAACAGAATACTTCACCTAGGCGTGTGACGGACACTACAAGTGTACCAACTGTGTTGTGGGACGACCGCACTCCGATAGGAGCACGTGGGCCTGACAGACCTACTCATAGGTTAGTTGGGTAAGTAGTAATGTATCAGTATGATACCCCATATATGTATACGAGTAGAGTCCAAAACACGGGAAGTAGTCGACTCCGTCTACGGTCAGCAGTATAAATCAAACGAGAGCTAGAGATTACAAGGAATGGTTGAAGTTAAGGAACTCAGTTAAGTTAACGAGACTAAAGGAATTAGTGAATTCCTTTTAAGGAAATGTTTAAGAGTCAGGAGGTGCGAAGTGCACTAACTGAATGTAAAGACAGCTTATATGACTTAAGGATCCCCAGGGATTAACATGATAGCTGGAAAGCAGGGCAAGGCAGATGCCTAGTGTGGACACAGTAAAGTGCAATGGACGGGATGAAATTCCCAGAATGAGTACCTACATTATTAGGAAATGACGACCTTCACAGAAGAGAATAATAACCAGTGAAGAACGCAAAAAGGCGTGGCTAACTGAATGTACCAATAACTGTGAACCAGATGTAAAGGCATAACTTAACGACACCCAGGAGAAAATCCTTGAAGGGTGTGCGCATCAACAATTGTTGAACGAAATACATGACAGAAACGCAAGGGTTGAAATTAACACCCAGTTTAGACATAAGTTGTCAGGAGACGGACTGACAAACCTAAGGGGCATCCCATGAAAGGAAACGGGATGCAACGACCTTGTCATGGAGCCCACTACAACCTCTAAACATGTAATGTTGTACAGAGAAGTACATATGTGTGGACAGCCTACAATGAGCCCAGCTCAAGGCAAATAAGGCTTATAAGCCATAAGCAAGATATGTTATATAAATTCGATTGATTGTAGAAGTTTATGTTGTATAAGTGAATAAAGTGGTAAGCGGACCACTGCATTAAGAGTGGGGATGCCTCTCGATATTGTGAGACTGCAGAAGCGGTAGTTATGTGAATCAAGTTCAAGAAATATGTGGAGGATGGACCACGTTGTTATTACCCCAGGGTGATTTGAATAAAATAACACGAAAGGAGTGCTCGTACCAGTTGTGACACAGGAAGAGTAATAAGCCTGATAGCAATCACCATAGGTGTGTGAAGCTAAATGTGTAGCGAACAACGCTCAAGAAAACATAAAGACTCAAAAAAAAAATATAAAAATATAGTATATTCAAAAATCAGCCAAATAAGTGGCCAGATAAACCCAGCGTAATAGCGGAAGCTAATATAATAGCGGATGCAGTATAAGTTGATGTTGTATAATGAGTAAGGATATGGTGCGCAATAAGCGACCGTTGTGTGAGTATGGTTAGATGATAAAATGGGGAGTGAGCAGAGTTATGAGTTAAACCCAGTGGAGGCACAACAGTAAGCGATAGCAAACGAACCGAGCAGTAAGCCGGTGACAAGTATTGTGTGATAAGAATTTCAGTAAAACAAAGTGTAAATTCCTATCGCAATCGCATGAGAGATTTACTGTCAAGAGTTTACGCCTCTGCACTCTGTATGACTGAGTGTTTTGGTATTGCACTTGCGCAGTAATGATCAAGTGGGATAGCTAGGGATCAGAAGCATGGTAATTATGGAGGAATAATGTTATAATGGCCGATGCATAGGAAATGCAAGGCCGCACAATAAAAGAGTATTGTACAAAACAAAATGTGGAGACATGATTAACAGTAAGTGACTACGTAGCACTAACTGCCAAATATCGGTTATGGAATATACCCCAAATGTTGTAAATAGCTGAGAGAGCACTACACACTAGGTAGTAGCTCAATCTCAACCGACAGTAAGTCGGTAAGAAGCAAGTCAATCATTGTGAATTACATAGTAGTTTACGCTGTAAGCTATTGGAGAAGTGGATGGAAAGTTTTGAAACTCACGAATTCGCTCAGGGTAAGAGATCATGCGTCAGTTGAGAAACCATCCTTCCCAAGATAAGGGTAATACATTGGAGATGTATAATACAGTAACAGTAACGAATGGGGCAAACTAGCCCTATAATTATCAGAATGGCGCAGCAGAGGCCAGTGAGCCCATGCTCAAAATGCGAATATACATTGTGGAATATGAACGGATGGCTAGTCATCAATGCCTAGAAGCCTTACAGGCCAGGACCGGAAAACCGGTTATGAGTTACAACTCCAATGCGAATTCTTGGTTTAGGAACTAAACCGCTAATATGGTTAAGATCTCTAATCAGAATCCATTGTGTAATAGACCGGTGAAGTTAAAACACTTCACGACGACAGAAAATTTTAAGCTAATGCTCAGTGATTGATTACGTGGGCGTAATCCCTTTTAAGGGGGGTGGGTTAGAGCGTAAAACCACTTAGTGTGTTTTACCGTACAAGTGTACGTGAACGGGTTGTGCATAGCACAAAATGATTTGTTATGATGGTTAGCGCTGTGTGTATAAACATACGCATTTATGTGGTGTTTTTGGTTAATTGTGGTATTGCGCACAGAAGATGCGAATACCATTGTGGGAAGTGTGTTTATCTGTTAACAGTGGTGTGTGAGAGTACAAATGGAAGGGAGTAAAGAAAAACTCCCGCAGGGAATAAAACCCCGACGTTGCAATATAAATGTAAACATGTATTGTATTTTGATAAAAACTAATGTATTAAATATACAGTGTTGTGATTTATGAGGGGTATAAGACCGACATAGAACCTAGTGAGAATTAAATTTCCTAGGTAACTTGAATTAAGTTGGATTTGGGTGAAGATTGATAGACGGAGTTCTATCCCTTGGAGATGTAATGATTATGACTAGAAGGATTTAAAGATGGAAAATGGGATATGCTTGAATTAAGTTGGTTGAAAAAGAAGTGGGAGGTGAAACTTGATTATCATGAGATCAAGGGAAGCCGAACACAAATTGGGGTGGAAAGATAGTTCAACACTGATGCTGATCACATCAGGGTTGGATGACTCTTGAAGCTCCCTGTAAGTGGTCACAAACAACCATGTTAAGAAAAATACAAGGAGCATAAATTGGACTTGGAGTGTGTGTGTTTTCAAAGGATTTTCAATTGGTGTTTTCAAACAATCGATTAATATTTTGAATAAAGATCTTCTTATACTTAACCTAGTAAAGAATATTTTTGGTAGTACTTGCTCACGAGCTGAGGACGTATGAGCCTTTGTCTTCGGACCGGTGACATGAGAAGTATATATGTTAAAAATTAAGTGAATGTTTTGATCTCCCAAAGGAACGGGGACAGAAGGTGTCCATCGCGACCGGGTTCTGCGGGATCACAGTGTATATGTACTCAACGTGGGATTCGAACCCATGGAGAGATGGAAAAGGTATTTCTGTTTGATATACATGCTAAGACATGTTGTGTGGAATAAGTAATAAATATTATGTTAGACCTTGAGTTCTAATGTGAGTGGGTTCTGAATTGATTGTGTTACCCGGGCCTACGAGTCCAAAGGTGGTTATGTCACCCAGACCTAAGAGTCTGAGGGATATTGTATAGGTGCAAGTGTGGTGAAGGTACCCGGACCATTAAGTGCGCGGTTACCATGTGAGTATGATATTTTATGTATAATGTGGATATGTTGCCCGGACATTAAGTCCGAGGTTGGATGTAAAGGGTGGTTGGTAATGGAAGTTTTATGGCTATAAGTAATTCCCGTATTCTAATCCAATGATGCGAGGAAATGTGAACATCGAGGACGAAGTTCTTTTAAGGGGGGTAGATTGAAATACCCCAAACCTTGGTATGTTGTGTAAATGTTAAACTATGGTATTTAAAAGCTAAAAAGTGCCTTAGAAATATAAATGAACCATTTAAACCATGGTAAAACACAATAAAACACTAAGACACGGTTTGAGCAAAAACATGCTCTAAGCTTGGAGTGAACTTGGCTAGGACCCAAAGAGCCTAACAAGACTTGATAATGTGTAATTATGACTTTATAAGGCTAATTAAGTCCTTAGGAAACTTTGGTAGACAATGAAACCAAACAAAACACAAATAAATACCTTAAGGTCAATATGGGCTAAAATGTGCTCTAAGCTTGGGATAAATGTGTATAAGACCTAATGGTCATACCTATGCCTTATTTATATGTTAATGAACATATTAAATCAATTACTAAAGAAAACCAAGCTTGAAAACAAGTTAAAACGCAAAATGTGCTTTAAGGAGTCTTAAAGCACGTTTTTGAAAAATTGTCTTGTAAATGAGTTTTGAATGGCTAAATGTCCATCATTACTCTTTAATTAATATGTGTACTATATGGTATCACATTTGGGTGGCTATATCAATGGGAAATCAAAAATTTCACTTCTATGTGCCTTGTTTTTGGTGAATAGTGATTTTTATAAGCTAGTTTGTAACATATAATGTTATAAGTAATTAAATTGGCAAATAAAGTCTAAAATACCCCCTTGCTACTATTTGGGGCCGGTTTCCTCATAAGGGAATGAGTCATCCCTTTGTTAAATTGATAAGATAGAAATTGATAAAGTAAAACACTATTTACTTTACTTAAATATCTAAACTAACAAAAGCAAACTCATCCTCATTCTCTCATTCCTTTCTTCATTTCCCACGGTGGCCACCTTCTTCCTCCTCTCTCCATCGGTTTCCAACAGAACCATGTCATTCTTCATCCTTCTTCACTTGTAACTTATGACTCCATGCTCCGAATTTAATTCCGAGACTACCGTTCTCTTAGTTGGAGCAAGCTCTACAACATTGTCTTTTCAAATCATCAAAACCACCATTTCGGTGCCAAGGAGAACTTCCATGGAAGGAGCTTGAGCTAATATTTTTATGCCTTGTTGATCACCTTTGCTTCAAGGTAAGGAAAGACCAAAGAAAACTCCATTTCCTTCATTTTTGGTGTTGACCGAAAATGCACCTTGTAATGGTGTCTTCTCTTGTCTTGTTTTAGCTTCATTTAAATCTTCCAAGGGCTAGGAGGAGTCCTCTCTTGATACTCAATCAAGCTCTCTTTCCATTCAAAGGTAAAACAATTACCTTGATGTGTTAAAACAATATATGTAATTAGGGTTTACAATGAGATGGAGCTTAAAGCTTGAAAACTCATTATGATGTTTGTATATTGTTAAGTAGTTGACAAGGAGTGAAATGCCCTACCGGTTTTAAGAGGAAACAAGAAAGAAGTTTGAGTGGAAAAGAGGTAAACATACTATCTCAATGTGGTTTAATGCCTTAGGAGAAATGAGCTTATAATGCTTGCTAAAACTACCTAAAGAGCAAATGGTGAATGACTTAGTAAGGTGTTCTCAAGGAGACTAGTAAAGGAACATATGTCTTGGTGTGTGTAATTGCAGGTCAAAGGCTTATTTATGTGGGAAATTCAGTGTTTAAGGTTTATGCAATTTAAGGGCCTAAGAGCCATGTTATTTAAGGGCCTAAGTGCCAAGCAATTTAAGTTATGCACTATATTGTGATGTAGTGCTTAATGTGTGAAGTTTGTGTGTAAAAATGTTCTTGATGGATTTTAGGTGTTCATGAATGAAAAAAGGTAAAAAACCTAAGTGTTTGGATGTGAGTATATACAAGAGAAGCTATGGCCAAATTTGGGAAATGTGTAAGAAGTTCTAAGTGTTTTAAGTGAGTTTGGTGAACTAGGAAGTGTTAAAGGTGAATAAATGTTTACTTGAGAAGAAAACAAGTACTAAGGTGATTTAGAGTGATGCAAGGATTTAGGTGTTATCTTGGAAGTTCTAGGAATTCAATGTGTGTTTTGAGAATGTATTAAAGTCTTGAAGAAGTTTGTTTAAGGTTTAGGTTATGTGATGTGCAAGGTGGGAATAATGTATAGATAAGGTTTTGAGAAAGGAACTTTAAGGAGTTGTGAAAGAGAAGATTTGGTTAGTAAGAGAAGATGCTTGGGAGATGATGTTATGATGGTGAGGAAACACTTTGGTATAAAGGTTATTAAGGATGAAACACCACTTGTAAAACTAGGAGAAAACATTGTAAGTGTTAGAAATTTTGTGAAGATATAAGTAAAGGTATAAGGAATTAGAAAAAGAGTTTTGTGAGTGTTTAAGGATATCTTAAGGTGTGTTTGAAGTGCGCAAATGAGGTTAGGGTATACTAGGATATATGGGGTGAAGTTTGGAGTTGAATGTAAAAAGGAAAACAAAGATCTGGGGCAGACCGGACTTGCGACCGGACTTGCAAGTTCGGTCGGGCCCAGTTTACCCTGCGAGAATTAGTTTCTCTGGACCGACGGACATAGGACCGGACTTACAAGGTCGGTCGGAGTAGAAAATTTTGGCGGAAATGTGTTCTGGAATCGACCGGACATGGACAAGTCCGGTCGGTAAGTCCGGTCGGACCAAAAACATGGGTTAAGGTTATGAAATGATATGTAATGATGGGGATTGATTAGTAATGCTGTTATAAGGTTGTTAAGGACATGTTAGGTGAGTTTTAATGACAAATAAGTGGGTGAAAAGTTGTATTGAAAGGTAAAAGTAAAACAAATTAAAAGTGAAGAAATGTAACTAAGTTAACGGGGAAAAAGTTATGAGCATTAGACATTAAATAATCATGCTACCCCGATGTTAATAAAAGTACATGTAATGTCATCAGTTATTCGAGAATTGCTCGAGGAACATAGGTGGACGAGGTAAAGTGGACTCCGGTGACAGGTATGGTTTTCTTGCAACCTGTGTCCTACCGGATTACACCGGCTTGTATGCCAATATGTTTTACTGAGTGTTTGCCACCTTGTAAGATAAAACATGTAATGAGTTTATAGTAATTCATTTATGTGGCGAATTTGGCCTCCGATACCATTTAACCTCAAATATGTGTTAAACCTTAGCTAACCAAATCTAGGAACACATGAGTGATCGGTATTCGGAGTTGGCGGCCCAAACCTTGGGAACGTGCTAACCACGGCTATGTGTGAGTTAGTTGGACATTGTTGTTGTATGCAAGTGTGTGAACCTCCCTTGTGTGCTTAATTCGGTTATGATACCGTATGGTGTGTGGATGTGGTAGGCTCCATAATGGATCCCTAACTATTTATTATTAAGTGTATATGTACTAATGGGGGGTGAGGAGTCCGGTTGTTCCGGCCACGCGTGTGATGGACGGGAGTCGATGTCATATCCGGTTCGGCTCTCTTGGTGTATGTATAGGTTGTATTCCAATTTGGTTTCCACCTTCCCTTAGCTTATCCAAAGCTAATTACTGACTCACGTCGGGCCACAGGGGCATACGAATGTTGTTTCGGTGTGCTTGGGATTACTATATCCGACACACCTTGGGTTTAAGTTAACCGTTCGATATAACTGGACGGTAACGAGGTTGGTAACGAGCTTAGCATGAGATTGACAATAATCTCTAGGCTCACTATATATATACTAACTATGTGGAAGGTTCCTTGTGTGAACCGATCTTATGGTGTTTGTGTTGATATTGTGCTAGGCAATTTCCCTTCCTATGCTATGATATGTATACGTTAGGTGCCTAAAATGAATACGATGTTATCAGGTGTGCGCCGAAACAAGAAAGGTTTGGTTATGTTTGTTATGTGAGGAATGAGATGTGTTGTAGGATATGGAGTGTGTGGATCATGGAAATGAATCCCAGTTATGACAAGAGGCGTTTAAGGATAACCCGATTAGTGGGTACGTGTCGTTCATTAAGGAAGTAGCTCCGTTTTAGAGGAGAGCCACTCTAGGGTTAAAGGAATCATTGGATGATTTGTTAAGTGGGGTGTTGGTTATAGGTTGAGCCCATTGAGGCGAAATGTTATATGTTGTATGTTTATGGCTTGTATGCATGATTTAAATATAATCAACCGCATGCTAAGACGACAATTAGTTGTGCGTGGCCCGGTAGCATGTGGGCTGCGGGATTACCATACCAGCAAAGGTGCTGAGCCCCTTGGGGGCCACCCTTTCTCTCCTTTTCTATTTCAGGTACAAGGAGCTGGAAGCCGTTCGAGAGTAGGACGGGGTAGATGTTTATACATGGGTAGCCATTTAAATGGCGTAAGCATTGTAGGCGTAGTAAGACCGAAATTGTTATCGGCGTTAGTTTGTAAATACTCGGTACGGTTGGAATGTAATAAGTATATGGGTTGTTGTTAAGGGAAGCAAATGTTACGTGTAGTTGCTCGGGAGTCTAGTCCATCAGACCGATACAAAGTATAGGTATTAGCCTTGTTAGCCACGTGGGTGGTTAACGGCGTGTAACACCATTGAAATAAGTAATGTGATGAGTTGAGTTTCCGCTGCAGATTGTTGTTATGTGTTTGTTGTTGGATGGGGTGTTACAACCGTCTTCGCGTTACTTGGGTTGCTGGACCTTCACCACCTTCCGCTGCGCCTCGTCCTTCCTTAGTACTCTTACCCAGACCTCTCCCTGACGTATGTCAAGAGGACGGTTTAGACCTTTACTCGGTCTCATACCACAGTCTCGGTCGTTTAATATTGAAATGCCTCTACGACTATTGTGTGCAAGCATTAAGCATTGCATCGACCTCGCAAGGTCACGTATCCTCACAACGTTTCCCGTATTCCCAAAACCTATGATCACTGTCTAAATCCTACTATCTCTTGTCATCAGAGCGGTACTCCGCTCTGATACCACTTTTGTAACACCCCTACTCTAATTGGCTCCTAATCGTCTTACTTAACATTGTAATCGCAGCGGTAATCTAAACAATTGAACTACTGGTGTCACCGTTCTCACTCGCCCATACGAGTAATAACGTGCTTACTAATATATTCATAAATACGAAACAATTTCTCACCGTGACAACAAGAGATAGATCTAACCTTCCATTCCAATATAAAATACAATCATAGTGAGCATTCTAAGTACCCCAATCCTATACACGTTTCTATGTTCGTATCCAAATACAACAGTGCATATTTAAACAACTGTGACTAAACTACCCAGCGCGTCCCGCTCTCTGTCGACACCGGAAGCTGCATACCTGTAAAATATTTGTTTGTGGTATGGAATCAGCCCCTGCTGAGTATGTTACTACATGACTGTCATGCCCCCTCAGACCCTCAGTTAATTGGTCGAGAGCATGCAATTCATTTTCATGCATGTAATTTAATATAAAAACTGTAAAGCAACAAATATATTGCAGTAAACTCAAATAGCAAACAAGCCCCCGGCTTCACACATCACATCGCAATAAACCAACTGAAAGCGTTACAACGCCTATATGAGTACGAAGACTCCACTCCACCAAACACTTAATAGTTCATAATTGAGTACGACAACTCACTCGACCAATCAATCCACAATAATACACACACGAGTACAGTGACTCGACTCAACCAGATCACAACATAGATATGAGTACAACGATTCAATTAAACCAATTCACAGCACACATATGAGTACAACGACTCATTTCAACAAATCCACCAACATACATCACATAACCACATAACCACATAACACAACCAATGAACAACAAGGCGAAACAACGAGGATTATAAACAAGTATAGATTCTCGTCTTTGGCATACAAGCCCAAATAATGTTCGCCTACTGTACGAGCTAATATAGTTGTTCGTAATTGTTCAGTCATGCCTAATGACAACGCCTCGTTAAAACGACGTGTCTCTAAGTTACCCATCTCCTATGGCGGGTCACCCACGATAGTAGCCACTCCAGCGGTATAGTCTCCGACCGACGAACCATCTGTAGTCCGTTGGAATTTATCTTAATACTTGCAGATACCCACACGGCATCCTAGTATTGTTAATTGATCACAATTCTCATCAAGAGCCACATCCTCCTGATTAACTCATCTATACCATCGCATCGCATTACCATTTTTCTAACACAGCAGACTAAGGTCGTTAGTCCAATCCTGAGTATGTCGACTCGGGATCTAGTGTTAGATACGAGAGCGGCGTTAAGAAGGCCAATGCTCTGTATATAAGTCTCGGATAATATATATATCTTATTATCCTAACGCAACACCGTTTTTCTTGCGTTCCTTATATTACACATATAGGATAGCATCATAACCGCTAGTTCGTTTTATAAATATGTTCATATATACGAACGGTACTGTTATCGCACAATAGTAATAATAATTAGCAGCGTTAATACACAAGTCACGCATATTAATTCACACAAGCAGACATTCGATCTTATCACAGATTTTCACAAAATGTCTGAACTGAGGAAATCCTTAGAGACAATTAAGCCACATAATAACATACCGTGCACCGGGATTATAAGACCGTGGAGTATGAATCAGCTAAATCCTCTGGTGATCCTCGAGACGCCTCTAACAATCTAATAATATGCATCACACTATGCATCAGCATCTCATACTAACAATACACTACGGCACCCCGTACCGTTCCACGTAAACGTCACAGTATATTAATATACTTAAACTTATATGTTCATTCACATGTGTATTATAATACACTCGTATATTATATAGCTTTGAAACTATACTGCATGTATAATCTCTATCATATATTATACATCCTACCTTAGTATTTATTTATCTAAGGTTAGTTCATTCAAGTGTAAAATGTGGTATATTTCACATTTAAAATACTTTGAATTATATAACTCCTTTTTATTCCATACATAACATTAGAATTTAATTAACTAATGTTTATAATTCTTTTCTCCTTATCTTATATCATCTCATTTATTATATTATATGGTTATTGAACCATATTATATTTCTCACTTCATAGCATATATTTGTTATATATATGTATTATGGGACCATTTATTATATGGTAAGTTTTAATAATATATTCATCCATCCTTAATGAATATTTCTTATATTATAAATGTTACAATCTTTATAACATTATAACCCATATTATAAATTCTCATTCCAAAATATTCATATTATCGAACAACACTTATATTTTCTTTTATTTACCAAAACCACCACATTATTCATATAATGTTACATTATAGTAATATAACATATATTATGACATTTATATTCTTATACCATTTATAACTTATAGTTATAATATGTCATAAACTACCAACAATAAACCATTATCTACACACACCCACATAATATATATATATAAGTTTTCATATGATTAATATCAACCTTAATGCCATTAATAATTAAACAAGTTTATAGAACAATTCTAAATCATTCTAACCCATTCAATAATCCTTTAACAAATTCATTAATCTCCTTTATAACTTGCCAATTTACTACTACTTAACCATTTAGAGTTGGCCTAATTTAACATTCCAATTACATCCACTTCCAACTTGGGTTTGACCCGATCAACGTCTAGATTCTTGTCTCCTCCTTACTTTTACTTGGGCTTAGCCCAATTAAAATTCTCTTACCCTCTCATTGTCTCCAAGCCCATATTATAAACAACATTACATAAGGTAATAAATAGACAATTAAATATCTTAAGGGTTAAATAACCCCAGTTGGTCCCAAGTTGATTTCAATTAAGCTAATCTCATAATTAGCCTTAAACTTCCTCAAACTTACAAAAACCTCCAAATCGATTTCAATTTGAAAAGCTATTTTTGACTCAGTCAAATTAGCTACATTCACTTTAATTTTAAACCCTAACTTTGACCACATCTCAGTTTGACTAATTTTCAATTTTTTTGACTGAATTCCCTTAAACTTTCTAAAAATTACATAATCACCCCTAACTTTCCATATCCACACTCTCGCCCCAATTTTCTATTAAATTACAGTTTCACCCACAAAATTCCAATTATACCAATTTAGCCTAGAATTTTCCAGATTCACAATATTACCCTTAATTTCCAAAATTTACACTTTTGCCCACCATTTTCTCGTAATTACAATTACGCCTCAGTATTAATTTATCCTGAATATCCTAATTCAATCTCCAAACCCTTATTTTACAATTAAATCCCAAATTAAGTTCTAAGTTCAAATTGCTCATGATCAACCATATAAATTAACCAAATCATCAACTTATTAAAACACTAATACAAACTCTAACTTTCAGCACCATCAAAGTCCACCACCAGAACCTATTTTTTTTTCAATCGAACAACCCCAGTTCGCACACAAACAGAAACACAAAAACTATAATAAAAAATTCCAGAAAACCCTAAGTTTCGATTTTGCTACACACAGTCGATTTTCCCCCTATTTAATGTTAAAAAAACAACCCTAAATTCCTATTCAGATCCCTAATTTCCTTTTTAGGGTTCTTACTTCACAAAACAGAAGCACTAGTTCCAAATTCAAGTCCATATACAAAAATGTTCACGGTAATTGTACAGATTCGCAAGAAAGAATTACACCAGATTCGCAACAGTAATTCAGAAATTTTTCAACATTTTTGCAAGGGGAATCGGCTTCAAATAACCGAAGGAAACAGAGGGAAAAGGGGTTGATTTTCTACCCTAAATTTCGACCTAACTTAAATCGACAAAACTGAAATACTTATGTAAATTTCTACAATGTACACCTTGAAGAAAAATAGGCTCCATAGACTTCTCCTTTCTCGATTTTGCTTCTGGCCCTCCTCTAGTTCTGTCCGCACCCGAACCGCCCAACACACCACGGTAGGCCTTCAGAGCATCCTTGTTTCGCCAGTTGGTTGCGGCATCGTGAGTGACTAGAAAGGAGGAGAAGAGTAGAAGGGAGAAGGAGGCGTGGCGTGTATGTTCCTTGCCAGAAGTTAGGGTTGCGATTATTGTGGAAGAAGAGAAGAATGAAGAGAAGGCAGGGAGAGTAGAGAGGTGCGGCGCAGGTGCAGAAGGAAGAATGAAGAATACATGCTTCTTTTCTTAGTTATGGTTAAGAATTACCGTGAGTTGAGTATGAAGAGAGGTGTTCTCCATCGCCAGTTTAGGGTTGCAAATATCACCCGTAAGTGAAAGAGAATGCAGAGTTGGGCTAGTGTATATTTTTTTTTCAATTGCTTTGGGATGGGCTAGCAATTTTTGTAGTTGTTTGGGTTGTTATACTATCGAGAAGTAAGGGGGTGATGGGCCGGCTGAAATACCCCAAACCTTAATATATGGTATAAACACTTAAATATGGTGTATTAAGACTAAAAAGAGTCTTAGAAACATTAGTAAACAAATTTAAACAAAAGGAAACACAAAATGTGCTTTAAAGTCAATAAGAGCCAAAATGTGCTCTAAGCTTGGGATAAACTTGGTTAAGACCTAATGAACTTACCAAGACCTCATTTATACATTAATGAACATATTAAATCAATTACCAAAGAAAACCAAGCTTGAAAACAAGTTTAAACACAAAATGTGCTTTAAGGAGTCTTAAAGCACATTTTTGAAAAATTGTCTTGTAAATGAGTTTTGAGTGGCTAGATGTCCATCATTACTCTTAAATATATATGTGTACTATATAATATCACATTTGGGTGTCTATATTAATGGGAAACCAAAAATTTCACTTCTATGTGCCTTGTTTTCATGAATAGTGATTTTTATAAGTTATTTTGTAACATATGTTTGTATAAGTAATTAAATTGACAAATAAAGACTATATTACCCTCATACTACTATTTGGGGCCGGTTTTTAAGGTTGGTGACACACCACCCTTGTTAGCTTGTTAAGAAAATAAACAAACTACTTAAGTACCCTTTTTACTTTACAAAGTATAAATATCTTCAAAAAGCAAATTCTATCTCATTCTCTCATTTCTTTCCTTGTTCACACGGTTTCCCACCTCTCTTCTTCCTTCTTCTTGCTGTTCTCTCACGGTAATACCACACACCTCCATTAAAACTCCACTTTGACCTCTTGTAAAATCTTGCTCACTTGTCCAAATCAAAAACAAACACCACCAATCTCTTCCTCTCATCAAGCTCTTCATTCCTATCTTCTTAAAAGTCCAAGACCACCATTTCGGTGCCATGGAGTTTCTCCATTGAAGGAGCTTGAGCTTGTATTTTTACATATTGTTACTCTCCTTTGCTTCTAGGTAAGGAATCTCAAATAAAAACTTCATTTCCTTCATGTTTTTGTGGTAACCGAAAATATATATTGAAGGAGCTCTTTGTGTGACCTTGTTCTAGCTTCATTCCAACTCTTCATGGACTAGGTGGAGTCCTCTCTTGCTAGATATTCAAACTCTCTTCAAAGAGCAAGGTAAAACAACTACATTAATGTTTTTGAAACAATGTAAAATTAGGGTTTACAATGAGATGGAGCTTATAGCTTGAATACTCATTACAATGTTTGTATATTGTTTAGAACTTGTCAAAGAATCAAATACCCTATCGGTTTTCTAAAGGAAACAAGAAAGAAGTTATTTGTAAAAGAGGTAAATCTACTAACCTAATGTTGTTTTAAATGCCTTAGGAGAAATGAGCTTATAAATGCTTATTAAAACTACCTAAAGAGCAAATGGTGAATGACTTAGTAAGTGTTCTCAAGAGCTTAGTAAAAGGCATATGTGTTGTTGAGTGTATTTGCAGGTTAAAGGCAAATATATTGTGGAAATTCAGTGTTTATGATTTATGCATCTTAAGGGCCTAAGAGCCATGTCATTTAAGGGCCTAAGTGCCATGCAATTTAAATTATGCACTATATTGTGATGTAGTGCTTTGTGAGTGGAGTTTGTGTAAAATAAGTACTTGATGGATCTTTAGTGTTCTTGGTTGTTTGTTGGTAAAAACAATGTGTTTTGGTTTAGTAATGTTCTAGGAGAACCTATGTCGAAATTTAGGTAACAAATGTGAAGTTCTAAGTGTTAAAATGAGTTTGATAAGTTAAGGAGTATTTAAAATGGTTAAGTGTTGTTCTTGTGTAGGAAACATGCATTAAGGTGATTTAGGATGTAGCAAGGACTTAGGCATGAGCTTGAGATTTTAGTATGTACCAAAGTCATTTTGGGACTTAGGTAAAGACTTAGGCAAACTTTGGTAAATTAAGGAGAAAGTATGAACTTGAAAAAGGTTTGAAGTAATGTTATAAGGAGTTAGTTGTGAGAGATGATGCTTGGGAGATGATGTTAAGATAAGGAGAAAACATTTTGGGATAGTGGTTATCATAGGTAAGAAACACCATTTAGAAACTTAGTGTGAAATGTTGTAAGTGTTAAGGAATTTACAAGGAAATAAGTAAAAGTTTAAGGAATTAGAAAAAGAGTTTTGTGAGTGTTTAAGGATGTCTTGAGGTGTGCTTAAAGTGCCCAAATGAGGTTAGGGGGTACTAGGTTATATGGGGTGAAGTTTGGAGTTGAATGTAAAAAGGAAAACAAAGATTTGGGGCAGACCGGACTTGCGACCGGACTTGCAAGTTCGGTCGGGCCCAGTTTACCCTGCGAGAATTGGCTTCTGGAATGGACCGACCTTGGGACCGGACTTGCAAGGTCGGTCGGGCTTGTAATTTGTGTACGGATTGAGTTACTGGAATCGACCGGACATAGGACCGGACTTGGCAAGTCCGGTCGGGCTAAATTTCCGAAGGGGAGAAACTCTCTGGAATCGACCGGACATGGACAAGTCCGGTCGGCAAGTCCGGTCGGACCTAAACTTGTAAAAAAAAAAAACAGAAAAGAATGTGACTTATGTAGTTAACCCTAGGGTGTATAATGAAGGTAACCTAGGGTAAGATAGACATTAAAACATGTCATACAAATATGTTAAACACTTAGTAAATTTGGAGGCTAAGTAAGTTAATTAACCGACGTTCTTGAATTATGTATAGGAGTGACCTACGGAGGAAACCAAACGAGGCAAGGACCAAGGTATGGTTTTCTTGCAGTCTGTTGTCTAGCGGTTTACACCGGTGTGTGTGTTGTATGTTTTTCTGTGTGTTTACAACGTTATAAGATTTAAACATGTAATGAGTTTACAGTTGTTCATATTATTGTGATGTGATGTTGTGACTCATTTCCCTTGTGTGTGTCTAACATGACTTACCACCTATTGTGTGTTGGTTGTTAAGTTCCACTATGAACTTCTAACAAGTGTTAACTGGGAAGTGAGGAATCCGGTTGTCCGGTCATGCATGTAAGTTAAGAGTAGATATCTGAATCAGATTCGACTCTTATGTTGTTAAGATTGTTCTCCTTAATTTGGCGTTCGATCTCCCGCTAGCTTCTTCCAAAGCTTACCTATTCTGACTTATGATCGGTTTAGTGGGAACCTGTGTTTGGGTGGTGTGTTCGGGTCACTAAATCCGAACCATCTGTGACTTAAGTTACTCGTTCGCCTAACAGAACGGTAATGAGTGTGTTTAACGAGCTTAACATGAGGGTGAATCACTCTCTAGGCTCTTATGTTATTTGACCCTTGTGGTTTGTTATTGTGGAAAGAAGATCCACCGTGTATGTGATGATGAGCTGTGCACTACTGATGCCATGCTCCATGTTATGTTATGTTATGTATGTAAATGAATGCCATGTTATCATGACAATTAGCTGCGCGTATCCCGGTAGCCGATGGGCTGCGCGTTAGCCATACCAGCCAAGGGTTGCTGACCCCCTCGGGGGATCCATATTTCTTATACTGCAGGATGAGGATCGAGGAAGCGGAGTGGCTTTAGATCCTAGGGTGCAGGTTTACTTTCGTATACTTTTGGATGTTGGCCCGGGATGCGCCTGTGCTCCTGTGGCGTTATATACTTTTGGTTGTTGCAGTTTACAGTGATGTGTTACAGTGAAGGATGTATGTAGTACTCGGTATTGTATATAATGTATTTATGGTTTAGTTTTATGCTCGGGAGTCTGATCATCAGACCGGTACAATTGTATTTATTCTGCCTTGTCAACCACGTGGGTGGTTGACGGCGTTGTAGCACCGAAGCGTTAGTTACTGTTTAGTTATTTAATTCCGCTGCGATTTCATTTAGTATCATGTGCGTATTAGGGGTGTTACAAAAGTGGTATCAGAGCGAAGTATCGCTCTGATGACTAGAATACCGAGCTTAGGAACATACCGAGTTAGGAAACCTAACTACAGTTACCTAAGTGATCAGTTATGGAAAGGTTAACCACTAACTAAGTGTGGAGATACCTTATTGTCGGGAAGCGTTACAACCGTTGGACCGATAAGTGTGCAAGCATATTGCTAATGAATATTCATGTGAATACAGATGGCAGGTAGACCGCGCGGTAGAGGCCGCGGAAGTGGTACTGGTACTGTGGGTGACCAGGGCGAGAACACTACGGCTCAGGTTATGGCTGAGGCTGCTGTAGCAGCCGCTGTGGCCCAGATGGTACCCCAGCTTGTAGCTGCGATCCAGCAGGGCAGATGCCCGGAGTTCAACCACCGCCACGACGAGAGACCAACTGGGTCAAGGCATGGCAGATCTGAGACCCCTTCATTTCATGGGGAGACCGACCCACGTAAGCTGGAGGCGTACATCTCCGAGTTGGAGACCGCCTACGAGACCTTGGCTGTACCTGCAGAGGCTAAGGTCCGTCTCGCCGCTTACTACCTGAAGGTTAGGCACAGAATTGGTGGAAGCTAGTGAGAGAGGACCGGATGGCGGATCCTCAGTTTGGCTGGAGGGAGTACACGGCTCTGCTGCGAGCCAATACTACCCCGTGCACGTTCAAGAGGCCAAGCGCCTTGAGCTGGATAGTCTGAGGCAGGGGGACAAGGTGTCGGTTGATGAGTTACACTGCCTTCACCGGCCTTGTCCACCTGTTACCGGACCTGGGATACTCGAACCGGGTTCTGGTAACCGTTCTATAACGGTCTCAGCCACCGTCTTCGCTATGGGATGGGGCAGCTGAGTATACTTGCAGGTAATTAAACGAGTGATGTGAACATGTGTAGCCTAAGTGAGTATTAATGTGAGTTGTGAGTATGTATTGCGGGGCATGACTGACCATCTAAATTCAGGAGTGCTATCATGCCGCTGCTAAGGTGGAGATCACCGTCCGTCTAAGGGGAGGAGAATGCGCACAAGCCAAGGCCACGAGCGAGGGCCAGAGTTCGCAGGGGTACGGGGGAGGAAAGAAAGAAGAAAACCTTACCCCCAGCCCAGAGAGTCAGCACCAGGGTGACAAGGGCAAGCCCAAACCACCACAGCTGAGGAGCCACTGAAGCTCACTATGCTTATGCGGCGAAGCCCTACGCTCTTACCCACCTAGGGTAAATTTTAATCTTGTGTGACAAGTTGAGTGTATATTGATAAGTTGTGAATAAGTACGGTTGTATGGTGGTAGCAGCTAGCACGGGCTCTGGACCGGAGCGCCACTATTACTGTAAGTGGTTGCAATGGAGACCACCCCGGCAAGGACTGCAAGGAAATGAGGTGCAGGTCGTTACTGCGAGAAGTGGGTCACCGTGACCACGAGTGTTACCGGAACCCCAACAGCAGAGTCAACAAGCCCAAGGGGCAGTGGAAGGGTAAGGCCACAGCAGCTATTGATGGCCCGAAGACGGCTAACCAGCCACCCACTGATCAGAGGCACACCGATTCCCAGAAGGGGAAGGGGTCGGGACCTAGCAAGGCCACCCTGAATGTGGTGGACCGGTCTGAGGCGCCAGGGCCCTCTTCTAGACCAGGTACCGCCTAAACTGTTGAATGTAATAAGTGATTGCATACCGCATTTCATGCTTATGTGTATTAGTGAGTTCAAGTGTATTATCATGTGAGTAAGGAGTTAAAGTATAGTGTGAAAGACACCTAATTAGATAATTCTAAACTGAAAGGAACCTTCAATATATGTTATCCAATCCCACCCACACCAAACCCTGAAGAGACCACCATCAACATCACCGACTTTCCAATGGAGCAATGTCAGGTTATCCAGCCAGGTATGATACTCTTAAGTGGATACCTGACACCGGAAGCACAAGTCCATATCATCAGACGATGCGACGAACTTGGAGCTAAACCTGGAGGTTTCTACACACCTGAATATCCGAACGGATCAAGAATGCAATTGAAGATGATGTGCATGGGTAAGGACTGGAACCCTTACACCAAGTCATATCAAGAAGTGCGAGCTGAAGATGGAGCAACAGTACCAAGTATACCTGAGGAGTTCCGTGCGGTCGTTAATCACGCCGTGGGAATTGCTCAACAAGTTGAAACGGATTCAATTCCAATGTGGAAGCAGATTTGTGTATTGTGAACTTCTACCAGAAAGGTGGACGGTTAGGTTTACACCAAGATAAGGACGAGTCACCCGAGTCTCTAAGTAAGGGAGTACCCGTGGTGTCTTGGTCCATTGGTGATACCGCAGTATTTGTGTATGGCGAGCAGAAGCGTGCTGATCTCGCAAGGAAGTTAATACTAAAGTCAGGAGATGTGTTAATCATGGGTGGGCAGTCAAGGATGCTATATCAGGCATCAGGAAGATCAAACTGAATACCGCACCGTCGGCAGTGATCAATGCCACACACATGAAACCCGGACGTTTGAATTTGACCTTCAGACAATTCTAAGCCTTGTATACTTTGTAATGTGTTAAGCCAGTATATGTTAAGGGAGTTATGTATGTGTTAAGTTATATCAACCATGTAAACCAACAATGTTGTAAAGAGGAAGTTAATGAATAAAGTGGAGTTATTGAAGTATATCAACCGTGTTGTTACCCAGTACTTATTAGTTTGCCAATGAATTAGGCTGTGCACTCGGAACGGGAGGTACATTGAGTGTCTGCAATGAGGCAGAAGCCGGCAAGAGCGGCACAATCCTCACCGGTACCTTTCCAGTGAATGGCGTGGATGCATCGATCTTGTTCGACTCTGGAGCCTCACACACATTTGTTTCGCTATCTTTTGCGAAGAGGCTGGGGTTAGATGGAGAGGAGATGCCAGACTTCTTGGTCACTCTCCCATCGAAAGAGCGGATCAGGTGTACCCGCTACCACCGAGATGTCATTGTACGAATCAGAGGTGAAGAGTTCCCGATCGACCTGATAGAGTTCGACGGACTTGGATTTGATGTGATTGTCGGGATGAACTGGTTGGAGCGGTACAAGGGCAGAATCCTGTGTGCCGAGCATCGACTGCTTCTTCGGAGTCCATCTGGGGTTACCATATCATACCGCCAGAGGCCCAGGGAGCCTTCGACTCAGATCATCACCGCCATGGCCATGTATCGTGAGTTACGACGAGGGAGTGATGTATACCTCTGCTATGTCCAGGACATAGAGAGAGACCCTGAGTTTAGCCCAGATGTGCCGGTAGTGTCGGAGTTTCCTGATGTATTTCCTAAGGAACTGCCGGGCATGCCGCCAGCACGAGAGGTTGAGTTTGAGATCGACTTAGTTCCGGGCACTGGACCCATTGCGAAAGCACCTTATCGTATGGCTCCAGCAGAGATGACAGAGCTCAAGGAGCAGCTGAGAGACCTACTGACAAGGGCTTTATCCGCCCTAGTGTTTCACCATGGGGAGCGCCGGTCTCTTCGTGAAGAAGAAGGACGGTAGCCTCCGCCTGTGTATTGATTATCGGGAGCTGAATGCTGTTACGGTGAAAACCGTTACCCTTTACCACGCATCGACGATCTATTTGATCAGCTGACGGGTGCATCAGTATTCTCCAAGATAGACTTACGTTCCGGATACCATCAGATTGCCATCCGTGATAGTGATATTGAAAAGACAGCTTTCAGAACGAGGTATGGGCACTATGAGTTCACAGTTATGCCGTTTGGCTTATCGAATGCACCAGCTAAGTTCATGGACTTAATGAACCGCTTGTTCCAAGATCAGTTGGACAATCAGTGGTAGTCTTCATCGATGACATTCTTGTGTATTCTAAATCAAAAGGTGAGCACGAAAGCCACCTGAGAAATGTGTTACAAACTCTGAGGAGGAACCAGTTGTATGCAAAGTTTTCGAAATGTGAATTTTGGTTGAACCAAGTATCCTTCCTTGGACATGTGATTTCTGAGGCCGGGATCGCTGTTGATCCGGCAAAGATAGATGCATTGCGCACCTGGCCTAGGCCGAAGACAGTCACTGATATCAGGAGCTTCCTCGGTCTGGCAGGTTATTATAGGAGGTTTGTGAAGGACTTCTCCAGTGTCTCGAAGCCGATGACTTCCTTAATGAAGAAGGATGCACCATTCGAGTGGACAGTCGACTGTGAGAGTTCTTTCACGAGTCTCAAGGATGCTCTGACATCTGCACCAGTCCTGACTATACCAGACGGTCCAGATGGTTTTGAGGTCTACTGCGACGCATCAGGTAGAGGTATGGGTTGTGTATTGATGCAACACGGGAAGGTCGTAGCATACGCCTCCCGTCAGCTGAAGAAGCATGAGGAGAACTACCCTACCCACGACTTAGAATTGGGTGCCATTGTCTTCGCATTGAAGATATGGCGACATTATTTGTATGGGGTAAGTGTGACAATCTATTCTGACCATAAAAGCTTAAAGTACTTGTTCACTCAGAAAGAGTTGAACATGAGGCAAAGAAGGTGGGTTGAGTTTCTGAATGACTACGATATTAATCTGCAATACAAAGAGGGTAAGGCAAATGTGGTAGCTGACGCACTGAGTCGCCGAGCACACTCTCTCCATTCGCTAGTCTCTCATACTGGCTTGGTTGAAGAGGTGCGGAGTGCTCAGATGACGGATCAGTATATGCTGGAGATCCGGCAGAAGCTTATTGATGGCACATTCGAGGGTCAGAAGTACGACTTCAGACTCCACGATGATGACCTGATTAGGCTGAATGGCCGATTGTGTATACCTAGGAGTAGCGCTGAGTTGAAGGAGCGCATATTGAGTGAATCCCATTGTTCTACTACTTCGATTCACCCCGGAGCTTCAAAGATGTATAAGAGTATGAAAAGGTATTTTTGGTGGACTGGAATGAAGAAAGATGTTAGTGATTATGTATTGAGGTGTCTCACTTGCCAGAAGGTCAAGTTTGAGCACCGACGGCCTGGTGGTATGGTACAGCCAATGCCAGTGCCTGAGTGGAAGTTCCATGATATCTCCATGGACTTTGTAGTAGGGCTTCCGCCTACAAGGGGAGGTCTGAATATGATATGGGTGATAGTTGACCGACTGACCAAGGTGGCCCGATTCATTCCGATGAAGGACACTTGGAAAGTGGCAAGATTGGCAGAACTGTTTGATAAAGAGATTGTAAGACATCATGGTGTACCGAAAACGATTGTATCGACAGAGATACCAGATTCTTATCCAGATATTGGAAGTCTACACGAGAGGCATTGGGTACTGAACTGAAGTTGAGTACAGCGTTTCACCCACAGACCGATGGTCAGAGTGAGCGCACCATTCAGACACTTGAGGATATGCTACGTGCTTGTGCACTTGACTTTCAGACCAGCTGGATTGATAAGTTACATCTGATCGAGTTTAGTTACAACAACAGTTATCATGCTTCGATCAAGATGTCTCCCTTCCAGGCCTTGTACGGTAGACCATGCCGCACGCCATTATGCTGGGATGAGTCGAGTGAGACGGTCATTATAGGACCAGAGTATCTTGAACAAGTTCAGGCAGAAGTTCGCCAGATCCGGGCTAACATGAAGGCAGCTCAGGATAGACAGAAGTCGTACGCAGATGTGCGCAGACGTGACCTGGAGTTCGCCGTGGGCGATCAGGTATTTTTGAGAGTATCCCCCATGAAGGGAGTATTTCGTTTTGGCCAGAAGGGCAAGTTGAGCCCAAAGTATGTGGGGCCTTATGTTGTGACGGAGCGGATCGGCCCGGTAGCCTATAGACTAGACCTACCCGCCGAGCTGGGCAAGGTACATGATGTATTTCATGTGTCCCAGTTGAAGAAGTATATGTCTCATCCGTCTCATGTGCTTCAGCCTGAAAGGCTAACCTTAGAGCCGACCATGCGATCAGTGGAGACTCCGGTACGGATTCTGGATGCTAAGACTCGAGACACTCGCCATAAGTGTGAGACTGGTGAAGTTCTCTGGTCTAACCAGGACGTTGAGGAGGCCACTTGGGAGCTGGAAGATAAGATGAAGGCGAAGTACCCGTCATTGTTTACTTCTTAGTCCTTATGTGTATAGGGTACGGGGCGTACCCCTTTTTAAGGGGGGTAGAGCCGTTTCGGTTATGTGTGTACGACGTGTATTTGAATACATCGTCTATGTTATGTTGTTATATTACAGACCGTTGTGTCTGAATGATGTGGATAATGTTGTATGGACCTTGTGTCCAATGTTATGTACCCGATGTTATGTTGTATGGACCTGGTGTCCAATGTTATGTAAGTGTGTTGTTAATGATGTATGGAAGTATTGTTTATAAGTGTTCCCGTGTTCTAATATTTAGGATATGTGGAAGTATGAACTTTGAGGGCAAAGTTCTTTTAAGGGGGGTAGATTGAAATACCCCAAACCTTAATATATTGTTTAAACACTTAAATATGGTGTATTAAGACTAAAAAGAGTCTTAGAAACATTAGTAAACAAATTTAAACATAAGAAAACACAAAATGTGCTTTAAAGTCAATAAGAGCCAAAATGTGCTCTAAGCTTGGGATAAACTTGGTTAAGACCTAATGAACTTACCAAGACCTCATTTATACACTAATGAACATATTAAATCAATTACCAAAGAAAACCAAGCTTGAAAACAAGTTTAAACACAAAATGTGCTTTAAGGAGTCTTAAAGCACATTTTTGAAAAATTGTCTTGTAAATGAGTTTTGAGTGGCTAGATGTCCATCATTACTCTTAAATATATGTGTACTATATAATATCACATTTGGGTGTCTATATTAATGGGAAATCAAAAATTTCACTTCTATGTGCCTTGTTTTCATGAATAGTGATTTTTATAAGCTATTTTGTAACATATGTTTGTATAAGTAATTAAATTGACAAATAAAGACTATATTACCCTCATACTACTATTTGGGGCCGGTTTTTAAGGTTGGTGACACCCACCCTTGTTAGCTTGTTAAGAAAATAAACAAACTACTTAAGTACCCTTTTTACTTTACAAAGTATAAATATCTTCAAAAGCAAATTCTATCTCATTCTCTCATTTCTTTCCTTGTTCACACGGTTTCCCACCTCTCTTCTTCCTTCTTCTTGCTGTTCTCTCACGGTAATACCACACACCTCCATTAAAACTCCACTTTGATCTCTTGTAAATCTTGCTCACTTGTCCAAATCAAAAACAAACACCACCAATCTCTTCCTCTCATCAAGCTCTTCATTTCTATCTTCTTAAAAGTCCAAGACCACCATTTCGGTGCCATGGAGTTTCTCCATTGAAGGAGCTTGAGCTTGTATTTTTACATATTGTTACTCTCCTTTGCTTCTAGGTAAGGAATCTCAAATAAAAACTTCATTTCCTTCATGTTTTTGTGGTAACCGAAAATATATATTGAAGGAGCTCTTTGTGTGACCTTGTTCTAGCTTCATTCCAACTCTTCATGGACTAGGTGGAGTCCTCTCTTGCTAGATATTCAAACTCTCTTCAAAGAGCAAGGTAAAACAACTACATTAATGTTTTTGAAACAATGTAAAATTAGGGTTTACAATGAGATGGAGCTTATAGCTTGAATACTCATTATAATGTTTGTATATTGTTTAGAACTTGTCAAAGAATCAAATACCCTATCGGTTTTCTAAAGGAAACAAGAAAGAAGTTATTTGCAAAAGAGGTAAATCTACTAACCTAATGTTGTTTTAAATGCCTTAGGAGAAATGAGCTTATAAATGCTTATTAAAACTACCTAAAGAGCAAATGGTGAATGACTTAGTAAAGTGTTCTCAAGAGCTTAGTAAAAGGCATATGTGTTGTTGAGTGTATTTGCAGGTTAAAGGCAAATATATTGTGGAAATTCAGTGTTTATGATTTATGCATCTTAAGGGCCTAAGAGCCATGTCATTTAAGGGCCTAAGTGCCATGCAATTTAAATTATGCACTATATTGTGATGTAGTGCTTTGTGAGTGGAGTTTGTGTATAATAAGTACTTGATGGATTTTAGTGTTCTTGGTTGTTTGTTGGTAAAAACAATGTGTTTTGGTTTAGTAATGTTCTAGGAGAACCTATGTCGAAATTTAGGTAACAAATGTGAAGTTCTAAGTGTTAAAATGAGTTTGATAAGTTAAGGAGTATTTAAAATGGTTAAGTGTTGTTCTTGTGTAGGAAACATGCATTAAGGTGATTTAGGATGTAACAAGGACTTAGGCATGAGCTTGAGATTTTAGTATGTACCAAAGTCATTTTGGGACTTAGGTAAAGACTTAGGCAAACTTTGGTAAATTAAGGAGAAAGTATGAACTTGAAAAAGGATTTGAAGTAATGTATAAGGAGTTAGTTGTGAGAGATGATGCTTGGGAGATGATGTTAAGATAAGGAGAAAACATTTTGGGATAGTGTTATCATAGGTAGAAACACCATTTAGAAACCTAGTGTAAATGTTGTAAGTGTTAAGGAATTTACAAGGAAATAAGTAAAGGTTTAAGGAATTAGAAAAAGAGTTTTGTGAGTTTTAAGGATGTCTTAGTGTGTTTAAGTGCCCAAATGAGGTTAGGGGGTACTAGGTTATGGGGTGAAGTTTGGAGTTGAATGTAAAAAGGAAAACAGATTTGGGGCGACCGGACTTGCAAGTTCGGTCGGGCCCAGTTTACCCTGCGAGAATTGGCTTCTGGAATGGACCGACCTTGGGACCGGACTTGCAAGGTCGGTCGGGCTTGTAATTTGTGTACGGATTGAGTTACTGGAATCGACCGGACATAGGACCGGACTTGGCAAGTCCGGTCGGGCTAAATTTCCGAAGGGGAGAAACTCTCTGGAATCGACCGGACATGGACAAGTCCGGTCGGCAAGTCCGGTCGGACCTAAACTTGTAAAAAAAAAAAAAAAACAGAAAAGAATGTGACTTATGTAGTTAACCCTAGGGTGTATAATGAAGGTAACCTAGGGTAAGATAGACATTAAACATGTCATACAAATATGTTAAACACTTAGTAAATTTGGAGGTTAAGTAAGTTAATTAACCGACGTTCTTGAATTATGTATAGGAGTGACCTACGGAGGAAACCAAACGAGGCAAGGACCAAGGTATGGTTTTCTTGCAGTCTGTTGTCTAGCGGTTTACACCGGTTTGTGTGTTGTATGTTTTTCTGTGTGTTTACAACGTTATAAGATTTAAACATGTAATGAGTTTACAGTTGTTCATATTATGTGATGTGATGTTGTGACTCATTTCCCTTGTGTGTGTCTAACATGACTTACCACCTATTGTGTGTTGGTTGTTAAGTTCCACTATGAACTTCTAACAAGTGTTAACTGGGAAGTGAGGAATCCGGTTGTCCGGTCATGCATGTAAGTTAAGAGTAGATATCTGAATCAGATTCGACTCTTATGTTGTTAAGATTGTTCTCCTTAATTTGGCGTTCGATCTCCCGCTAGCTTCTTCCAAAGCTTACCTATTCTGACTTATGATCGGTTTAGTGGGAACCTGTGTTTGTGTGGTGTGTTCGGGTCACTAAATCCGAACCATCTGTGACTTAAGTTACTCGTTCGCCTAACAGAACGGTAATGAGTGTGTTTAACGAGCTTAACATGAGGGTGAATCACTCTCTAGGCTCTTATGTTATTTGACCCTTGTGGTTTGTTATTGTGGAAAGAAGATCCACCGTGTATGTGATGATGAGCTGTGCACTACTGATGCCATGCTCCATGTTATGTTATGTTATGTATGTAAATGAATGCCATGTTATCATGACAATTAGCTGCGCGTATCCCGGTAGCCGATGGGCTGCGCGTTAGCCATACCAGCCAAGGGTTGCTGACCCCCTCGGGGGATCCATATTTCTTATACTGCAGGATGAGGATCGAGGAAGCGGAGTGGCTTTAGATCCTAGGTGCATTACTTTTGTATACTTTTGGATGTTGGCCCGGGATGCGCCTGTGCTCCTGTGGCGTTATATACTTTTGGTTGTTGCAGTTACAGTGATGTTACAGTGAAGGATGTATGTAGTACTCGGTATTGTATATAATGTATTTATGGTTTAGTTTTATGCTCGGGAGTCTGATCATCAGACCGGTACAATTGTATTTATTCTGCCTTGTCAACCACGTGGGTGGTTGACGGCGTTGTAGCACCGAAGCGTTAGTTACTGTTTAGTTATTTAATTCCGCTGCGATTTCATTTAGTATCATGTGCGTATTAGGGGTGTTACACCGGCCCTGTCACATTGGGCGGGTCGGCCCACTTGTATTTTTTTTTTGCTTTCTAAAACGTTACGTTGTTTATAGCTCATTTTATACTCGTTTTTCATGCCGTTCGCGGCCCGTTGCCCCATTTGACGAGACGGACCTTTTTATGAATTCAAATTCATATTTACAAATAATAATTATTATTGTTATTTATTAATTTGATTAATTGGTATTTAATTCCTAATCGGTTTGTGTTTCGTCATTTTAGGCGAAAACGCGATATCTTTTATTCCAATTTGTTTAGCCAATTTTTCCATTGCCTCAAAATTATCCAAATATCCTCGTAAGGTATCTAAGATCTCGTTTTCACTCCGAAAATATTTGTGGCATGTTTTTCAATGTAAAAATGATTTCTTTTATTTGTATTTATATTTCTTTTCTGAACCCTCCTCAAGGTCGTTTTAGGCTTCGTTAATGTTTCCTAACGACTTCTTTGGGTTTATTTAAATATTATATTATCCTCTTTACTTATTTAAGGGTATTTAATTCCTCAACCTCTCATTAATTACTTTTATGTAATTAATTCATTATTAGTTAAAGTAATTAATATTTGGGGTATTTCAATAACAATTATTAAAGTTTTGGGCTATTATGTAATTTATAAAAGTTATTATGAAAATTTGGAGTTTAATATGGGGCGAATTCATAATTAAGAGAATTATAAAGTACACTTCCGAAATTTAGAGGAATTAAATATTTAAACTATAGTTTATAAGTTATTAAGTAACTATTATAACGTTTTGGGGCTAATTTGTAATTTTTGGAAAGAATGGTGTAAAGCCGAGATTCATATAAGTTTATGGGTATATTAATGTATTAAGTATAAAATTTGACCTTAGTCAAAATGTTGACCGAAAACTTTGGGTTAAAATGATTTATGACATGAAATATTAAGTTTATAAAAGTTTTGGGGTGATTATATAATTTATAAGAGTTTAACTATAAAACCGGATCTTATATGGGGCGAAAGCATAATTTATAGGAATATAAATGTCCACTTAGTGATTAAGGAAATTAAATATTAAAACTATAGTTTATAAGTTAATATGTAACTTATATAAAGTTTTTGAGGTAAAAATGTAATTATAAGAAACTATATGGCATAGCCGAAAATCAATGTGGCTAATTGGTAATTTATAAAAGTTATGGTGTTCAAATAATAAATACCGAATTTTTAGAGGAGTTAGTGAATTAATTAATTAAGAAAAACTAAGTATTATAATGTATTTTGGAGTATAATGTAAAGTTTATGAAATAAATGAGGTTATAATATAATAACTGAAAAGTATGTTGTATTTATGGAATTAAAAATATTTGTAGGTCCTATATGGATATTTAGGAAATTTAGAAAAGAAAACTATGGTTTAAGGATTTATGAAATTAAAACTATATGATATACAAGTACATGTAATTCACTTGTAAAAGAATAATATTAGTTGGGGTCAGTTTGTAATTAAAAGATATGGGAATAATATGTCCATGCGTGACATGTAAATATAAATTGAGAGTTTATTAAGTGGTTATGTCATTTAGGCAATTATATGTATGTATCAAATATACATGTGTATGAAATATATTTTAGACTTTTAAGTAAATTAAAAGGAAATGAATATAAGGAATTTAATGTGGAAACCAAATAATATTTGGAGCTATAGTATATTTTAAAATAAAGTTAAGAGGGAGATTAATTAACATGTGACCAATAAATGTCATTGATAAAATTATAATTACTATGTCATTTGGACAATTGTAAAACAGTATAACATAAATAGTACATGAATATATAGTTATATACATTAAAGGATTTAAAGATAAATAAAAATAAATTACAAATAAGTTATACAACCAGTTATAAGGTAATTAAAAGAAATTACCACACAATATAAGTTTATAAATTAGGACTACATGTTTTGGAAATATACAATACCTTAATTATCAATAAGGTTAAGAGGTTAAAGAAACTACCTAAGTATAAAGAAATAAACCTCACATGAAATAACGAATATGAAATCGTTTCATGAATCAATAAAATTATTATACGAGAGTTACGTAAATTAACACTCTCAGTTAATCCTATTCTAGGACTTTGTTTGACCAGACGTTGACCGGGAACTTAACAAGTACAGTCTACGGTGAACGGTATGGAATTCTTGCAGTCTGCTTTCTACCGGATTACACCGGCTTGTGTGCTATCTGTTGTTTGAATTAACGACCAAGATAATTGTATGTAAAATGTTGTATTACTCTTGTGCACTGTTGTGTTACTTTATGTGCGTGATGTTGCTAACTGTAACGTGTATGTCCCACGCATACAACACTCCATTACCAGTGGATTAAATACCTGTGTTTTATTATACCGAGAACGTGTACTCAAGTTTCTCACTAACTTCACTTTATAACAGACGTTGTTATCCTAAACGTGATAATTGACTATTCACATTGTGTGCTTGATTAACGTCCTTGAGTGACACCTAACAATTCTATACTACGAGAACGAGGAGCCCAGTTGGATCTGGCCATGCATGCTACTGGAGCTGTACCTGTCACAGGTCGTTTTCTATTCAATTTACTTCGTGACGGGAGTTTTAGGTGCACTATGTCACTCACCGGCTGCGTACCAAAACAGTTCAAGTTAAGAGGAAGACTTCACTTCTCTCGAGGGTTCGATTCCCACCATTATAAGTACAGGAGTTAACTACGTTATCTTCTGAGGGACTTATTACCCACCTACTTGTACGAGAGTCCCATCTCGTCTAAGGGTTTATCATACCCGACCAATTTACTCTATGAAGATGGAGTTTAACGAGGTCACTATACCTCCACTGCTGTGAGGTTCTCTTATATACATGTTAGTCCCATTGTGAGGATCTGACTACTATCAAGCTACTCCAGAACATCTAACTTGACCTTCTGAAGTCTTGTTCTGTGTGATATTGTTATCCTTGTATGGATGCTTGTTATGATTATGTTATGATGCTTATTTACAGCTTTACAAAAAAAATGACTTGCATGTATTCGACAAAGTTGTTGGTGTGGCCTAGTAGCTTGTGGGCTGCACGTTTTCCATACCGACAAATTATTTGCTGAGTCGTTTCATGGCTAAACAATTCCAGGTACCTGAAGAATGAAGAGATTACCCGACCGAGTGTAGGTGGGGTAGAATTAAGACAAGGATTATTATTACCAGCATCAATTTATAGTACTGTATTTTTACTATTGACTTTTGTTGTTTGAAGAGGTTTGTATTCAGTGCTCAGACCGCATCATTTGTAAGTTGTATTGAAGTTAGCCTTGTTAGTCACATGGGTGACTAGCGGCGTTGTAGCACCACCCGTTGTTATGTATATATTTTCCGCTGCATTTCTAGTTATCTTTGGGAGCTATCATCGTACAGGTTGTGGAGTTTCGGGTTGGGGTGCTACAATAAGCAACCGAGTTAGTTGGGTCTCGGTCTCCATAAGCAACCGAGTTAGATTGGGTCTCGGTCTTCATAAGCAACCGAGTTAGTTGGGTCTCAATCTTTATAAGAAACCAAGTTAATTGGGTCTCGGTCTCCATAAGCAACCAAGTTAGATTGGGTCTAGGTCTCCATAAGAAACCGAGTTAGATAGGTCTTGGTCTCCATAAGCAACAGAGTAAGATGGGTCTCAGTCTCGATAAGCAACCGAGTTAGATGGGTCTCGGTCTCCATAAGCAACCTAGTAAGATGGGTCACAGTCTTCATAAGAAACCGAGTTAGATAGGTCTCGGTCTCCATAAGCAACCAAGTTAGAATGGGTCACACTCCAAAACCTTAGGCACACATAAGTCCTATCACCACAAATACAACATCAGACACCCATAAGTCCTACCTTACATTCAATCACTTGCACCCATAACTCCTACCTTACATTCAATCACTTCAGGCACCCATAAGTCCTACCATACATTCAATCACTTCAGGCGCCCACAAGTCCTACCTTACACTTCAGGCACCCATAAGTCCTACCTTATATTCACTGACCGTAGGCAAAGTCCTACCACCTCAAAAACATCCCAGGCACGCATAAGCCCTACCCTGTACCTATCTTACCCTGCATTCATTCCACCTTACATTCACTCACCTTAGGCACACATAAGCCATATCACTCACATTGCACTCATCAAACACATCGATCAATCTCATTACATATCACACCTCTTTTCATTCCAACACCTCAGATGCTCGGTTTTGTTTATTTCGTTATTAGTTCAACTTACTTTCCACATTCTTAGGTAGTTGGCCCCTCATAATAGCCCAATAATCTCAAACTTCTCTCTTAGGTAGTTTTGCGCCTCATAATAGTCCAATAATCTCAAACTTCTCTCTTAGCTAGTTGACACCTCATAATAGCCCAATAATCTCAAACTTCCTTCTTAGGTAGTTGGCGCCTCGTAATAACCCAATAATCTCAAACTTCTCTTTTAGGTGGTTGGTGCCTCATAATAGCCCAATAATCTCAAACATCTCTCTTAGGTAGTTGGCACCTCATAATAGCCCAGTATTCTCAAAACTTCTCTCTTAGGTAGTTGGCACCTCATAATAGCTCTAGGTAGCTAGCGCCTCATAATAGCTCTGCACAATAAATAGACTTTCGGTAGAAATCTAAGACAGAGAGTTCATCCTTCGAGAATGGGAAAAATTTTGGGGTATCACTTAAGCATCAATTAGTCTTTTCATCTTCATTACAAAGCCTAGTTGACGGGGGCAATCTGTTATACCCAAAATTTTAACCTCCTGCAAGAGAGTATCTTAAGGCATAAGTGCAAAAAGGGTATTTGGTTAAGTGATATAGAATCCCAATTCGATTGGCACGTTTTGAGACACAGATGACAGCTAGGTCATCACGAGGGGCGTTTTCATAATTTTTAGGGGCCTTAAGACCTCCCGGAAGCTTTCTCTCTCCTTTAAAAATGGCTCAAATCAATTTGGAATGCCTTGAAAGTTTTACACAAGGTAAAGGACAACATTTAGAGCATAATGGCTTTGGAATTTTGATTTTTTGAACTTCCAATAATTTTCTAGTAATTTCTGAAAATATGTATTGAGAAATTGAATTTAAAAATATTCCAACGTCTGAAATTTCTAATTTCTCTTTTGAAAATTCAAAAATATCTTCCTCTACATGTGGTTAAAATTTCATGGTCATGTTCCCTTGGGAAGTTACCTTACCTAAACCTTGGTAAACTTCGGTTTTTACCGAGTTACTATATCTTTAGTGATGCCTATATATGGAACATTATCTCTTGATCAGGAGGACACCTCAAGAACCCTAAGTAGTCACAAAAAACCTAGCCGTATTCTTCTTACCCCGTTTTGAACTCTTGAGCCTCATTCAAACACCGAAATCTCACCAAAATCATTACCAAAACACATTTTTCAACGCCTATCACTTCAACAATCATCAAACCTCCACCAAATCACCTCCAAAACGTGAAGAACAGCCTCAATTCATAAGGGTCAGAAGCCGGGTTCGAGCTCAATCCGGAATCACCACCGACGAGGCTCCCAAAGATTCCCGATGTGAAGGATTACATCAATCCCAAAGGTAAAACATGTTAGAAATCATGTTTTCCAACTCTCCTTAACTTCATTAACTCTCTGTTGAAATTTAGGATCGAACTGACTTTTTACGGCTCCCGAATTGACGTTTGTTTTTGTTTCTGCATAATCACTTGTTTGCCAAGTTTTGTCACTAATTGGAATTCAAACTGAAATCTTTTGATCAGTAACATATTGGAAGAAATCTTTCAGGCTACACACCCATAAAGTTTTAGCTAAAAACAACACCAGGAAATGCAAGAACGCCACTGTCTGTGGCTAGTCCACGCCCTCGGACGGCCCTTCTGGGACCTCAAACGGACTATCCGTGGCCACGGACAGCCTCGGATGGCGGTGGGAATAGATTTTTCAAATGTTTTAGGTTTCAATTCATGTCCAGGCCCACGGACGCCATGTCCGTGGCCCCGGACTTTTTAAATTTTGTTTTCTCGTAAAAATTGATGTTTCTGTATAACTAGGTTAACTAGGGTCCGAGGATTCAGACATTAGGTCGGTGGCCATGGAAGAAATCAAAATTTGACCTAATTCGGCTTCCGAAACCCAAATTTAGGTAATTTCAATTTTGACTTTAACTTTCAGTCAAAAAATGTTTTAAAACCACAAAAAATCAGAAGCTTGCGCACTTAGGTTAAAATAACCTCGTAATAAGCCGTAAATAATCTAAGTAGAGGAAAAACAACCTAGAGGGGTAATGAAAGTAATTTTCGCCATGAATAGGTCAAATACCAAGCTCCCGAACCCGAACTCTCCTTTCCAAATTTACCCTAGGTTAAAATTAGGTGGCGAATCTTAATAGGTTCAGTGAGCTAACTTAGGATTTAATATCTAATGTTATTTGACTTAGTTATTAAACTTAGGTTATAAGTGGACCTAGAACCCGATCAGATCCTAATCAATCTGAATTAACATAGGATAGTGGTTCAAAAATCGAGGCTCACACTTATCAAAAAATGAACACGCACACACAATCGAAGTTCATTAGAGCACGAGGATGGCACGAGCAAAAATAAGTTATTTTTCCATGACATGGCAAAGAAAAAAAACTTGTGGGATTAAGAAAGATGAAGGAGGACGCAAGGGCGAACTCGTGGGACTTCAAAAACGAGTAAATTTTTTCCCAAAGCAACCATGACTATTACTGGAAGTTCCATTTTTTAAAGATCAAAGGAAAAAGTAGAACTTGTGGGATTGATAAAGAGGGGAAAAACAAGACCAACCAGGGGACCCAAAGAAGGCCAAGAAATCGTTACTTATTTAGATAATGAATATAAGCGACCGGGTGCCTACGACCGGTCGTATAGCATGAAATAAGCGTAGATAGTGACCGGGCGCATGTGCGCGGACGAATAGTGAGAAGTAAGCATAGATAACGACCGGGAGCATGTGCTCGGACAGATAGCGAGAAGTAAGTATAGATAGCGGTCGAGCGTGTTTAAATGAAAGGATGCGTAAATAGCAACTGGTCACATGTGACCGGATGCACCTTTAACACTTTATAGTTTTATAATAACAGAATGACAGCCTGGCAAATAAACAGACTTATAGGCTGGCAATGCTAAGGGATTGTAAAGAAAAACTATAAATAGGGGTTCACCCCCGTGAAAATGGACACGCTATCAATACTAGAGCATCATCTTGTCTTGATTCTTTACCTCTGTCACAATTTCTCTTCCTAAGTCCGATATAACAAGCGAACCAGGTAATTCAACGAAAACACCAACAAAAGTCTAGGACCGTAGAGCGTTAGGTTGTGTAAATGATTTGGGAAACGTTAACGACCGTTTCATCAGCTGTATCTCCATGATGAACTTCAAGAAATAAATGCACCAATGGAAGCGCAGCTTGATTTCATATCGCAACCATCGAAGTGTAAAATGGTTCATGCGGAGGAGCAGCCTACTGAGGACTTAGGTTGTTTCCCTCTCCGCCCTTGTTCAAGTTAGAAAATCCATTGCCATTCAACCATCTATCTGAGCTTAAGGACAAATCATCAAAGGATAGTTTCCACTTTGACTTCATGGAGTTTCCTCCCTATCAAGTAAACTACAATTTTATCTCCCATTTCTTTCTCTACAATTTTGTAATTAGTTAGATAGTTGCTAAGACCCTTTGGATACAACCTTGTTAGACTACAATGATTGGATTCACTGCCCATTAGTTAGCAAGATATATTAATTTACATTTGGCACAACAAACATGAGCATTAGAAACGGATCCAAATATCCTTTAGTGAGACCAATTGGTTTGAAACCACGCCAGGCTTCTTGAGAAGTTTTGTCATAAAGGTTTCTCGTGGGAAAAGGTTGGATAGATATATTGCATAGTCCACCACTTTAGCCTATAACACTTTTGGCATGTCCTTATTCTTCACCACACTACAAGCAATATCAAGAATGGTTGGATTCTTTCTTTCTGTCACACCATTTATTGAAGAGACCTTTGAACTGTTAGAAACCTTCTAATGGCATTCACTTCACAAAATTCACTATATTCATGTGAAGTAAGTTCACCACCTCTTTCCGTTTTCATTGACTTGATATAATGTCCACTTTGATTTCAATGAAAGCCTTGAATTTCTTGAACATGGGGAAACTTTTGGTTTTTATTTTAAGAAATAAACCCATTTATTTATAGTATAATCATCAATAAAGAGTATAAAGTATCGACTTGAAATAAGAGATGTTAGTGTGATTGGCCCACAAACATTAGCATGAATAAGTTCAAGTGGTTTTTCTGCTCTTGTAGTGGATTATTTTGAAGCTTAATCTCATCATACGTCTTAAGCAAAACCACCACACAAACACCACTTCACTACAGGCCCGTCATAAACCCTAACTCCACACAAACACCCCCAGGCTCGTAATAAGTCCTGAACATCACTGAAATATCCCAAATATTAATTACTTTAATTAATCATGATTAATTAAATAAAAGTAATTAATGATAGGTTGTGGAATTGAATGTCCTTAAATAAGTGAAAAGGAATAATATAACATTTTATTATACCCAAAAAAGTCGTTAGGAAACATTAGTAAAGCCTAAATGACATTGAGGAAGTTTAGAAAAAGAAACATAAACGAAAATATGATTAATCATTTTTATGTCGAAAAACGTGTCACAAATATTTTAGAAGTAAAAACGAGGTCTTAGACACCTTATAAGGTTATTTGGGTAATTTTTTAGGCATTGGAAAATTGGTTAAATAGTCAGAATAAAAGATGTCGAGTTTTAACCTAAAATGGTGAAACACAAACCAATTTAAAAGTAAATGCTAATTTATTAAAATTTATGAATAACAATAATAAATATTGTTTACAAATATGAATTTGGAGGTATAAAAACGTTCGTTCGTTAAATGGGGCAATGTGTCGTGAACGGCATAAAAACGGGTCTAAAATGAGCTAGAAACGACATATATGTGTAACGTAAACAAGTGGGTCGAGCCACCCAACATGACTCGGCCGGCCAGTCTATTCTCATCACTCATTGTAATAACCAACCGACCTCTCTAAACTAATTTTTTCCTTACAGAAACAAGGAACTCTGCCTTTATTCTCCATTCCCTAAACTCACGTTATTTTATAATTTTACCCACCGCCCCTCTCTCTGTTATTCTCTTCACTCACGCGACTACAACCTTAACTAAGACAAGAAATATACTCTCCGCCTCCCTATTTCTCGATTTCTCTCCTTCTCAATCTTCAGCCCTAAACGGAATAACATACAAGCTCCACGCCTATTCTTCATTCTCTTGCTCTTGCAATTCCCTACGGCGAGGGATCTGGTGAGATGGAACTATGAAATCTACACCTATCTTCTCTTTCCTAAGACCAAGACTCCATTCCCTTGACCGAATCTGGAGGAACAACAAGCAGCTGTGAAGAGGGAGGCTGGGTCTAGGGCGCCTTGCTTGGAACCAATAGAGGAGCTGGAATCAGAGCCCCTTTGGAACGCCGGGGAGCGCCCAAACACATAAAAAACGCTTCCTTTCTGAAGCATTTTTTATACATGTCTCTTTAAAGAACGCTTTGTAGCAAAGCGTTGTTTTTGACTTTGGGCGTGATAACAAAAACAACGCTTTGTAAGCAAAGCATTGTTTAAGATGTCCGGCCTATGATAAAAAAACGATTTACAATATAACCGTTATTAAAGGGGAGTTGTTTATTCTTTTTTTCCAGCAGTGAGGTAACCTATATAAGCTTCCACCTACCTAAACTTCACCATCTCATCCAAGCAGAAATTCTCAAACCCAAGATACTCCCAACTCCCACTTTTACCAAAAATCCAAATGTCTTCTCCTACTCCAAAAATCGCCACCAAGCATTCGAAAGCCAAAAATCCAAAGGTCCCTAAAAATCAAGACCTCTCCACTGCTACAACGAGTCGTGTAACTCGCGCAACTCGTGCCTTTAAACAAGGCAAAACTCAACAAGAAACTCCACAAAAAGCCCACTATACACCTGATGGAGCAACTCGTAAGTTGCACTTCACAGACGATGAAGAGGCCACTCCCTCAGCGATCGTCGAAGCTGTCGTTCGACATATAGATGATGAAGAGGTACAAAGTGACGAAAAGTCACACCAAGAGGCAGCAGTAGAAGAAAGAAATAAAGAAGTGAACATAACAACGCCTGACTCAGAGGAGGAAGCAAGGCTCATCGATGTATCTGGGGAACTAGTCGTTGACAGATCCCTGACAACTCTCGAGACTAGTCAGGGAGGTGCTAGATATACTGAATCCTCACCAATTCTACCAACGGTCGAGAAACAAAAGAAATCCGAGAAGGCCAAAGGTAAAGAAAAGATCCACCCTTCTCCACATACTAAGGAGCTTGACGAACTCATTCACGCCAAGAAGACAGTTGGCACATCTCAAGCACAACAATCATTGAAGCGCAACAAGAAGCTCAAAGAGCTGGACGTAGTCTTGATCAAGGCTGAGAATGTAAACGATAGGTCCTGTCCCGTCTTGCCAAAGACGCTGGACCTAGAATAGATGGACAAAATGGGTCTAGGAGAGATCCAAGAGCTGCTAGAGTTCCAATGATGGGTAGACTTCTTCCAGGAACCTATCCCTGTCTACACAAAGCTGCTCAAAGAACACATGAGACAGCTAGGACCCCTCCAAAGCAATAATGACGACGACTACATTATCTTGAAGGTTCAAGGCGCAGACATCAACATATCCAAGTCTTGGATCTTCGAGACTTTCAGCCTAGAGCCTGAAGGACTGATCGCTCCTAAAGAGACGACTTGGAATGATTTAGGACACCTTGAAGGAAAGATGGTAAATATACTCAATAAAGGAGCAACAATGAAGAATTTTCCTGCAGCAGAGATGTCCATACCAGACAAGCTGCTCTTCAGTCTGCTCACCCACAACATCACTCTACGAAATCAACGAACCCACATTATCAACATGAGAGACGTAAGGTTACTATACGCTCTCAAGACCAAGGAGAAGGTTGACCTTCCCGCCATGATCCTCCTCACTCCTGATGAAAGCAGACATGTCAACCAAGGGTTAGTACATGGGGGAGTGGTAACAAAGGCTCTACTGGAGAATGGAGTGAACACTGACGGGGTCCATGAATGTACGGGAACCGCTCAAGACAACATCTGCTCGGAGATGTTGTCAAAATTGGGTATAAAAACTAAGGGATATCAGTTAGTGGTTGTCCAGAAGCAAACCAAGAGCTAGGGTTCAAGGTCAGAACCTCGTCCAACGGTGAAAGCATCAGGTCTAAAACGAAGAAGAAGTCTCTCACCGGTCCACGACAGGTCGGGAACCAGTATGGATACCTCAACTACAGATGTTCCGAAGAGGGTGAGAGTTACTCTCTCCGTTGTGCAGGTTGTCTCCTCTAAACCAAGTGTTCATGACATAGTTCAAGGAGCAATAGATTTTATAGACTCTCGCATAGCCTGAGTGTTCATCGTCTTCTAGAGACTCGAGTGAAACCATGAGAGATAGATTTAGGATTAGATTTTTCTTTTCCATTAATGTTTTCTTTTGCCTTTGATGATCTGTTTCAAAGTTCTTTTGATATCAATGAAAATGCGACTGGTTCTTGTATACTTGAATGCTTATGATGGTTCCGAAATAATTTATTGTATTGGTTGCTCATTCCTTGATTAAAAATTACAAAATGATCTGAGATATTAAGTCCCATCCATTCCACTAATCCAATCTCAGACCTTGACACCTAAAAAGCCTACAAACATAGCCCACAAGACGTATCACCTCATTTATTACCACTCACCGATCAATCATTAAGCATATCCAAAGTGTCTTTAAAAACTTGCTTACTCCATCCGCCACTCACACTCAGTCCTTCACATGTCATAAAATGGCACAAACTCCACAAAGTTCATCCAGTTCGAATGAACAAACAGTACACTCCACAATTCGCAAGTTCATGACCACTAAACATCCAAAGAAGTATGTCGCCCAAAGCTATGTTCAACCAGACTCCGACTCACTCACAGCTTGGTCTATCACCTCAAGTGTCACTCTATCACATACACGTTCCCCATACTACATGGAGTTCACAATAGATTCTGATGAGTCCGACCTTTCCACTACAGCTGAATCACCTTTGATCAATCCTACCACAACCAAACCCTCTTGGATCAAAGTCTCTTTTTTCGGAGGATGAACCATTTGGGCCAGAAGATTATAAATGGGATACCCAACTACGTCACTCCATCTAGATTATCTTGATCATGTTTTATAGTTTATACTCTATGGAATGTCATAGCCTTTACAACATCTTACGTCGTGTAGTTGCTCCCTATTTTGCTGTATGGCAAAGGGGGAAAGAAAAGTATATGTACTTGTGAGACTACGTCTATCGTCCTTGTATTATGTATCATCTGAATGAAAACTTTATCTACTTTGGTTATAGTATAACATAAAAGCTGTCACTTATTATGCATAAAAGATGTCACTTATTGCTATCGTTCTTTAAAGTTTTTCATACTTAAAACCCTTAACAAACTCAGGGGGAATCTCTTAATTTTTAAATTGCCAAGTACATATAACTGTATAGGTTGCCATCATCAAAAAGGGGGAAATTCTTAAGACAAGATCCTTTAGTTTTGATGATAGCAAACCTTGTATTGTCTGTCTATTGTTTTGTCAAGATTCATGATTCAGAAAGACAGGTAAATTAGTGGCTTAGCACGCAAGGTTGCAAGTGCGCTCAATCCACGACATGTGCCCAACCAGTCGGGCACCTGTCTGTGAGAGCTCCGTAGGACTTCTAGCACAGACAACCAGTCAGACACCGCACGAAGATATCTCTCATGCTTAAAGATGAAAAACAAAGACAAAAGACTGCAAAGGATCAACACATTCAGATAAGACACATACATCCACATAAGCAACTTGTTCACGACAAGCTCACGACAAAATGAGAAGTTCATTAATGCACAAGATAACAAGGCTATAAATGAACATCATTACATAGTCATAATGAATTCAGAAGAGGGCATTTATGAGCATTTAATGAGCCAGATAGAATCGGGCAAGTGGGGCACACAAGTGGTGATCGACCTATCAAGAGGGCTGCCGCCAACTTGACCAACCATGAGGAGACACGTAGTCCACACCTCCAGATCAAGTTGAAGAATCTTTGCAAGTCTGGTGTGGCTGTTATGTGAATAATCGAAGCTGTAGTAGACTCCAAGAAGTCTAAGGATTAATAGGACGGTAATTACATCCTAACAACCGTGTATATATACTTGTATTTATTCCATATGTAAGTAATCCTGTATGAGAAAAAAGATAGAGATAATCTGGACAAGTATGGATCAGACTTAGGAGTGTGTGTAAGTGCTAGAGAGTTGGTGATCTAGATAGGACTGGGTTAGAGTATCAATACATTGGGTATTTGATAGAACGACGGGTCGAGGAACGGTCGGTGAACCGTAGGCCGATAGTCAGGAGAGGGTTAAGGACTTTAGGGGTAAAGTCGAAACTGTCTCGGGAGTCCGTGTGTGGGGCAAGGGAGATTTAGTGAATTTCGTGTGTGTAAATTCTCAACCGAAACGGGTTTTCCAGTTTAAGTTTATCTCGCGTCTATTCCAAAACTATCAAGTCTTATTAAAGTCCACGATACGTCCATGACATGTCAGGGACGCATCAGGCTTGCTGGTTTCAAGTACCCTCCCCTTTTCCTCTAATTTTTGGCGTTTTGATGCCGAGTTTCTACTCTTTTTTTGGCAATTGGAGTTGTTTCTTATACTTGCAAAAAATACATACGAACTTTGGCTAGTATCTGCGATTTTGGGGTGCTATGATAGCTACGATTTTATACAAACCGTGAACAAACTTTCTGTAAATGGACTACTGGAACTTAATGGTAGTGATGATGTGATGCGAAAATAAGAACCCTAAAACTAATTTAGGAATTCGAATTCATAATGGGGGTTTTCGATTTATGTGGGTATGTTTTTGCAAGTTAAGAACCCTAAATCAAAGTTTGGGTTATGAAATGCCAGAAGAAAAATATGCTATGTTGAAAACAAAAATTCCAGAAATTTGGGGTTTCAAATTGGAAACTAGGTTTTTGAAAGTTGAATAGGATTTGGGTGAAATTTTGGAATTAGGGTTTCTGGATTAATTTAAGGTTCATGAATCAAATTTGGGCAAAATTAGAGTTCTGGAAAAGTTTGGGGCAAAACCATAATTATGAGAAAATTATGGGTGAATTGATAAATTGAGAAAATTTGAGGGTGAAAATGTAAATTACGAAAAATTGGGAGTAAAAACAAGAATCTAAGAAATTATGGGGCAAAATGAGAATTAAAAAATAAGAATAGGGTTGATTGGTAATTTTGGACAAATAAGTCAAAATTAAATTAGGGGTTTGACTAGGTCAAAATCGGGATTGAGAAGTCCAAATTGGGATGGCTAGGTCAAATCAAATTAGGGATTTTGACTAAGTCAAAATTGGAATTGACTATTCAAAATTGAATTAGAGATGTAACCAAGCCAAAATGAAATTAGTCCATAAAAGTCCAAAACGAATTGGGCTCAAACTGAGATGTACCTTGGCTAAATTAGGGCAAATAAGAATAAATGGATTGAGTTGAATTAGAAAAAAATTGCAATTGCGCTTAGAGTAGCCCACTGAAAAAAAAGGGAAATCAATTTGGCTGCAAATGAATTGAGTTGGATTTTAGAAGTTAAATAAAAATTGAGTTGGGTCTAATTAATCAAGTAGCATAATAGTTAGAACAAATCAATTGGCCTTCTAGCCATTGATTATATTTTTATAATGGGCTTGCTCAAGTTAGATGTGGATGGAAAATTAAAATATTGACTTGGGCCAACACTAAACATCAAGTATTAAATTGTTGAGTGATAAATGAGGTTAATAATAAGTTTATGTGATAGATTATAATGGTTAAGGGATTTGTGCTATATATGAATTTATATTAAGTTGTAAAGGAGACTAAAGGATTTTGGTAAGGAATGGTTTATAAAGTCGGTGTTAAGTTATAAGTATTAAGTTAATATTATCTATGAGAAGTTAGATGTATATGTATGTATATATAATGGGTCAACATTAGAAATCATGAGCATATGTAAATAGGTGTATAAATATGTATATGTACATATAGCTAGAGGATAGACAGAAATGGATTTTAAAAATTCTGACGAAACTTAGGAAATTATGAGAATATGAATGGAAATATTAGTGCGACATTTATATTTATGGGAACATACTTTTATCTGGGTGTATATAGTAAGGGTTATATTCTAAGTCAAAGTATAAGAGTGACCTTGAAACTTATGATAACAAACTCATACGTATATCCGTATGTATGTATATATATATATATAATTGAAGGATTTAAACAATTGATGTAAAGATTTAGAATTACATAATGGTTGTTGTATTATTAAGCTTGGGAATTATTTGTAGAGTTGATATGATGTTGTAAAAAAAATACATATATATTTATACTTGGGAGAACTATATATAAATATATACACATGTGTATATAGTTGGAAGTTAAGAGGAGTAATGTGACAATAGTGTGACATTGAAATTTATAAGACTATATATATACACACATATATAGTTAGCTAAAAATTGAGGAAATTATAAGGACGAAAAGACGTCATATACAATAGCGAGTAAACGAGGTTAATAAAAGAGATTAACCCACTTGACTCAATGAAATTATAGGATCGGGATAGGTGGAACGTTAGCCAGTGATTATGCAAGCATCGTTCCAAGCTAGTCACTCTCAAGGTGTACGGTATGGTTTCTTGCAGCTTGTTTGCTACCGAGTTACATCGGCTTATATGTTACTTGTTGATTGAAATGACCTAAGATAAATGCATGGAAACGAACCATTATTTTGTTCCGTGTTTGGTTATTTGTTTTGCTTGTATACTTGCGTGATATACTACTAACCATACCTTAAAGTAAAGAATAAACGCACATGTGGAATATTGATACGGTTGAAAGATACCTAGCGGATTATAGAAAGGTTGTACTTACTAACAATGGATACTGGAATTCCCTGCTAACTTTCTTTGAATACCTATTCGACATCCGACACTGTGATGACTCGAACTAACATTTGACACTTCTAACTAACTTGGTTATTGGGGTCGAGAGGAAATCCGGTGGTACCGGTTATGCGTAGTGTATTGGATGGACGGTATCTGTATCAGATCCGGAGTCCACAAATTATTATCCCGTAGCCCAGAGGTTGGCTCAACGTCTTTGACTTCTACTCACTGACGGGGGATTTGGTTAGTCATGCGTCATACTGACAGTCATGCCATTTGGTAGTTTAGCACTCATTCATTAGGGTTCAATTAATACCCGGTTAGTCATGCATTATACTGACGGTCATGCCATTTGGTAGTTTAACACTCATTCATTACGGTTCAATTAATACCCGGTTAGTCATGCGTCATACTGATAGTCATGCAATTTGATAGTTTAATACTTATTCAATAGGGTTCAAATAATACCCGATTAGTTATGTGTCACACTGACGGTCATGCAATTTGAAGAGTTTGATACATGCTTATCAGGGTTCATAAATACCCGCATATATATATATATATATATATATTTAGACTTGAGTGACAATCCCAACGTGCGGATCGTCCAAGAATATTTGTTCGAGGTCGTATTAGAGATCCCAAATATAATCTCGAGACCCAGATTGAATAGAGAACTGATTCATTTATTTAATGTGTGCTCTTGTTTGATGGATGTATTGGATTGTTGATTGGATATTGTGAGACTTGTTGTATGTTGTGTGGTACAGTAATTATATATATTATTGCAATAAATCAACTGCATGCTCTCGACCAATTAGTCGTGTGTGGCCCGGTAGCTTTCGAGTTGCACGTTATCATACCAGCAAAGGTGCTGAGCCCTTCGGGGCCTACCATTTATTTTACAGGTACATAATCGAAGTCGATACCCGCTCGAGAGTAGGACGAGGTAGAAGTCCTTTTATTTATTCGGACTTGGTTCACATGTGTAGTTGTATTACTCTCAAGTACATATGTAGATAAGAAAGGACAGAATTTGTATTCGGATTTATGAATTGTATTAAACTCGGTATAGTTTGTGTATTATGGTTTATGTTGTATATTAACTCAGGGAATTATCCAGTAAGTCAGACCGTAACAAGGAAGTTGAATAGGCCTTGTCAGTCACGTGGGTGACTAACGGCGGTAACATCATAGGAGATTTGATATTCCATTGCGATTTCAATGGAGACGACCGGGAAAATTAAACGGTAAGTACGCGATTAGTAGTTGGGGTGTTACCTACAAACCCTAACTTCTAAAAAAGACCTCATGCTCGTAATAAGTCCTGACCAACACTGTTTCCCTAGGCCCGTAATAAGCCCTAACCTTCACAAAAATTTCCAAGCCTGTCATAAGCCCTGACCACCACTCAAAAAGCCTCAAAGCCCCAAAACAAACACCATACTCTTCCATCGACGGCATGTTCATCTTCTAGGAAACAAATCGCAAATATGAAGTCTTTAATCGGGAAATGATAATTTCACTTTCCTTCTTCAATAAATATAATTTTCATCAAGCATTGCCATGTTTAGCACCTTTTTCAATAGTTTCTTATTTTGGATAGGTTTCAATTCGTACAAACACTCTGATTGTATTTTACAACTTCTGCATACACCTCATCATTGCCACGCTTGACACCTTCACAATTGGTTTTCATCACAATCATTTGCACGAGACCATTATCATTGCATCACTTCATGTGCGAGAATCTAATTCATCTCTTGTATGAGAGTCCAATTCAACTTGAGTGTGAGACCTGGCATTTTCTTCTTTTCAATACGAGATCAATGCGAAACCTAGCATCATTTTCAGTGCGAGACCCAGAATCAGTGCGAGACCCAGTATCTTTCCAGTACGAGACTTCAGTGTGAGACTAGTGCAAAATCAATGTGTGACCCATGTTGGCGAGGCAGTGGCAATAAGACCCCATCTTCATGTCACCTTTTTAGGGAGAAACAATTAGTCGACAGTGGCAATAAGACCCCTTTGTAATCTAGAAGTTATTTCTGCACCTCAATTGGTACGAAGAGGCAATAAGTCCCCATAGTATACCAACCATGAGCATTGGAACGGGTTTCGGTCCCCAGATGCACCAAACATCATTTGCATATCATCCTCATATTATTTTCATATGCATATCATTCGCATATCATCCACATCTACACTCCATTCATTTATTGGTTCTCAACACCTTAGAACGCTCGGCGTATTTTATTCACTTCTAGGTTTTGACACCTTAGATTGCTCGGCGTAGTTTAGTCATTTTCAGGATCCCAACACCTTAGAATGCTCTGCGTAGTTTAGTCTTTTACAGGTTCCCGATACCTTAGAATGCTCGACAAATTTTAGTCTTTTATAGGTTCCCGAAACCTTAGAATGCTCAGCATATTTCATTCACTTTTAGGTTCCCGACACTTTAAAATGCTTGGCATATTTCATTTACTTTTAGGTTCCCGACACCTTAGAATGCTCAGTGTATTTCATTCACTTTTTGGTTTTCAGCCTTAGAATAGCTAGATAACATTCTATTGTCGTCATCTTTACAGGTAGTCAGCGCCTTAGAATAGCTCGACAATATTATATTATCATCATGTTTACAAGGAGTTAGCACCTTAGAATTGCTCAACAATATTTCATAACAAAATTCAATTTTACATGTAATCAACACCTTAGAATAGCTCTACAAAACCCTCAACTTTTCGCATTCTTAGTAGTTGGCGCCTTAGAATAGCCCAACAAATTAGACTTATCTTTTTGGTAGGCGGTGCCTTAGAATAGCTTGGCAATATTTCATTATTTTATGTAGTCAGCGCCTTAGAATAGCTCGACAAAACCTAGGTAGTTGGTGCCTTCGAATAGCCCAACAATCCCAAAGTTTTTTCCTCAGGTAGCCAGCACCTTAGAATAGCTCGGCACAATCAGGGATTTTTGGTAGCATTTTCAGGAAAAATAATGGAATGTTACTCAAGAATCAACTAGCCTTTTCATCCTCATTACAAAGTCTACTTGACGGGGGGAAATCTGTTACACCCAAAATTTTGACTCCCGGAAAAGGATATATCTTAAGACACAAGTGCTATAAAGGGTAATTTGATCAAAGGGCACAGAATACCGGGTTGGTTAGCATGTTTCAGGACATTGGTGACAGCTTGGTCATCACGAGGGGTATTTTTGTAATTTTCAAGGCTCATAAGCGATCTCGTAAGCTTTCTCTCTTCTCCAAAAACTACTCAAATCAACTCAGAATGCTTTGAAATTTTAATACATGACAAAGGATGAAATTTAGAGCAAAATGGCTTTGGAATTTTGAATGAATTTATAATAATTTCCTAAAAATATTCCTTTATCTAAAAATTACAGCTTTTCTTTAGAAAAATTAGAAATATCTTTCTTAACATGCTGGTAAAATTTCATAGTCAAAATCCTTCGGGAAGTTACTTGACCAATCCCGGTAAACTTCAGTTTTTACTGAGTTTACTCTATCTTTAGTGTTGTCTATATAAGAGACCTTATCCCTTGACTAAATCAGAACCTCAAGAATCATGAATCACCAGAGAACTCAGGCGTCTACTTTCAGCCAGGTTTTGAACTCCCGAGCCCCGATCCGAAACCGAATTTTCACCAAAATCACCACCAACATAAGTTTTCCAACTCCTATTGCCACCACAATCATCAAACCTTCATCAAACCACCACCAAAACATGAAAAACACCATCATTCAAGGGTCAGAAGCTCTGGTCAAACCCAATTCAGAACCGGCATCAATTAGGATTCCGAAGATTCCTAACGTGAAGGATCATATCAATCCCAAAGGTAAAAACATGTCATAATTCTATTTTTCTAACTCCTTTTGACTCAAATAACTCTCAGTTAAAATTTAGATTTGAACTAATCTTTCACGGCTTCTGCGTTGTTGTTTTTTTTCATTTCTGTCCAATAACTTGTTCATTAAAATCTGGCATTAATTCAAAGACAAATTGAGGTTTATCAATTACTAATGTCTTTAGAATCTTTCAGGGTACACACCCATAAAATGTGAGCTGAAAACACCTCTAGGATCCACTTGAACGCCACTGTTTGCGGGGTCTGCACCCATGGACGCTACATCCGGGGTCTTGGACGCCCTATCCGTAAGCCTGGACATCCTGGGCAGTGGCGGGACTTCAATTTTTCAAATATTTAGGTTTTTTTAACTCATGTCCAGGCCCACGAATGCCCTGTCCGTGGCCCTGAACTTTTCAAATTTTCATTTTTCTGTAAATTTCAAATTTTATGTGCAATTAGCTTAGTTAGGGTCCATGACCATGGACATAATCAAAATTTGACCAAGTTTGGCTTCTGAAACCCTAATTCAAGTTATTTCAATTTCTAATTTTCAGTCAAAAAATAAAATGAAATCAGAAATCCGCGCACTTAAGTTAAACCAACTCCGTAATAAGTCATAAATAACATAAGTAGAGGAAAAACGACTTATAAGGGTAGTGAAAGTAATTTGAACCCGGAAAAGTCAAATACCAAGCCCCCGAACCGAACCCAAACTCTAGCCTTTCCTAATTTACAGTAGGTTAAAATTAGGTGGTGACTCTTAATAGGTTCCAGTGAGCTAACTTAGGATTTAATAATTATAGTTTTATGACTTAGTTATTAAACTTAGGTTATAAGTGAACCTAGAACCTGATCAGATCCTACTCAACCCGAATCAACATAGGATAGGGGCTCAAAAATCGAGGCTCACGCCAGGGCATCACTGCAAAAAATCGATAATTCATGTGGTTAGTTAGTGAATCCAATCTTGGGGATGATTCCATGCTCGAGGCCGATTTGGACGTTCCCACTCAGGTGGACTTTGCACCACTGTCTTGAGGTCAAGGACACTTTCTAAGGAGGAGGGAATGTGACCGATCAAGAAAAGCCTAAGTTATTTAGCTGATTATGTTTAATTTTTTTATTTCATTACTAGTTCCTTATTTTTGAGACATTTGTAAGGATATTTTCACAATTTACAATTTCCTAGTTCTTTTAGATATTATTCTTAGATATTATCATCTCCTTTGTTTACGAATTAGTTAGTTACTGAATATTTATTTATTTGGGTATTTGAAGTTGTTGAGATCATCAATAAACAAGTTAACTCTCTTCTGATCCTTTCTCTATCTATCCAATCCACTCTCCTCTCCCTTCCTCTACAAGTCTTCTCCTCATTCCATTCCTCTTCTGGTTACGTTTATCCTCCCGGTTACAAATAACATAATATCAATCCAATATAAAGTCAAGTTCGTTTACATTATACATCTCTAACCTAATGCTACAAGGGTATACATGTAATACATCAATACTATAAATAATACTATAGTACCCTAGAAGGCTGATTGAGTCGTCATTCCATTTTCATTCCTTTTCTCGTTTTCGTCATTACTTACATGTATACATTAATTACCAAAATTACCGCATTGTAGTTGTGACAAATATTCTTATTTTTCTTTGATAGTAAACTATTATAATCACGATCAATTTCATCCTCACTTTGGTTGTGATGATAAAGCTCAATTTCGGTTGTTGGTCATAGATTAAATACTTTTAAATGAATTTGTGCTCTATGTTGTTATACATCTTTGTTTGCCTTTGATATGGTCAAACTCATATGAGCATGTATTTTCTCCCCTATTCCTTTAGTTTTCTTTTGCTGGTTGAGTTGGGACTTGTGAAGTTTTTTACATTGGTGGTGTTATGGAGATTTGTTATGGTTTGATGGTGGATGAATTTTGGTAGCCATGGTATTCTAAGGTTCAATTGTTAATTCTAGTATGAGCTAAATGTTATTTCCTATAGATGAATAGAGAAATATTAAGCTCTTACATTAAGATTCCAATAGGGTGATTCTACAATTACAAATCAAACATGAGAATACTAAAAACAATGTACCGCTACTATAAAAATTGATCCCCCAACAATTAATACCAATGTTTAAAGCTTCACAAGTTTATGAGTAATGTTGCTTTCACTATTGTCACTTTAATTTGCTTCCAAAACTACTTGGAAGAAAGATCATATATAGCTCTAGTTTTGAAGCTATGTTGCATCTCATTGGACCCTACAGTTCATCCGTTTTCTCAATGAGTGGGGCAAAAATAAAGCAATTTTGAGAAGGCTTCAATGGATTTTTTTCTAAAGCTAAAGTTCTGTTTCTTATGACTTAAGATTTGTGGTGGGTGATCTTCAACTCAATATTACTGTCCCCTCCTTGGTTTGGGAGGAGGAAGCAGTTATTGTTTTTTTTTTTTTGGAGAAAGGTAATGATTTGATATATATAGAGAGTGTTTTACAAAAAAGATATATAGGGGTCTATATATCAGACTCCTCAAGATATACAAAAAGGCAAGACTAGGGGGATGTACAAAAGCCCTCACTAACATATACAAGTGTGGATCCAACTATAGAGGTAATACAAAAATCCAACCATTACAAGAAATACTAGGAGCAGAGGATCTTCTCAAGTCAATGGGAGTCTTTGTTGGAGTGACCCGTCTTCATCCAGATAATTGATTTAGTAGCAGCTTTGATGTCCGCAACAATGAGAGAGAGGTCCCTTGATTGGTTAGCCATGGCTATCCTGCATCTCTCCAACCATAAGTAGTATACCACATTTGCGATAGCAGCTCTTTTGACTTGGTCAATCGGAATTTTCCTCCTACAGTATCGGGTGATCTAGTGGGAACAACTTCGGAGGCTTATCCTGTTTGTGGGGATCCCCAGCCAGTCGCAAGTGCTCCACCAGACCCTGCGAGAGAACCTGCACTCAAAGAAGAGATGGTGGCTAGTGTTTTGAGCATGCTCACAGAGCCAGCATCTGTTAGCAAGACATATGCCCCAAGATTGGAGCTTATCACAAGTTTTTAGTCTATTCCTAATGGTAACCCATAAAATAAATTTTGCTTTAGGGATAGACCAGGTTTTCCAACAGATGTTGTACCAGACAAACAATCTCATGGGCTGGGTGACATCCTTGTAAAACAGACTCACAGGGGGCTGGGTAGGGTAAGATAAGAGCAAGGAATAGGCATCATCCGTGGAGCCACATTGCTTGATCCACCAGTCCCTAGAATGGAGAGTTGCTTTCCAGGCCCAGGGGTCATTGCTCTTAGCGGAGACCGTCCTGACATTTTGGTTAGACAGGTAGTGGTTGTGGATCCACTGAATCCACAAATGTTCTGTGTCATAGGAGATTGATGCGATGGACTTGAGCAAGAAGCAATTGTTCCACTTGTGGATATCCTTAAGGCCTAGTCCTCCATGCTTTTTGGCATCTGTGGTGGTGCTCCAAGCCACCATGGGTGTGTAATTACTATCAGTCTCACCCGGCCAAAGAAGGAGCAGAAGCATTTAATGATGCTCTTGATAACATTTTAAAGGATGGAGATGCAAGAGTCCCAGAAGCCAACAATGCCAAAGAGGGCGCTCTGGATAAGAGATAGGCGACCGGCAAAGGAGAGGGGTTTGCCGACCCAAGAGGTTATGGTTTTACGGATGTTGTCAAGGAGGGGATTAAAGTCAGTGGTTTTGGGCTTTCTTGCGGTGATCGGGATGCCCAGGTATCGAAAAGGGAATGAGCCAGGGTTAAAACCGGTGGAGCGTAAGATGGAATCCGCAAGAGGAGGAGCAACCCCTTCAAGGAATAGATCAGATTTAGCAGGGTTAAGGTTTAGCCCCGAAGCTTTAGAAAAGAGCTCGACTTTATCAAGCATGAGAGAGATCGATTCATGGTCTCCTCTGTAGAATAATAGGGCATCATCAGCAAATAAGAGATGGGAGAGGGGAAGAGAGGTACAAGATGGATGGAAACGGAACCCGGTGGTAAGGGGAAGCTGGTCGAGGAGGCGGGAAAGCATGTCCATAACCATCACAAATAGGTAAGGGGATAATGGGTCTCCCTAGCGCAGCCCCCTCTTACCTTTGAAGAATCCAGAGGGGGAACCATTAATGTTGATCGAGTAGGAAGCAAAAGTGACACATTGCATGATCCAGCAACTAAACCTAGGGGGAAAGTTTAGGAAGGAAAGGGTGTCCTGGAGAAAGGTCCAGTCGACCGTGTCAATGGCTTTTCTAATGTCCATCTTCATCATGCATCTAGGGGAAATGTGGGCCCTTTGGTAGTTCTTCATCAAACAGGAGCAGAGCTGGATGTTATCAGAAATAAGGCGCCCTTTGATAAAAGCACCTTGGTTCTTGCTCACAAGAGAAGGGAGAGTGTCCTTCAATCTTTCAGCAAGGATTTTGCTGATGATCTTGTAAAGGGTGTTGCAATAGGAGATGGGCTTATAGTCCCCGGGAGAGGAGGCAGCATCAGTTTTGGGGATAAGGGAAATAAGAGTGGTGTTAATCTCTCAGAGGAGTCTTCCACTGTGGAAGAAACCTTTGATTCCTTGGCAGATGTCCTCCCCAACGATATCCCAAGATGTTTTAAAAAATTTGGCTGTGAAGCCGTCTGGGCCAGGGAATTTATCGTCTTTAATAGAGAAGAGAGACCGCTTAATGTCTTTAGAATCGATGGGCCGGATTAAGGAGGCCCAAAGGGAGTGATCAAGGGTTCTCGTGTTCTCAAGGTTGAAGTCCGCTAGGGAGTGGGGGAGGGAAACATGCGTGCCAAGGGAGCACTGGAAATAGGAGACAAGGCACTCCTCAATATTGGCAGGGGCATTTAGGACCTCTCCACGATCATTGGTGATGGAAGCTATGAAGTTCTTATTCCTTCTTGCTTTAATAGCTCTATGGAAAAAAGATGTGTTAGAATCAGCATACTTGAGCCAACGGGTTTTAGTAAGTTGGCGAAGAAACAAGAGCTCGTGTTTGTCCCGCATGAGGAGCTTATGCCTCAGACATTTTTCGTTGGAGATAAGAGTCGGGTTCCAGGGGTCAGAGTCCAATTTCAATTGGGTGTCCATAAGATCGTCCCTGATAGCTTGGCCTTTAGCCTCAAGGGATCCATATTCCATCCTATGAAGGGAGGAAAGGCTAAATTTGAGGAGCTTGAGCCTTCTCGTAATGGTGAAAAGGCTGCTACCTAGGAATGGAGTATCTCAGGCTTCACGAACAAGCGAGAGAAAGGAGGGGTCTCTAGCCCAGAGATTGAGAAATTTGAAACTCCTTTTGCAAGGTCTAGGGTGGCGGAGGGTAATACGCATAGGACTGTGGTCCGACACAAGGGGGGAAGGAAGGAGGCATAGCTGTTAGGGAAGGCCAAAATCCAATCCACATTAACAAGAACCCGGTCAATTTTACTGTGGACACGGCTATGATCGGATTGGTTGTTCCACCAAGTGAAGAAACGCCCGTAGTAGCGGAGGTCTTGAAGCTCAGCCCTGGAGACATAATCCGTAAAGTCACGGTAGTCTTTAAGGGAGGGGGTACGGTAACTGAGCCTATCTTCTGCGTAAAGGATATTATTAAAGTCCCCCGCAACAACCCAGGGGCCCATCATGTTCCTGCTAATGCTGGCGATGTCCTCCCAGAAAAGGGATCTGAGCAGAGGGTTGTTCCGACCGTAGACAACCGACAAAGAGAAGGGGAGGAATCGAGAAAAGAGGCTTTACAGGTAAGCATTTGGTCAGAGACATGGATAGGAGAAAGAGTAATGATGGAGGGGTTATAGAGGATCCAGATGCGACCATTGGGATGCGCGTCGTAGTTGTGGAAAAAGTTCCACAAGGGGAAGAAGCGGGAGAGGAGCGGAAGGTGATTACTGTGAGAGACATGAGTTTCTAGGAGGCCGAAGGCGAAGAGGTTATTACTAGACACAAATTTCGTGATCTCTCTTAACTTGGGATGGTCAATACACCCCTAACATTCCAAACCTCTAAATTCATGGGGGGTTTAGGAGGAAGAGGGAGGGGGTGGTGAGAGTAGGGCCCTGGTCTAGGATAGCAAAGGGGTTAGCAAGGAGGGGGGAGGGCCATCCGAAGGAGGGGCTAAAGAGGTCACGTTAGGGACCTTACCTTTAGAGGGGACTATACGTCAGGGGGTTGGAGAGTCGGTAGCAAGGATAAGCTGAAGGGAGGGAGACATAAGATCAGGGAGGGAAGGGGATTTAGAAATCGGGGGACGAGGGTGGGTTGGGGAGAAGGGGGTGGAGGCTGGGGGCTGGGCAGAGGGGGGCACGAGGATGGGAGGGGGAGCGGGGGGGAGAGGAGAGGGGGGTGGGGTGGGAGTCGGGAGGAGAGGGGGGCACCGGGAGTCTTAGCCAAAGGTTTCCGAATGGGGCGAGGGCCAGAGGAAGGGCATCGCGAAGCAGGATGGCCAAGGAGGTTGCAAGTGGAGCAAGAAACGGGCTCCCACTCGTAGGCCACTTTTTGGAAGAGAGAACCTCCAGGAGTCCGGATCTCGATCTCTCTGGTAATGTCTAGGTTGAAGTCCACCTCCACAAGGGCTCGTGCGAAGGAAATTCTAGATTTGGTAGCCGTGGAGTGATCAGTGTAGAGAGGAGTACCAAGTTTAGAGCAAATCTTAGCGAGACTAGATTGGGACCAGAGACTTATAGGGATTTTGGGGAGCTGGATCCACACCAGGATGCGATTAAGATCTCTGGGATTTAAAGAGAGGTCTGGGGACCATTTTTTAAGAACGAGAGGGGAGGAGTGGAGGAGCCAAGGTCCCTTATCAAGGACTAGCTGGAGGTCCTCTTCCTTATCAAAGCGGAAGAGGAACCAACCTTCATCATGGAGAAGGATCTGCGGGGTAGGAACGAAACTCCAATCGCGTTTCACATATTCCTTAACGAAATTGAAACCATACTTTTTGCCCCAGATATGGCCAACAAGGGCATTTTTCCAGTAATCGATTTCTGGGGCTATATCGTCTTCCTCTATAGTCACAAAGGGACTGTCTAGATCAGCACTACCAGACTGTTCATTTTGTAGTGACATACCAGAATTATTACTTTGCCTAGCTAGAAGCATGTCTAGGAAAGAAGCATTAGTTTTTGGATTCGAGGACTTACCTGGCGTTCTTTTAGCATTCGGGGCGTGACCTGAGGGAGCGGCTGGCTTGCTAGGGTTATTCCCTTTGCCTGGAACGTTAGACTTGGGGTTTTTTTAGCAATTGCAACTCGATCTCCATGCGGGACATTGCCTCCTAACGACTGCACTATGGGGCCTGGAGCCCTTGGGAGGGCTGGGAATACCTTATCCACCGCTTTCGACGAGCAAGGGTCTGGCCGATTGAGGTAGTCCTGTAGAGCCAAGTCAGGAGGGGGACCCGACAGCTCAACGAACAGATCCAATGCCAGCGCCAAAGAGGGGCACTCTTCCGGGACAATCTGGACATTCCCGTTACTGTGAAAGATAATTTGAGGGTCTCTGCTTGAGGAACCAGCCCCCACTATTTGTTGGGTCGCACCGGACTTGGGTATTTCACCATCGTGATAGATGTTACCAGACACACCACATCTATTATCCAACTTGTTAATATCACCACTATCAGAGCAATTTAAAAATCCTCCAGTTGACTGCAGATTGACTGCGTCAGACTGGGCTTCGGCAACCTCATCAAATTAAGGGTTCAAATCATCCAAAATGCCACCAACAACGGGAGGCTCCAAAGAACCAGCAGGGGGGAGCATCGACGCTCCAGCAGCTAGCAGGGTGGGCTTTGATGTTCCAGAAACCACGGACAACGACTCAGGGGGAGGAGGCGTAGCCAACTGAGTCGGAGCTCTGCTAGGAACAACCGCGGCGCCAGAGAGGGAAGAAGCCGTTGCGACAACTACACCAGCAGGCTGGGAGAGCTTAGGTGGGAGGGCCGTCGGGGAGCTAACCAACGACGGAGGAGCAGAGAGGGGAACCGTCATGGCACGGGTGGTTGGGCGCTTTCGTACCATTTGGGAGAAATAGAGAACTAGAGGGAGGAAGGATGAAGGGGGGGGAGTACCGACCAACGAACGGGGCCTAGCCACCAGGCAGGGGCCTGGCGGCGCGGCGGGGCTTTCGACGGCGGGTCAGGCGGAGGGGCGGCGGAGCAACACCAGGGCTACTGGCTGGAGCGAGGACGAAGAAGGGGGAGGGTAAACTGGAGCGGGGAGCGCCAGAAGTAACGCGCGTGGGGCGCGTTGTTTCTGACGGGAAACAAGCTTTATTGTTTTATGTTGTTTTTTCTCATGTGGAATTGTGCATATTTTAGTATTGTTTTTTATTAAACAGGTGTTTTTTTTGATAATTTGGGTGTATAGCCGTGATATTGAAAAAACAAGCGGATGGGTTGAGATTGAGCCTCATTAAAACCTCCCTAAGCAAAACCCAATGGGAAAAGCTAAGGGAGGAAAAAGAGTACCCACCACATCCAAATACAGACTTACAGGCCAACCTAATCATTCCAACCCGGACAATCATAAAACAAAAGATCTTAGAACTCAAGGACCAAACAAGACAGAACCCCTCAAAAAAGAAGAGAAAAGTAAGCAACAACGTACACAATCCTAAAAACCAACCCAAAGAAAATCCACCAAGATAAGAAGATAATCCCTAACCTTCCGTCCCCTTACATAGAACCAAACAGACTCCATGCCTCCCAAGGCGCAACACTGGGACCAAAAACCTAGCGCACAGGAGCACTATAGGACAATTACTTTTTTTAGGCCTCAAGGGTCCCCATCTGAGATTGGATTTGATTAAGAATGTTAGCCTTTATTAGACTTGGATTAAGCACTTTCCACCCTGCAATAAACAGGTGATGCTTTTAATAATCATAGGAAAATACTATATGTTTTTTTTTTATCTTAGGCCCATTCACTTATAAGTGGTGTGGTTGAGATGAATGTCTTTTTTATTACAACTTGAGTGGCACTCAATTAACAACCCGGATCTTGATTAAATGTTAACCCTCATGACACCTCCAGACTTGCTCTTCTTCTAATGAATGCCTTCAAGTATTAAAGGATGAAAATCTGCAACACTAGTTTGTATTTTTGGTTGTCCGTTGAGAACATCTTATTCGCGGCTGGCTAAAGTGTAGATCTGTTTGCTGTTTTGCTGATTGGCCGGTCGTGGGCATTACGTTGTGAGAAGGTTGTAAGCCATCCACACTAGTGGTTGTAAGGGCTAATCAGTTTCATCTATGGAAAACAAAGTTTCACATTTTGGATTTTTTTAAAACCAAAAGGTTAACTTTAATATTATTAACAAGAAAATGACATGGAAAAAGACAAAACCCGCAGACCTCTTGAAATCGACCCAAGAGAGAGTTAATTAGTGATTGTTTTGTTTTTGTTTAAACTAATTAGTGGGTGTTTAAAGTTTAATATGCAACTAGCTGAGCCGACCATATTATTATACAAAGTAACGGATAACATAAAAAAAAACTAAAAATTCGAAAAGAATAAAAACAAACAGTACGATTGGGATTGGGGAATATGAGAGGAAAGGACCACTTAATTAAAAAGCGCAACTTTGCATAGAACACAAAAACAAAGTTTGTTTTACAAGAACTCACATGGACTGGAGCTTATACACCGTTATCTTTAGTTAAACAAAGAAAGAAAGCTAAAATTAATTAAGTCGTTAGTTGAGTCATGCATGATTAGTTCGATAATTGATCATATTAGAAGAATTACTTTGCTGGTTTATTACTCACTCCGTCCTGAATTGACCGTTTCCTTTGTTTTATGACACGTTTTTCCACTTCAATATTTAACATATAAGATAAAATAATTTTATAAAACGAAACAGTGTAACATATAGTTTATCATGTGATGAATCATTTGCAAAACTCAAATTTTAAAAATTATTTTATCTTACACGTTAAATATTGAAGTCAAATGACACGTCCAAATAGTGGACAAGACGGTCAATTCAGGACGGAGGGAGTATTATATAGGATATGTCAGGTTTGATGTGGCCGGCAGAGAAATAATGATTTCTCTGAAACGAAATACTAATAATAGTTAGTATTCTTCTAATGGTTATTCCATAGGTAGTTAATCATGACCTTATTAATAGTTGTATAGTATGATGGTGTTTCTTTCTATCATAATTAACCAACTAATTACAGTTGGACAACAGCAATGCACATGCACAGCAGCAATTTGACAACTCAGCATTAATTTACCAAAAATGTAAACCCTAGGTCCCTACTAATCTACGGATTTGTTCGCCCTTTCTGTTGACAGGATGATATCGACAAATTCAAAATGAGTAGTGTCTACAGTCTTTCAACAACTTTTGTGTTTGGTGATGATAATCTATGAGTTTTGGTATGGAAGTTATTTGGGTTCAATTTTGTGTAGTAGTAGTTCACATGCATAATTTAAAGCCATGGTGCATGAACAAAGTTTATTATTACTTGTGAACTTGGCACTCGAAAAGATTTTTTCACTGTATCCAAATAAAATACAAAATATTGCTTATAGATTACCATATTAGGACTATTTTAATTATGTAAAACATTACTCTCAGTATTTTGAACATGATCACTCAGAATATGACATCAAACCATACTAACATTAAATCATCAAATTGAGCTTGTTAAGTAAATTTTATTCTTTCCACTTCTTTGCCGTTAGAGATAAAAAAAAAATCCTAGTACGCAACGCAAATACGTTCACGGATGGATCAGGCAGAGGCAGGCTAGCATACCGACGACGACATTGTGGTAGTTTTGAATTCTAACACCTTGCCGTGAGACAGAATTAAATCACATGGAAACGGTAGTGGGACCCATCCAGCTCATACCACTTTTAGCAATGAAAATGGTCGGGCTTCGATCCAAAACCCCTCACTCATATTTTACTTTCCCGATTTGTACGTTGATTATCGTATGGTTCATTTCAAACTTAAAAATTCTTCATATTTTTTGTATTCATGATTGTGTATATTTTTTTTTGATAATTAGAGATATTTCATTTATTAAAACCTGGAGAACGGGTTTACCGGGCCTCATTAAAACCCCCCTAGACAAAAATCCAGTGGGGAAAAAAGTACTAGGGGGGGAAAAGAGTACCCACCACATCCGAATACAGCTGAGGGTACAACTAAGCAAAGAAGGAGAAACAACAACGAGTTTGCAACAAACTTGAGCATACACATGCTCACAACACACCCAAAATGACACCAGAAGAGGCCCCACAACCTATTACAAATACTCTTTCAGAGAAACAACACATACGAAAGCACTACACGTCAAGAAACATCGCTCCCCTTTTTCAACCCCTCGGACCTCTACTTCTTCCTCATCCCACATTATTATTATTCCTCCGGACCTACCCTGACTAGGGACCTCATCCCAAGCTAGACTTGTCTTCTTTTTACCCCAGAAACGAGGGACTTTTAGCGCTGCCGAGCCACATTGCTGAGTCTCAACAAGTCCAAGAATAGATAATTTCGAGTGTCTGATCTCCTCCCTTATCTTCCTTTGCTTTTCTTTCGACCCCAAACCTCTTATTTTCTGCAGACCTACAACCACCATCCTACCCTCCTTCTCACTTTCTAGACTGAGGTTGAATTTGATGAATGATATTCACCTTGGATAAACTAGGATTTGGAATCTTGCAACCTAACTGTCTCAACAGATCAATGCACTCCTCGGCTTCCTTCTCTGCATTAATAATTTTGCCTAAGTCATCTCTTGCCGGCACACCTTCCCTTGAATTAGGTAACGGCGGGGTGTTATGAAAAAGCTCAACCACCAAACTAATACCCTCCTTATCTGCTCCTGGTGAATAACCTGCTCCCTTCTGTCGGCTATCAGCACTTTCCTCAACGTATTTTCCTCTTTCCACGGCTTGGACTTCCCCCGACTTGGCTACAGTCTCGCGGTCACTCCCACACGCCTCGGCATGCTCCTGGTCAACCCCACACACAACAGGCTCTCGCTGGAAGGGAGGCGGACAAGACCCCGCTTCAGAGTCACTCGCTGGATGGACAGACTCACGCGCCCCTCCACCTGCTACCACTGCAGTCCTCTCACCCCTTCCCAGATTATCCTGTGATTTTAAACTTGTGGTTTGTCGGTCCACATCATCAATAAAAGGAGCTTTAATGCTGCACTGACTCCCAGACTTCAGCGCATGCGGCCCTTTTCCAGAGAGGGAGTTCCTCTTTTTTAAATTGTCACCATTAACTGCATGATAACTCATGTCTCCAACCACGTGGCCCCCTCCGCGAGACCCACTACCACTGCTCCAGAACAATTTTTTCAAACTTTCAGGAGTCAGAGCATGTTCCGCTCCACCCCTTAACTCTGTCCGCTTATTATTTTGCATCCTTGGGATTTGTTCACTCGATTTACCACTTTGAGATACTGACCGTTGCAGAATTCTAACTGAGCCAGAGTTTAACTCCTTCCCCTCTTCCAAAATCAACGGGCCTTTATCATGCCGAACAAAATTAGCAGTTTCACCTTCTCCCTCCTTAATGTTGTAATCAACTGAACCAGCCCTTTGACTTGACTCATTTTTCCGTTCAAATTTTGCAATTTGAATTATGCTCTCCGACTGTTCAACTTCCCTTCCCGGAGAAGGCTGCTCCGCAACTTCAACCAGGCTTACCGGAAAATTATAGCCCTCAACATTCACCATGATTTTCCAATTGATTAATTGGAGTGAGGAAGTCTCGATTTGGAGGCGAATCTCCGCATTTTCTACATACTGACCATCTTCCTTTTCAATTTTTATGACCTCACCCACTGTTTGGGCAATCTTGCAAGCATTCTGATTATTCCACGCATGTAACGGGATCCCTCTTACTACAATCCACGTTCGTCGCTTCTCCACCTGATCTGCAATATTCCATTCACGGACTTCAATACCTTCCTGGATTTTTGCCTTCTCTCGCGCTTGTTGAACGACTTCATTCGCTTCATAAACCGTATCGAACACCATGAGAAACTTCTTTCTCGAGAAAGCAAGTAAACCGCTCATCTTCGGCCATCTATTCTGTAAAAATTCCATCGCTTCTATCGGCATCCTATCTTCTGGGAGGGTGATGACAACACACTTTTTCAGACAATCCTTCATTCCCTCATCCGGCTTAACGTCCACCGACAGCCTGGCTACCGCATGCCCCTTTTCATCCCGCTTCCTCCGCGCATGATTGTGTATATTGATGTAAAAATTACGTTATTCAATTTTGTACAATAGGTATTCAAATTAATAGTGAAGATTGTTCCACTATGGACACAAATTTCGTAGGTTGTATGATATAGCCAGATTGATAACATATTACTGGCTCAATCATTGTAACAAGCCCATGATGCATCGATCGATCTCCAACAAACCCGCCGACGATTGTTCACTACCACCGTCCGATAGTGGCAGCTACAACCATGCCCCATCCACATCACCGACACGTGGCAAAACCACATCATTTTGGAGGCCATAGCCAATATATAAAAATTGCTTCCACAAATAAATGATACACTAATTAAATTAAGAGAATTGAAAAGAAAAGAATCCCCGAAAACAATCCATCCAACAGCTCCATTCCATATACAACGGATCGATCCACATCAAAAAAGCATTTTCATTAAAAAAAAAAATCAGTATATCCCGATCTGTGAACCGGTTTTCCCGGCCGGTGATCACTTGTTTGCTTGAACTTTCCCCATCCACTCAGTCAGTGCTATAAAAATGGTCCACGTCCCACTCTGCTAACGCAAACCAAAGAGCCTCACTCACTCATTAGCTAGCTTTTAAGGTACCGCGCGCACGGGGTCGAGTTTTAGCAAACTCATTAACCATGCCGATCAATAGAATTGCTATTGGAAACCCAGCAGAGGCTACTCATCCCGACGCCTTAAGGGCTGGAGCAGCTGAGTTTTTCTCCATGCTTATCTTTGTCTTTGCTGGTGAAGGTTCCGGCATGGCATTCAGTAAGTGCGCGCGCGTGCGCATCAACACTTTCCTTCATCTTCCTTTTCTTTCTTTTTTTTTGTTTTTGTGTTCAAGATAGAAGACTGACTATAGACGTACGCTTTAATTTAATTGCACGTATGTACCTGCAGACAAGTTAACCGATGACGGATCAACAACACCAGCTGGATTAGTAGCTGCCGCCATAGCTCACGCTTTTGCACTATTCGTCGCCGTCTCTGTTGGTGCTAACATTTCCGGTGGACACGTTAACCCAGCAGTTACCTTTGGTGCTTTCCTTGGAGGTCATATCAGTCTCGCTAGAAGTATTATTTACTGGGTAGCACAATGTGCCGGTTCCGTTGTCGCTTGCTTGCTTCTCAAGTTTTCCACCGGTGGATTGGTAATTACACTATTAATCTAATCCTACCCTTATTATTACTATTTCTCAATCTCATAACCAACCTCTTAACACTCCGTTGACTCAATCACGTCGTCTTTAACGCAGACAACATCGGCGTTCTCACTCTCCTCCGACGTTACTGTCTGGAACGCTTTAGTATTCGAGATCGTCATGACATTCGGTTTAGTCTACACCGTCTACGCCACAGCCGTTGACCCAAAGAAGGGTAATATCGGGATTGTAGCACCTATCGCTATTGGTTTCATTGTTGGTGCTAACATCTTAGCAGGTGGAGCATTCGACGGTGCGTCAATGAACCCAGCAGTGTCGTTTGGCCCAGCTGTTGTGAGCTGGACATGGGATAACCACTGGGTTTACTGGCTTGGACCATTTGCTGGCTCAGCTGTAGCTGCTATTATCTACTCTACACTGTTTATCACCAACGATAACTATGACCAGCTCCCCTCTACTGCTTAAGTTCAAAAGCTGAGTGATTTGTTGTCATTTCTTGGGTGTCAATTAATGGTGATTTGCGTTTTTTCTTCTTCATTATTATCAACTTGTTTCCATGCTTTTTTTTTTCGATCTGGTTTAATTTGGACATTTGTGTGTTGTAAATGTGTATTCTCCAATGTTGTTCAAAACTATAAAAACAAAGAACATTCTCTTTTGTGAAATTGTTTAATTAATTAATTAGCTTATCTACTCGCCCGCCGGCCTCATCATTAGGCTATAGTAATATTTTAAAAATCATCATGATGATGATGTTGATTAGACTTTTAGGAATATGCCAACTATAAAACCGGCATCAAATTCAAATTTAAGCATGATCAACCAAACATCAGCTTAATTAATTACAAAGCTGCCCCCGCGCGCGCTTATCCGGTGGTATAAATAACAAATTGCTTTACCACGTCCAAACAAATTAATGAATACAAAGACGATATAATTATGATAACAACAGATCGATTTGTGGGGCAAAGTTTATCTGCGATGGTGGCGTGGCGGTAGATTAACCCATTGGAGTAAGCCATGGTTTATTCTAAAAAGAAAAAAACGCATTAATTGATGAAAAGACATTGACCTTAACATTTGGACGTCTACTGTTAAAGATAATGATCCCGAGCTGGAAAGTTATTCTTTATGCAGGGATTGATGTGAGTAATCGTGGGTTACCCAATGATGGCTCTTCACTGTTCAGTTTCTATCCTTCTCGTTCTTGGGTTAGCTCGTTTTATAACGATGTCTCTATCCCTCCGGGTCCTTTTCCTAGTACAACATTTGTTGGAAAAATTGGTTCCCCCAAAGTTAAATTTATCTTGTGGATAACCTTAAAAGGTAGACTTTAAACTTGTGATAAGCTCCAATCATGGGGCATATGTCGTGCTAACAGATGTTGGCTCTGTGAGCGTGCTCAAGAGACTAGCAACCTTCTCTTTTCCATTGCACGTACTCTAAGAGGATTTGGTGGACTATCTGTGACTGGTTGGGAATTCCTACTAACCGGACAAGTCTTTGTAGTTGCTCATCCTGGATTAACCGCTATTGTAAGAGGCACCGTTCGATTGACTTAGCGAAAAGAGCGTCAATCGCTAATGTTTTCTACCATATATGGATTGAGAGATGCAAGCGAGTCATGATCAACCAAGCCAAAGACCCCTCTCTCATTGTTCTTGACATTAAAGCTGCCATGAAAGCTATCATTTGGATAAAGATGAAAAGATCCAGTCAAGATTTTGATTGGCTTGATAGGGTTCTTTGCTCTTAAGAGGTCTATGTATGGTTGGAATTATTGTACATCCTGGTACTTTGTATTTCGGTTGGGTTACTTTTGTCAACACTATGTTGTTTTGTTTATCACTGGGGAGACTTTTGTATATTCACCCTCCCCTTAACTAATATGCCCCTCTTTAGTTGTCAAATATATAGGACTTCTCATCTATCTTTTCTTAAACTCTTATTCATTATTCATATATATCATCTATTTATTTTTAAAAAAAAAGTTATTTCAAGATAGTTCACACCATGACAACCTTCTTCTTTCCTTGTGTGGTACTACTACTCAACACTGAACAACATCATTTGTCCAATATTCTTAATTATATACAAGAACAAAAATAACTATATATAGTACATTAATTAGTTTAGCTCTTTTATATATGAAAGTGCGATTTTTTTCAAAAAAAAAAACTGATTGTAATATACTCCAATGTATCTTGGGATCAGCGACCAGATAAGTGAATCCGATCGTATCACATCACCAGCTGTAGAGGATATGGCGAATCCGATCGTATCACATTGGCATTGAATAGAGATCATTTACGATATCACAAGAAAGAAACTTCATAAGATAAGAGCAAAACACTTGCTGCTGCGTACATCCAGCAAGATCCATCGACTATACTATACTATACTATACTACCTAGTTCTTGATTATTGATGAGAGGATGGACTTTAATTTTAAAGAAAAATATTCACTTTAACAATTATACAAGCCCCGGCGGTTTGGTCGGTAGTGGAAGGAGTAGAGAGATACCAATAAAAAAAAATTATCTAGGTTTGTGTTAGTAGCATTTTCTGTTGTTTTCCGTCTTATTTATCACATTTGTGTGTGTATGAGTTTTGGGAATCAAATTCAAGCATTGTTAGCTGAAAAAGAAGAATATGGTGTTAGTTATGTTTTGATGGTCAAGCAAAGGCACAATCTCTAGGATGGTAAGGTAATCTTTTGCTTATAGTTTCTAGGAGTTCTGACTCATAGATATAGGTGAGGGAAACTATATCTCAACCACTAAGACTAAGATTGGATTGCATTTGTTTAAGTTTTAGGCTAAAGGTCTTTTACAACAATTATGGGTTGTTGTTACCAGTAAATAACATTGAGTTATACCTATGTTTGGTACTAAGAAAACCAATTCCAAGAATTTAACTCAAATTAATTTGCTGGCTGGGAATAGTAATTGTAACATCCCTATTAATTCGGCTTCTAATTATAATATAAACGTCGTGCTTAGTAAGTAAATCGCAGCGGTAAATAACAGTCTGTCGTTCTAATGGTGTCACTGTTATCACTCGCCCATACGGGTGATAACGAGTTCATGATAATCAACATACGAAACGTATTCCCGCAGTGACCACAAGAGATAGTTAGTAGTGCTTAAACAATCTAAACATATCCATCAACAACCGTCTTATACAAACCGTACACGTGAGCGTCTAACCAACACATACACCTCGGTTTACAAACCCGAGTCCAAAATAACAGTAGTCTCAAACCGTACCAAGTCTAACCAAAGTAAATACCACTGTCGCGCCCCGCGTCAACCCTCCAGCTAGTCTCCTGAAATAAAAATGGTTTGTGGTATGGAATCAGCCCCTGCTGAGTATGTTATCACATGCCCCGTCATGTCTCCTCAAACCCCTCAATTAATTGGTCTAGAGCATGAGATTCGTTACATGCAATACCGTTTTAATATTTAAACTGTAAAACAATTAACAGTAATAACATACAATAACACAACCATCAACACACATAATATCAACCACACAGTATAACCAATGAACAACAAGGCGAAACAACGAGGATAATAACCAAGTATCAACTCCCGTCCTTGGTATAGAAACCAATATTGTTCGCCAATGTACAAGTATCAACTGTAATAAGTGTTCAGTTATACCTAGTGACAACGCCTCGTTAAAAACGACGTGCCTCTAAATTACCCATATACTATGGCGGGTCACCCATGGCAGTAGCCACTCCAGCGGTAGAGTCTCCGACCAACGAGCCATTCTAGCTCACGGGAAATTTTCTTGATACTTGCGGACCCGTACGCGGACATCCTGGTATCGTTTTTGTGATCACAGCGCGCACCAAGAGCCACATCCTCTTGGCTTTGTTATGTTAATTAATTATACCATCGCATCGCATTACCAATTTTTCTAACACAGCAGACTAAGGTCGTTAGTCCAATCCGGAGTCTGTAAACTCGGGATCCAGTGTTAGATACGAGAGCGGCGTTAGAAAGGCCAATGCTCCGTATTAAAGTGTAACACCCCATCCAAAGCCTATCGTGGTTATCGCGATCTGAACACTTAATCGAAAACATCGCAGCGGAAATATACAACACTTGGACCTTGCCACGGTCTGATCGTTAGAACATACTGGCTTAATATATACAATACTTAACCCAAATTATTTATCCAGCTCAAAACGTGAACATCCACAATCCCACGACCATCCGAGTACTAGTATCTCAGTCATAATCTCAAACTTACAACATTTTAATATGAACAGTCGGGTGCACAGGCGCAACCCGAACTCAAAATAAAAGTCCCAACCTAAATCTAACCGCTCCTACTCTCGTGGTGCGTCCTCATGGGCCTCTTACCTGCAAGTGTAAAAATAGCCCCCGAGGGGGTCAGCACGAATGCTGGTACACCCTCTCATGGCCCCCAGGCTAACGGGGCTACGACGACTAATTGTCGATAGCATGGAAATTGATTACATATGCAAACATAATATGAAGTGCAATAACAATAACCACCAGATGAACATATATAATTCACAACCAATGAACGACTCAAGCGTTCCCTTAACAAGTGGGTTAAAACCCCCTGCCTCAGTCCTCAGTTCCTTAATCTCAGTTCCTTAACTTACCTTAATCTTAATCTCAAACTTATACTTGCCAACCTCTCCACTATTAGATTGGTTAGCCCTTAATTGGTTGCTTATCTTGTAGGGCTTGGTAACCCTAGCCGGTAGCAGTGCACTATCCGACGATAAGCTACCTTCCTTAACTTATTAGGGATGTAGGCTTGATCCCTCCACGCCTTCCTTATGGCCTCCCACCTCGAACAGTAGCCCGGGTGGTCGGGTCGATTTGTTGACCCTAGGCGACGAGTCTAATGACCAGTCTTATTTGGAAGTCGGATCTGATTCAGATACCGACCTCCCCCAATACACATGTGCGGTACCATTCCGGATTCCTCACTCCCACCCCAAGTTATGGTTAGTGAAAGCCTTAATTACAAGTGTTAGTTAAACCTTGTCGGGTAAAACCAACAACCAACGATACTTAGTTCTCAACCTTAACTCAGTAAGTACTAACCTTGGTTAGTAACAATTTCAAGCCTCGGGGTTAGTGTAAATGTAACACAATCGCAACGAGAGCAATATAACCGGTTGCATGCTTTATCTTGTTTAGTCATAGCAAAAAAAACAGATAGCACACAAGCCGAGGGACACCTCGTTAGCAAGCAGGTCACGAAAAGGATTGTACCGTCACCGTCGGTCGTTGTTTGGCTAATCTTCTTCGGGGTCCCAACTCACAAGCCTAAAACATTCATTCATTTTTAGGTTATTAGTTATTTGGCACCTTACTTAACTCACTCAGTCCCTAAGGACTTCCATTCACTAACCCCCACTCTTTATCACTTAATCTTACAAACTTAACTTGAACATTAAAACTTACCTTAATCTTAACTTATTCCTCAAGCTCTTAGGGTCCCAATCATACTACCCTACCATGGGCATACCTCATTACCCATTACCATTTTTAGAAATTAAATTTCTTTTTTTTTTTTTATTTTTAGGCTCGACCGGACTTACCGACGGACTTGCCAAGTCGGTCCATTCCAGTACCTTTTACCGTTGGAAAAATTCACTCCGACCGGACTTACATGTCGGTCCCTTGCGGTCGATTACGAGACTTATAATCCGTACTAATTCATGAGACCGGACTTGACAAGTCCGGTTCCCAGGTCCGGTCCATTCCAGAAACATTTCCCCTCTCACAAAACAAGCCCGACCGGACTTGTAGGTCCGGTCCCCCAAAGTCCGGTTCGATTCCAGAAACATTTTCCGGTAGTGTAACAGAGCCCGACCGACCTTGCAAGTCCGGTCCTAAGGCCGGTCGGCTCCAAAAACTTGTTTCTAAATTCCTTTTCAACTCCAAACTTCTCCTCATATATCCTCATATGTTATAACCTCATTTGGGCACCTCAAATACACCTTAAGCCCTCCTTAAAATACCTTAATTCATCCAAAATCCATCTTAGTCATTATGCATTTTCCTTGTAATAATGCCAACACTTGTAATGTTTTTTTCCTCTAGGTTTCTTTGTGGTGGTTCATACCTAATGTAACCACTATGCCAAATGTTTCCTTCACCACTATAACATCATCTCCCAAGCATCTCTCACTATCTAAACTCTTTTAAACATTCTCTTAAGGTTCCTTAACAAGATTAAACTTCCATCATCGTTACATTATTTCCTTCCTAGATGTGCACCAACATTTGCCTAAGTCCTAAATACTCCAATACATTCTCTTGATTCCTAAACCTTCCATGGTGATACCTAAGTCATCATAAGTCGTTAAAATACCTTAACTTCACCCTTTTCTTCAAGACAACCTATAGAACATTCCTAGTACTTCCTTAGTCATTAAATTCTCTTAGGATATCTTAAACACTTAAACTCTCCTTTAAATTTTGCCATAGGTTCTCTAGTATATAGTACCTCCTAACACATGGGTTTTCTCCACCAAACAACCAATACCACACAAATTCTCATCACAATAGCCTAACACCCAATTTGCACCAAAACCACACCACATCATCATATAGTGCTTAAACTCAAAATGCTTGGCACTTAGGCCCTTAAATGACAATAATCTTAACCACTGAATTTCCACATATATATGCCTTCAACCTGCGAATACACTCAACAAGGCTCCCATTGAAATAAAATGCTTCTTGTACTTCACCTTTATATTCTTAAACTATCTCTTTTCTCATTTGCTCCTTAGTCACAAGTTCACAAGAGTAGTCATTGTTTCTCCTAGGTTTTAATAGCACCTTCCCAATATAAACTCTACACCAAACTCATCATATACCCATATCTCATTCCCTTAAACAACAAGACACCTTAAGGTAAGTAATTTACCTTGTTTTCTCACAAGCTTACAAGCTTTTCTCCTTAGGTTTTCTTTGTTCAATCTCGGTCACCAATGTGGTTCTCCTTGCCAATGTTCTAACCAATATCCAATGACTCCAATGAGTACTAGATAACACATTAACCCTAAGGGACAAACCCTAGGTTTAAAAATATGTTTTAAGGTATTAATGTGATGTTTTACCTTGGTTTCTCAAGACAAACTTGGATTGTGAAGCAAGAAGGACCTCCTCTCCCCTTTGAAGAGTAGAAACAAACTAGAACAAGGCATAAACATGGAGTCCCATGAGTATATATTTTCGGTCAGTGAAGAAAATGGTGGAACCTAGATTTTCTTACACTTTCTTTACCTTAAGAGAATGGAGATGCCAATGGAGTCTCCAAACTTGAATTTCCTCCTCTAATGGTGGTTTGACTTGGCACCAAAATGAAGCTCTTGAAGTTTTGAAAAGATAGAAAGGAGGAGCTTGAGCTAACTAAGAAGAATATCTATTTTGTTTTGGATTTGGAGCTTAAATGAGCAAGATGTGTGCAAGAGAAGATGGAGCTAGCATGGAGGTGAGCTCTACGTGAATGGAGAAGAGAAGGAGAGCAAGAAAACCGTGTGAACAAGGAAGAATGAAGAAGTGAGGAGAGAGAATCACTAAAGGTGAGATATTATGTAAAAAGGTGAATAGTACCTTAGGCTTTAAAAGACTTATTTGCTTCCTTAATCACTTAATGAGTCATAAAGGTGGTGACTCACCCCTTAAGAAACCGGCCCCCTTTTAGTGATGAGGGTAGTTTAGTCTTTATTGACCAAATGTCTCACTTATATAGACTTATGTTATAAACTAGCTTAATAAATTCACTATTCATCAAAAACAAGGCACATTGTTGTGAAATTTTTGATTTCCCATTGATATAGACCTCCAAATGTGATACTATATAGTACACATATTAATTAAAGAGTAATGATGGACATTTAGCCATTCAAAACTCATTTACAAGACAATTTTTCAAAAACGTGCTTTAAGACTCCTTAAAGCACATTTTGTGTTTTAACTTGTTTTCAAGCTTGGTTTTCTTTGGTAATTGATTTAAAATGACCATTAGGATGTTACTAAGGTCTTGGAACAATATTTGGGTACTCTCCCATATCTCTCCAAGCTTAGAGCACGTTTTTGCTTAAACTGCTCTTTTGGTGTTTCCTTATATTTTCTTTGATTAGAAATGTTTCTTAATGTTTCTAAGGCATTATTTAGCCTCCTTATATCTTAGTTTATCATTTAAACACCATATCTAAGTTTGGGGTATTTCATAAAGTCTCGGATAATATGTATATCTTATTATCCTAGTGCTACAACGTTTTTCTGACGATCCTTATATTACATATAAGATAGCACCATAGCCGCTAGTTCGTTTTATATATATAGGTTCATATATACGAACCAATACTGTTAACGCAACAACAGTAAATAATAAGCAGCTAAAAATATACAGTTCATGCATATTTATTCACGCAATCAGACAAACAATCTTATCACAGATTACACAGAAGTCTGAACTGAGGAAGCCCTCAGAGACAATCAGAGACACGTAACAACATACCGTTCACCCTGAATGTATAACCGTGGAGTATGAATCAGCTAAATCCGATGCTCCCCGTGTCGTCTCTAACAGTCTAATAATACATAACACTACTGATTAGAATCCCGTATAACAACATAACTCCACGGTACCCCGTACCGTCACTAATACCTCCCGGTTAATCCCCCGTCATTAACTGTCAACGTTTGTCGGGTTTTCGGCTTAACTCAGGATTTGGAAAAACGTTATATTACATGTGTAGTCTCGTCTCGTATATTAATATACTTAATGTTGAACTTTGTCGTCGCATGTAACTTAATATACCCTTGTATATCATATAGTTTGTTTCTATATTGCATGTATAATTCTTTACCATATATTATACATTTCACCGTAGTATTTATTTTCCTAAGGTTTGTTTTTCCAAGTTTAATGTAGTAGAATTCATATGTAAAAATACTTTGAATTATATAAATCCTTACTATTCCATGTATACTCCTAACATTAGAATTTTCATATCTAATGTTTGTAATTCTTTTCTCCTTATCTTATATCATTTTAATTATGGTATTATACAGTTATTGAACCATATTGTATTTCTCACTCCATAACATATATTTATTTATATATATGTATTATGGGACCATTTATTATATGGTAATCCCTTATAATATATTCATTCTTCCTTAATGAATTTTTCCTATATTATAAATGTTACATCCCCTTTAACATTATAAACCATATTATAAATTCTTATTCAAAAATACTCATTATTACCGAACAACACTTATGTTCTTTAATATTTACAAAATCACCACATTAGTTATATAATGTTACATTATAGTTATATAACATATCTTATGATATTTAAATCATTAAAACCTTTATAACCTATAGTTATAAAATGTTACAAAATACCAAATAATCCATATGGTTGTCGGTTTTTAATTAATTCCACCTAAATTTCAGAAATTACATAATCACCCCAAATATTATTTCTTTGTTACACTTATAATATATACCTTATATTATAACCTTTAAACCTTAATATAATTATAACCTATGGTTACAATTTCTTAAAATAACCGAACAGACCACATGGTCTATTCCAATTTAATTTCCACCACTTAACTTTCTATATTCACCAAATTACCCCATTTTATAACATATAGTTTCTAATGTGATTAAAACTATATATTATACATATATCTTGATAAAACCTCATAAATAATTCCAAAAATTACCAAACTATACCAAAAGGTTATAAATATCATTCCTAACCTTATACTTTCTATAATTCTCGGTTTTTACCCATATGTTACCCATTTGTGACAATATCATGAAATATCATATATTATACTTATATAATTCATATAAACTCCAAATTTAACCAAATAAACTTCTAAAAATTCCTAAGAACCTAAGGTCTGTACTAAATCCCATTTAGTACCCCAAAGTTTCGGAAATCATAATATAACCCCATCTTTTATAAATCTTTTACAATTTAATAACTATCTTAATATAAGGTAGTATTTTAATTTCTTAAATTCTCCAAACTTGGTCAAAGTCTCCTATATAGTCAACTTTGACTTCTAATGCCAATTGGAACCAAACTTTCAGTAATTACCAATTACACCCTATAGTTTTCTATTTTTACAATTTTGACCCAAAACTTTGTAAAATGTTATAATTCTTATTAAATTCATTTAAAAACCCTAAATTCCTCTAAATTAAGCCCACGACTTTATAATCTATTAGTAATTACCGTTTGACCCCAAACCTAATTATATAAGCATAAATTAAATTAAATAAGCTTTAAACTTAAATTAAAATGGCCTAATGACATGGCCTTATTACAACCTTGAACTTGAAAAATAAATTACACTTTAAATATCTCAAAAATACTTTAAATACACGGCCTCACCACCAATTTTTCCATATTTACCAATTTTTCACATAATGTCTTAATTTGACCATTATGTTAATTAAATCATTTAAATGACTAGCTTATATCAACTAAGTCATTTCTGGTCACACTTAGGTGTAAATTAACCAGTCCACTCTCGAAAATTTATATACCATAAGCTTTAAAGCATATAATATATAGTTAAGAGTGTTATACCTTGATTTATAAGCTTTTTAAGGCTTGTATGGTCACGCCTACTTGGGATCTGGGTTTAGACAGCTTATAATTGATTTCTAACAGTAAGAACAAGATATAGTTAGGTTCCAAAAACAGAACCAACTATAAGAGTAGTTTTAAGCCATGAAAAACTAGATTTCTCACCTTAAAAATGACTTTAAGCAACCTATACCTCCATGTACTGTCACGGCTATTTGGAGGTGGGTTTATACACCTCTTGACATGAATTAAACAGAGAGTAAAGGTTATGGCTCAGCTTAGAACCGAAATTAACCATAAGAGTCATTAAAGGTCTTAAAACATGGATTTTTACCTTAAGATTTGAAGCTGTTCCCAAGTGTTCCACAGCCCTATTTTCCAGAGGAATTAAGGGTGTCAATCCATTAATAAAATCATGCCAAAGGGGCGGAACAACTCACTTGTACAGAAACTAGAACACTTACTCTTTAAACCCCCTTTTTAAGGTGTTTTTGGGTGGTTTGGGCCAACTTCGAGTGGATGAAGGTGTACCAACGGTTCTAGCATGTAAATATGAATATTATAGAAGGTTTAGATGGTAGGAATTCGTTGGAACAACAATAGAGAAGAAGGTGGGTGCTTAGAGCACATTTTTACCTTAAGGAATGACTTTGCTTTGTTTTCTTCTCCAACCTTGGTTCCAGTCGAATTTAACCCTTATTTGCAACTTAGATCCAGCCTAGATATGTGGGTGGAAGTAAATAAATCTTAGACCATTGGATAGCTAGTGAAAAGAGGAAGAGAATGAACTATTACATGAATTAAGAGCTTACCTTAAGCCTTAGGAATGGAATTCTTTCCAAGGTTGTTCTTGGATGTTTAGTAGCAGACTTAGAGAGGATTTGGAGCTTTCAAAATCGGCAGCCAAGGAAGAATGAGGAGGAAAGAGAAGAAAAGTGACTTTTAAGGCATTATTGGTAAGATTTGTGTTTATTTTAGTGTTTGTTGACTTAAGCCACCTAAATAAGACTTCTTGGTTCAATTTTTTGAAAGTTGACAGCCACTTGCATGGGCATTGTCGGCCTCCATTGTACCAAGGGGCAAAGTGGTCTCTTTTGTTTCATTTTTAATGTTTTGACTTATAACTTGTACATTTGGACTTATAACTTGTACGTTTGGACTTATATCATGTGTTAGTTTGTTACCAACATGTTTTATTCATCCTTAAGTGTATAAAAACATTTTCTTAAGGAATTGGTATAGTTTACTATTCATTAAAACTAGTAAATATGCATACTTTGATTCACCTTTGATATTGATGTTCTTTTTGCACATCTTGTGTATCTTGGACTTGTTTAATGTGTTAACATGTATAACATGTGTTACTTAGTGTCCAAAGGTGTATACACTTGTGTTACAAGTGATATTTTACTCACAAGTCATTATGACTTCTTAAGGTATATTTTCCTTAAGTGTTTTTGTTCTTTGTTCATGAAGATGTGTATATCATGATAAATCAATTGTAGATTGATTTTCCTCCTTTACTAGGCTCCACTTATGTCCATGTGTTTATATAAGGTTTAGTAACCTTCATGGAGTACATATTTATTTATATAAGTGTGCTTAGGAGTTTTCATGATTAATGGTTCATCAAGGCTTACTAGCCTTCTTAACCCATTAATTATCTTTTAATTTATTTTATGAACCTTAGGGGTATTTCAGTAATGTAACGACCCCAAAACCGGCCTAGAAGTTAGGACCGTTACACGCCACGAGTCTACTACCTAACGTCGCAAGGCTCTAAGCAAAACAATACCCAAAACCAAATAACGAACTAGCATAAATACCAAAAGAGTTTACAAGATCCAAATGCTTATGAGTCAAATACAATGAAAGGCCCGAAGGCTACACAGAAGCTCTAAAGCGTCCAACGTGCAGAGTAAACAAAGTCTAAAGAAGCATAAAGTAAACGAAGCTCCAGAAGGGGACAAGAGAGAAGATCCCACGAGCTCAATCTGCAACAAAGTAAAGGGGTGAGCTAAACAGCCCAGCAAGCAGAAGACTTCCTCAAGGAAGCCCACTCAAAACAGAAGCAGCAGAATAACTTATAAACAGAGGAGAAGGCGGAGTCCTTAAAAATAGTCAGAAAGGAAACGCAAAACAGAAGCAGAGCAGACATCACTTCAAATCATAGTCGGACTTTCAGAACAGATACAGAAGAGTGGGACACTAGCAACCAGCTAACACACAGAAGGACTCACATAATGTCCTATGGATCCGAAGATCCCACAACAGAAGCCGTAGAGACAGCTAACAGACCCGTCGGTCAAACAACGTCCTAAGGGAGACCCTAAGGAGTATAAACAGAAGGAATTCCTGCGCAGCATGCTACGGGACAGCCCGACCCGACTATCCAAGGCTCAGAAGCAAAGTAACTAGGTCCCAAAACCAAAAGCTCACAAAACAGATCTTAAGTGCATGGAAATGCATATAAACAGCATAAGAAGCTTGTACGCAGATAGGGGAATCCAACCCCGCAAACGGAACTCAAAACGGAGCTAAAACAGAGAAGTTATGCTCAAAACAGTGGCATGTCCAAACTTGCGTCCGACCCTGCAAGTTCGGACAGAGGCCGAGAAACAGAGGTTGTGAAAACGTCGATGTCCGAACTTACGTCCGGACGTCTAAGTTCGGACGTAAGTCGAAAGGCAGAAACCAGAGCAAACCTTGTGTCCGAACTTGCGTCCGACCCTGCAAGTTCGGACACATGACGAAACTCATTTCCGAAAACCGTCCTCGCATCGAGTCCAAACTTACATGTCCGGACCGATGTTCGGACACTTCAAAATCCCGAAAATTAAAACGTGCCCGAAGCACTGTCCGAACCTACATGTTCGGACACAAGTCCGGACGGGGCAAAACTGGCGAAAATCAGAACGAACAGACGCGCAGAGAACCACCAAAATCAACACAAACTCACCCAAAATCCACAGAATTGTAAATCAGTACCCTCGGGGGTTTAGCCAATCGATTAACAATGCAAAACCAACGTGAAAACACCCAATCACATCACAATACCCAATCAGAAATGCTAGAATAAAACAGTCCCCGAGGGTGAGTAAACTACCCCGATTTCATCCCCCACTTACATCAATTCGCAGAGGAGATTGCACCAGTCTGAAGCAGAGCGAAGACCCGACACACAGCAACCCCGAACAGCACAATCAGTCACTGAATTCGCAAAGAACAGCCCCCAAAATCAGAAGACAAAATCAGAAACTACTCCTCTCAAAACAACAACAACACTACCGAATTCACCAACGGACCTACCTGATTTGTAGAGGAGAAGAACCCGCCCAGCAGCAACAAAAAATCGACGCAGAAACGCAGCAGAAATCCACACAAAACCAGAGGCACACCAATGGAGAAGAAGAAGAGAGAGCGCTCAACCTGTCGTGAGGAAGAACGAGCGGTTTGCAAATTTGATCGTGAATTGTAAAAGAAAAACAAAAGACTTATATTTCCTTAATAAGTCTTACCAAAATAAAAGAGAGGGGAATGACCTCCTTGCCCCCGTCTTTTAATTCAATGCCTCCGACGTCCCGTTAACTAAACAAAGCACACATAGCACAACTTTAATTAATAACATTAACCGGAATGTTATTTATGAAATCTGAAAAACGAAAATACGGAGTATTACTGAGCATCAGTGGCCTGCGGGTCTTCTGCAGCCCCTTCCCATTCCTGAGTGGAAGTGGGAGAGCGTTGGTATGGACTTTATTGTGGGGCTTCCTAGGACATCTTCTGGGTACAATGCGCTGTGGGTGATTGTGGACCGGTTGACGAAGTCAGCCCATTTCTTGCCGGTGAGGAAGACTTTCATCCTTGAGCGCCTGGCTCGGCTGTATGTTGATGAGATTGTGAGGTTGCACGGTGTGCCGGCGTCGATCGTTTCGGACAGAGATCCGAGATTTGTATCTCGCTTCTGGCAGAGCCTGCATAAGGCGTTGGGGATGAATTTGGCCTTCAGTTCGGCATATCATCCTTAGACCGATGGGCAGACAGAGAGGACGAATCAGATTTTGGAGGATATGTTGAGAGCTTGTGTGCTTGATTTTGGAGGGAGCTGGGATCAGCATGTGACATTGATTGAGTTCGCCTACAATAATAGCTTCCAATCGAGTATTGGGATGGCCCCATTTGAGGCGCTGTAGATCTCCCATTTGTTGGGATGATCTGCGGGAGAGGGCGATTGTGGGTCCTGAGTTGGTGCAGGGAGCTGTGGATAAGGTCAAGGCTATCAGGGAGCGTCTGTTGGTTGCCCAGAGCCGGCAGAAGAGTTATGCAGATCAGAGACGTCGTCCGCTTGAATTTCAGGTTGGGGACCACGTGTACCTGAAGATTTCTCCAGTTCGGGGTGTCGTTCGTTTTGGTAAGCGAGGCAAGCTGAGTCCTCGGTTCGTAGGGCCTTTTGAGGTGCTTGAGAAGGTTGGGCCGGTGGCTTACAGATTGGCATTGCCACCAGCTCTAGCAGGGGTGCATGATGTGTTTCATGTGTCGATGCTCAGGAAGTATCTGCACGATCCTTCGCACGTGATTGACTATGGTCAACTTCGACTCCAAGATGATTTCACTTATGAAGCAGCTCCGGTTCGTATTTTAGCACGGGATGTTCATCGGCTTCGTAGCAAGACACTACCTATGGTTAAGGTGCAGTGGTCTGATCAGTCCGAGCGTGAGGCGACGTGGGAACTCAAGGAAGAGCTGCGTGCCAAGTTCCCTTCCCTCTTCGAGCAGTGGGGTATGTTGAATTTCGAGGACAAAATTCCTTTTAAGGGGGGAGTGATGTAATACTCCATATTTTCGTTTTTCAGATTTCATAAATAACATTCCGGTTAATGTTATTAATTAAAGTTGTGCTATGTGTGATTTGTTTAGTTGACGGGACGTCAGAGGCATTGAATTAAAAGACGGGGGCAAGGAGGTCATTCCTCTCTCTTTTATTTTGGTAAGACTTATTAAGGAAATATAAGTCTTTTGTTTTTCTTTTACAATTCACGATCAAATTTGCAAACCGCTCGTTCTTCCTCGCGACAGGTTGAGCGCTCTCTCTTCTTCTTCTCCATTGGTGTGCCTCTGGTTTTGTGTGGATTTCTACTGCGTTTCTGCGTCGATTTTCTGCTGCTGCTGGGCGGGTTCTTCTCCTCTGCAAATCAGGTAGGTCAGTTGGTGAATTCGGTGGTGTTGTTGTTGTTTTGAGAGGAGCAGTTTCTGATTTTGTCTTCTGATTTTGGGGGCTGTTCTTTGCGAATTCAGTGGCTGATTGTGCTGTTCGGGGTTGTTGTGTGTCGGGTCTTTGCTCTGCTTTAGACTGGTGCAATCTCCTCTGCAAATTGATGTAAGTGGGGGATGGAATCGGGGTAGTTTACTCACCCTCGGAGACTGTTTTATTCTAGCATTTCTGATTGGGTATTGTGATGTGATTGGGTGTTTTCACGTTGGTTTTGTGTTGTTAATCGATTGGCTAAACCCCCGAGGGTACTGATTTACAATTCTGTGGATTTTGGGTGAGTTTGTGTTGATTTTGGTGGTTCTCTGCGCGTCTATTCGTTCTGATTTTCGTCAGTTTTGCCCCGTCCGGACTTGTGTCCGAACATGTAGGTTCGGACAGTGTTTCGGGCGCGTTTTAATTTTCGGGATTTTGAAGTGTCCGAACATCGGTCCGGACATGTAAGTTCCGACTCGATGCGAGGATGGTTTTCAGAAATGAGTTTCGTCATGTGTCTGAACTTGCAGGGTCGGACGCAAGTGCGGACACGAGGTTTGCTCTGGTTTCTGCCTTTCGACTTACGTCCGAACTTAGACGTCCGGACGTAAGTTCGGACATCGACGTTTTCACAACCTCTGTTTCTCGGCCTCTGTCCGAACTTGCAGGGTCGGACGCAAGTTTGGACATGCCACTGTTTTGAGCATAACTTCTCTGTTTTAGCTCCGTTTTGAGTTCCGTTTGCGGGGTTGGATTCCCCTATCTGCGTACAAGCTTCTTATGCTGTTTATATGCATTTCCATGCACTTAAGATCTGTTTTGTGAGCTTTTGGTTTTGGGACCTAGTTACTTTCACTACAAGAAAACAGTAGTATTACAGACGGAATATTCCGTATGTAAAAGCTAAAAATCCGTCTGTAATGACAATCAGAGACGGAATATTCCGTAGGAAATTTCCGTCTGTAATAAGCGGGTCGGTAATACTATTCCGTCTTTGAAACCGAATTCCGTCGGTAATATTATGAGTTTTTACAGACGGAAAATTCCGTAGGTAATAATAGTATCACCGACGGAACATTCCGTCTCAGAAAAAGATTATCACCAACGGAATATTCCGTCTCAGTTAAACTTATCACCAACAGAATGTTCTGTCTCAGTTAAAGTTATCACCAATGGAGTATTCCGTCTCAGTTAACGCTATCACCTACGAAATTTTCTATTTTAGATTTATTACCTACGAGTCACATATTTGTATATCTACTATTTATAGCATACAATACCAGGACTATTATGCCAAAATACAACCATTTTCTCACAAACTACTTAACAACCATTCCATACCATTATTCATTGCAAATAGTTTTACAATGTAGAGTCGCGAGTCACTGACTAGGATATAGTATCTACATACAATTCCATAGTATCTACATACAATTCCATAGTATCTACAACTCCATAGATAAAAAATGGTTCTTTTGCTATACTAGTTATGTACATAAGACCATATACATCAAATTCCCATAACAAGTCCTAAAGAAAGTAAGATGTGACCCGCCTCTTGATGAAAATTACTATTGAAGTTTCTCTTGCGATCCTTGTACGTTTCTCTTCAGCACTATCATCCAAGTGTAGAACTTCAAGAGCTTGTCATAACCAATCAAGTTGTCAATTAGATGACTGAAAAGAAAACATCATCTATCAAAAATTGAAACATTAAAACTGAGCTGCGAAAAGTAGCAGAAAAATAACACAACAAAAGGATAACAATACATGGGTTTAAAATGAAAACTAAACCCGTACCAACACAAACAAATTATGAGTACAGCCAATAAAGGAATGCTCTGCACAATTTAAAAGACCTCAACAAAACATAAGTATAGAAGACCACAATAAAACATAAGTATAGAAGACCGCAACAGTTATACAATTTATCTGAAAGCAAAACTATATAATTGTGATGTCTAGCATCTTCTCCTATGTAGCGCAAATGATCATCAACAACGGAGAACTCAATTTTTGAAAAGCAACAGCAGTAGCAATTCAATACCAGTAGAGATAACTCAATTTTTAGTAAGCACACTAAGCAACAACAATAATTATCCAACAGCAACAGAGATAATTCAATAGCAGCAACTAAATCCTTTATGATAAAGTGAATTGTTCTGCTAAACACCAATTATATAATAATAAAATCCACGTAACTGTTGTAACTCATTGTGATTATTAGAAAGAACTAAATTCCGCCAAAGAACTACAGTAGCAGTATACACATGAAAAGAGCAGCAAAAAAACTACATTTGCAAATGTTAATTCAAACTACAGCAGGGCTATGCTACTGCTTATAATGATTATCGTTTATTTCATAAAGTGCAATAGAAGCAGCAACCTGCTTTTTTAGATTAAAAAACAGCAGGATATGCTTATAACTATTATCAATTTTTTTTCACAAAGTCCAATAGAAGTTTGCTTATAATGCTTATTGTTTGCTTCACCAGGTGCGATAGACTTCTATTGCTATAATCACCAGATATAGGAATTAGGTTGAGTGCATTACCAGTTCTGAAGTAAGCTGTTTTCATCCCCTTCCTCAGTCAGGGGAAGGATTAACTAGCAGTAGAGGCTTGCGGACTAGATAGGCACCAACAAATACCCAAATCAATCCTCATCGATGCAATGCAGATTGTCGTCTAAGAAGAAAGATAGCAATGGGAAACAATATAACAAGGCTAAAAGCGCCAAGCAAAAATCAAATCCAATCCGTCACAGACATTCATCAGTAGCAGTAAGTAATCAATGGAAGTCCAGAGCAGAATTTCAGCCATAATCCTGAAGCAACAACCACACATTCACACTCCATTCCTTGTTCTCAGATGTCAATGTGTTTCCTCAACTCTATTTAACAGCAGAATTCAATAAACAAGTAGCAGAGTTGTTAGAGTAGAATCTCACAATTAATAGTTAATTAGGAAAATTTTGAGTGTTTGCAAACATGTCAGACGTGCAAGCTGAGGTAACCAATTATATAAAAGTACAGCTGGTTGTCTCCTCATCTACCTAACCAATTATATATTTCTCTATCTAATCGACTGTATTACCGGTTCTAAAATGAAGAGGCAATCAATGAGAATGAACAAAATAAATGGAACAGGCTGCTAAGTATGTATGTTCCTTATCACTATTTTCAGATGCGATGGAACAAAATTAAAAACAGAATCAGTTTGACAATCAGCACAAATCCGAATAGAGAAGTTCAGTCATATTACCGGTTCCTTAATGAACTACAATGTGCTGAAGCAGCTCCAGATTTATCTCTGCAAGGCGCAAGCAACAGAAGAGAATGAAGGTGCCAGATAAGGTTGCAATATTTAGATGTCATATAACGAAAATCGAAAACATATTTTACCTGCTCACCAGTTCAATTACATTACCAGCTCCTTAATGAACTGCAGCTCCATATTTATCTCTACAAGGTGCAAGCAACAGAAGATAATGAAAGCACATAGTATGTATGTTCCTTATCGCCAGTAAGGGTTGCAATATTCATATGATACGGAACAGAATAAAAACATATTAGTTCAATTACATTACCACAAAAAGCCAGTACATCAAATTCTCCAAAAAGTTTTAAAATCAAAAGAGGCACCCGATAAAGCACTGCAGTAATATATTATATGTCGAGATTAAAATAAACACAAGATATAGTAAAATCAAGTTTGTGCAATGTCCAAAAAAATTTAAAAAGGTAATGATCCGTTAACTAGTGAATATAAATTAGAAGCACACTACAATCACAAAAAGTTAAAAGTGTACTTTAAAAGTGTTGAAAAAAACACCCGTTTAGAGGGCTTTATTAAAATATATGACCTCCAAACATTTCTCTTCGACCTTACAAGTACACTTTTCTATTTTTATAAACTGGTTCCACATCTGAAGCAGCCAAGTACATTTGAGCTGGACAATCTAATTATAATCTCATTGGTCGCAAGTGGCAACCATTTTGTTTCTTGAAGTAAATACAACAATCTTATACACTTTATGAAAGATGCTATATGTCATACAAGTACAGAAACTATTATTAAGACGTAATTGCTTATCTATACAAAGCACAAGAAAATAAAAGAATGAAGACGCAACGGTATGTTCCTTTTGCAGACCAAAATTAGAAATGAAAACGTAGAGTATGTATGTTCTTTAAGATGGTAGCCCTTAATATACAACAAAATTAGTACAGCAGACCCTCGAACTTTGTAACTACAGCTTGAAAAATTATAGTGAAACAGAATATAATTTTTGGCATTAAGACTACATGAAGACAAAATTGGCAGCTTTACTTAAACCCATAACAGCAATGCAAGTGACGCTGAAAAGGATGACTAATCAGGTACATACGAGGGATAATAGACGGAGCAGGTATGAGCAGATTGAGGCTGAAAAGGATGACTAACCAGGTACAGACGTCAGCTACCTTTATCGCCAGTAAGGGTTGCAATACCGGTTTCCAGTCTGGTGAGCAGCGCAGCAGTTCCAAATTAATCTATGCAGAGTAGTATGTAATTTGATATCATATAAAATGGCGCAGAGTATTTATGTTCTTCTTTGACAGTTAGAGCTGCGATTTTGTGCGAGGGAAAAAATAAAAAACTTTTGTTCTGTATCATCACCAGAGAGCTAGAGATAAGAGTGATGATATTACCGGTCCCAGAACGAACATATAATCGTTTTCAATCTGGTGTGCAGCAAGCAGAGTTCTAGATTTTCCTATATAGAGGCGTAATAAAAACAGGAGAAATCAATACGCTCCTTGTCGCCGGTTAGGGTTGCAATCTTGGGCGAGTGAAAAAAATCAAAAAACATATTTTGAAATACTCACCAGATAGCAGAAGATAGGTGCCAGACGTTTCTTATCGCTTGTTAGGGTTGCAAATCTTCACTAGTTGCGCTAGGTAAAATCAGTCGAAGAAGAGAGTAGAAGACTGCCGCAGAAGGCGCAACGGAAAGAAGAGAAAAAAAAATTTGAGGTAAATGACTGATTGGGGTGGATCTGTATTTTAGAGTATATATGACCATTTCCTACCGAATATTTAGAATAAGTTTTGTAGGTAAAGGTTATTACCTACGAAATATTTGGTTGCTGATAGTTAGTGCCCAGGTATTGTATAGATAGACTTTTACCTACGGAAATTCCGTCTCTAAAAGTATAACATATAGTGAATTGATTTCCCTCCATAATTTTATTAAGCTCGCGGGTAAAATATTGAACCACTTTTACCTACGGAAATAATTTGGTCTGTAATTTTGTCCAAATTACGTCACTAATATCACTTGAAATTTTTATTTTATTCGGAAACGACATCCGTTGGAAATGCTATAGAATTCCGTAGGTGAAAATACTTTTTACATACGGATTAATTCCGTAGGAAATTTTCCGTCTGTGATACTACAGTTTTCTTGTAGTGTTTGCTTCTGAGCCTTGGATAGTCGGGTCAGGCTGTCCCGTATCATGCTGCGCAGGAATTCCTTCTGTTTATACTCCTTAGGGTCTCCCTTAGGACGTTGTTTGACCGACGGGTCTGTTAGCTGTCTCTACGGCTTCTGTTGTGGGATCTTCGGATCCATAGGACATTATGTGAGTCCTTCTGTGTGTTAGCTGGTTGCTAGTGTCCCACTCTTCTGTATCTGTTCTGAAAGTCCGACTATGATTTGAAGTGATGTCTGCTCTGCTTCTGTTTTGCGTTTCCTTTTTGACTGTTTTTAAGGACTCCGCCTTCTCCTCTGTTTATAAGTTATTCTGCTGCTTCTGTTTTGAGTGGGCTTCCTTGAGGAAGTCTTCTGCTTACTGGGCTGTTTAGCTCACCCCTTTACTTTGTTGCAGATTGAGCTCGTGGGATCTTTTCTCTTGTCCCCTTCTAGAGCTTCGTTTACTTTATGCTTCTTTAGACTTTGTTTACTCTGCGCGTTGGACGCTTTAGAGCTTCTGTGTAGCCTTCGGGCCTTTCATTGTATTTGACTCATAAGCATTTGGATCTTGTAAACTCTTTTGGTATTTATGCTAGTTCGTTATTTGGTTTTGGGTATTGTTTTGCTTAGAGCCTTGCGACGTTAGGTAGTAGACTCGCGGCGTGTAACGGCCCTAACTCTTAGGCCGGTTTTGGGGTCGTTACAAGTAATCCATGTTGATACGTAGGGACTGTTATTTCAAGCGAGTAACCATGTTATTTAAATATTCAATAAGTTGAAAAATGTACATAAATATTCAACTATGGTTTTTTTATTATCTTTACTCGTATTTGAGCCAATTAGTTAATAATAAATATATGGGAAATTTCATCAAATACCACTAAGTTTTTGCTTAATTCATAACATACAACTGTGTTTTTAAAATTATACAGGATAACACTAAATTTTTACTTATTTCATCATATAACACTCTGTCTTATATTTTGTTAAATGTTCTGTTAATATTTCAGGAAAATGACTAAACTACCCCTATTATTAATTAACAACTTAAAAGTGATTTGTCATACTGATAAATTTCATTAGAAATCACTTTTGTTTAACTATTTATATGGGTATTTTAGTCTTTTTTCTAGGGATATTAATGGAACATTTAGCAAAATATAAGACAGAATGTTATCTGGTGAAATAAATAGAAACTTAATGTTATCCTGTGTAATTTTAAAAACACAATGGTATATCGTGAATTAAGCAAAAACTCAATGGTATTTGGTGAAAATTCCCTAAATATATTAATTTGTATATGGTTTATATTTTATATATATTTAAAAAATAAAGAAACAAACCATTTTTATGAGAAAATAATGTAGATGTTATATATATTAAGATAAAGTATTATATAGTATTATCAACTAATACTATCAATGTGTTACTAAACAACCACAAAAAAAATTATTCTATATAAATTTTGACTCATAGATTATAAATGAGAGAAAATAAGAGAAAATATGTCTCATCCACCAAGACTAAGATTGGTTACGTTCTCTTTAGATTTCAGGCTGAAGGTCATCTGCTTGAACAATGAAGAGAATATGTTGGGATCAATAAGCCGCACTGACTAAAGATAGATACATTGTGCACACTATACTTTTTTATGATATGAATCACATAACCTATATGACTGAAAGTACATACTTACAAGCGGTATTAGTGTTCGGGTGTCCAATTTTGAAAGCTGGCGCATTTTGATAGTTTAGACAATGAGTACCAACAATGTAAAACCACCAAAGTTGACTAAGATAAATTATGCCAAGTGACGCGAACACATGAAGTCTCAATTGATATGAATTGACTACGATTTTTGGGTTATGATGTTAAAGAGGCATCTTGACCCCCAAACTGGGAAGAGCGGCATCTAGGGTACCAACCCCAAGACTGGATGAGATGTTACTAACCAGAAACTCATCAATAAAATTCCTAAGCATGCACTTTGAATTCTTGTTTCTTGGCATTAAGACTATAAAAATAGGTATGGGTCTTTCTTAAGACTATAAGTATAATGAAACATATAGCATCATGAAAGCTAAAGGAAAATAATTTTAAAGGGAATTCAATAACATATGATGGTAGTTGAGGAAAGTCTCGAGCAAAATTTGGATCATTTTAACAAAAATCTTCTTAAGATAGGAACCTTGTGAGTCATAATAAGTAATATATAGGGTTGTCTTTTTTTTAACCATCCAGCAATTCATTGATCCATCAGTACAACCCTATAGAATACTAACATATGAACCATATACAACCTAGAGTTCAGAACAAGGTAAGACTACTATTAGCAATAGAAACCAACATGGGTTATTGTAGAGCAACGATACTAACTTCTTCATGATATTACCAAACATCAGGTGACATCTAAGACAATATGTGTGAAATTTATGACTACTGAACATAAGTAAAATGCAACCATAATATAAATGGAAGCTAGTTAGGCACTTTATGATTTGCACTAACAAAAAACCACGTACCTCCTCCCCTTCAAATTGAACATCGGTAAATAAATCTCACGTCTACCCCAACTGATGACTCTATCTTTAGTGGCTTCCATATGACTTCCAAAATCATGAATCATCATCACAACATCCATGTGATCCCTAGAGCACTTTGGCTCCTTGCCACCTATATGCAAGCTTCCTTCGAGGCTAGCCAAAAATTGGTCAATCTGTTATGCCCCAGTTTTTTTTCTTTTATATCAGGTTTGCAAAGGGAGTGTTATGTTAGTGAGATTATGTCACAGAAGGCTGATTTTATAAACTAAGAAGGGAGGAGGGGTAAGAGAGTCATTTTTTCTGATGTCTATTAGGAATAAGGAAGGAAGTTTCTAATTCCCATTCATTTCTATTTCCTCATTCTCCTTTTCCATTATGCTTTCTTCCTCTCTTTGCTCTCTCGTATGTCTTCCTTTGTTCATCTACTATGTAGTTCGGTTGATCTACCATGTTGTTCTAAGTGTGAAGTTTAAGGTCTCTATGGCGGTGTTTCTATCGTAATCCAGGTTTGGATTTGTGGGTTTTGTTTCATGTTTGTTCATTATTTCGTTTCTTTCCGTTTCTAATTTTGGTTCCGAATCCTGATTATTCGATCAGTTGTTCACTAAGTTTCGAGTGGGGATTTGAGGAGTGAGCAATGTGGATTCTACAGAGTTTTATGGGTCTTCAGGTAGGTAGTAGGTGGATTCGGTATGGGTGTGTTCACCCATAGAGATTCTAGAGATTTTTGTTTCTGAATATGTTGGTATGTTCTTTGATTTTAATGAGAATTTGAGTTAGTTTTGATTTTCATTTTTTCTCTACTAAAACATCATGGTTTTGTGTGTTGACTGCCTACTTTTGATATAGAAAGTTATACATTATCAATGTGGTTTTGTGGCTTTGAAGTTCATCTGTTTCTGCCTTCGATTTTGCATATTTTGCCTTGTCTGTGACGCCTTTATTTTTGACGGTTTCTGTTGTGTCTCAACTTTTGTCTGGTCATTCATATTCGGATGGCATAGCGAGGACGATTTCGGGTTTGAAGTTCGACTTATGTGTGCACTTCGAAGCCCAGACATAAGTTCGGACACCTCGTAAGATTCTGTTTTGGACTTTGTTCAAACTTGTAAGTTCTGACACAAGTGTGGACACATGTGTTTTAAGGCTCGGCATGCGTCCAAACATGCATGTTCGGACACATGTTCGGACACCTCTTTGAGTTTAGCTAAAATGTTCGTTTGACTTCTATTTTGCATTCCGTTTGCGGGGTAATGATCCCTTAAGTGTGTATAAGCTATTTGACATGTTTTAGTAGTGTCTACATGCGCTTCCATTCTAAAATTATGTCATTTTGTTTATGGTCTCTGAATTTCTTTGAGAGTGGGATTTCAGTTTCCGTTTCGTTTGACTTTCTATGCTTTGATAGTATTGGTATAACACTCTTGTTTTGTAAAGACTTCGGTTTCATCACGTAAGATATTTTGTTGTGTTAGGTTGTTTACATTTTATCAACACCTTATGTTCAATAAGTAAAGCTTCTGTTTTGGGACCTAATTACTTAGCCTTCTGAGCGATAGATGGTTGGGCCGAGTTATCTTATAGCATGTTGCACAGGACGTCCTTTGGTTTTTTGTTCCTTAGGTTTCCCGGGATTATTAACGACTGACGGGGCCGACTAATGGTCTCAACCATTTTTGTTGTGGGATCCTCTTATCCAAGGGCCTTCTCCCTTCTGTATGTGTGTTTTGAGCTAGTTTCCCTTTCTCATTTGTGAGTCATTCTGATTTGTGAGCCACTTTGTTTGTGAACCACTCCACTTCGTGAATGTTCTGATTTGTCAATACTCTGATTTGTGAATTTGATTTAGCTCTGCTAAGTGTGATCAGGCCTTTGCTTATGTTCTTTTTTGAGCTATGGTAGCTTTTGACATGAGACCCTGCTTTCTGCTTTGTTTCATTCTGAAAGAGTGGCTTCTGCTTCGTATTGACTTTTGTGTTTTTGTCAGTCGTGGTTTATGGTTTCTACATTGTAACGATTGTGAGTTGTATTGTAAATGAGCTTTGTTATGAAACTCTGCTTCTATTTTGTTTTCGTCTTCTGATAGTTTGATCAGTGATTTCTGATTTCTGAAAGGCTTGTGGTTTCTATAAATGTCTTCAATTGTTAAGTTTCCTTTTGTAATTTATGTTTCGCTCTGCTTTGTATTTGACTTCATTTTTTTTAAGTGCTTACCGTTTTATTCTGATTCTGGTTCCGTTTTGAGAAACATATATATGAGTAAGTTATGTTATAATTAATAGCTCTGAGAGACTTTGGATCCAATGGATCCATAGTATCTTGATAAGCCTCAGACTTATCATGTTTATAAGCTAGATTTGTAAGATTACTAGTTAAAATAAGGTTAAATAGTTAGTATTTATATTATTTTATGTATAAAGTCTATTTTATATGTTCAGACTTATGCCTTGTATGTTTCTCGTGCAAGGAAGAAGATTCTAACTTAAAGATGAGTTGTGTCGGGCATTATGCTGGATGTGTCACTCACAACACCAATATGGAGAAAAAGAAGCAGAATGCCGGACATGGTGTCGGGTATCACGTAGCTGGCACAAGTAAAAAGTCACTTCAATTCACCAAGAGTTAGCGGTTTATTACCGTTAATGAAATACCTGATGCCGGGTATGATGCTGGACATACCTTGTTCGACACAAGCATCGGTTCACTGTTTGGCGGTTTTGACCGTTAAAGTAAAGCACGTGTTTTATTACTATGCCGGATGACTTCTATCCGGCATGGAACCCGGCACCTGAAGAAATCGAAGTCTATAAAAGGCCAAGAGTCTGCACTTCAAAACACATCTTCATACATCATTTACACCCCAGAACCATCCACAAACCACCGCGAATTGCTGCTAAGGAGTCCCGTGATTCCAACCTGCAAGAAGAAGTCATTATCGAGTTCGAGGGAATTCTCACCATTTGACTCTCGTTCCTCCTTGTATCTTTTCTTATAATGGTCTGGTTGGTTGAGTAGATTCCTTGGCTGTCTTTGGTTAGGATGATTGTCTTTGTAAAACACTTATGATTATTAATAGAATTTGCAAGTTTCTTAATTGAGATTATGATCTTTATATAAAGTAGAATGAGATCTTCACTTATTCTCCTTATTTAAGTTCTATTTGAGGTTCACAAGACAAGAATAGAATAGATTAGAATTTTAATAATCTTTAACTTTGTTATTCTAAAAAATGGGCAACAAACTTAAGGTTTAGGATTAACCTCTTATTTCTCCATTATCTTGTTTGTTTTCGTGGCATTAGATATGCACGATGTGAATGTGGATATTGAGTTCCTGTTGTCATACCCTGAAACTGGAAGTTTCATTTGCAAAATGAAGATGTCGGGTGTACTGCTAGGTGGAGGACGTCCGGCACATTCAAAGTCCTTGAATGTGCCGTGAGTCCGAGGTTCGGCATGACATCCGGTGCATTCATTTTGTGAGATTAATTCGAGACTTGCCAATTTGACTTATGATCATACGTGTTCTTATGTTGATAATTGATCCGAATCAAGGATAGTCGCTGTGAATAATTAGTTTAGTTAGATTAATTAGATAGTTTCCTTTAATTTAAATCAATGTTCAATTTCCCCTATTTAGAATTAGGCAATTACTAGGTTTAGGACTAATTTTCTACTAAGTCCCTAGGGTTCGATACTTTCGGTCATAATCTACTTACACTATATTCCAACCGGGAATTTTTGCTACCCGTATAGAGTTGTAGGATTCTTTGCATTCTTTTATTATTTGATTCACTTTTGTACATAGTTTTTCCCTACAAAACTCCTTTTAGCATGTCTACCTGGGAATTCCAGCATCTGGGCCATCACTCCTAAAGGTGATGACCTGTGGATCTGGAAATCCATCCTTAGGGCTAGAGATTGGTGGTTCCAACAATGCAGCTCACCCTCCCCTACCAGGCACTTCCCCTGGCTTAAAATCTATTGGAGGACCGGGGCGCTTCCTAAAGCCAAATTCATTTTGAGAGTTACTCTTAAAGGTCGACTTAAAACCTATATGATAAATTACAATCATGGGGCATAAGCCTTGCTAACAGATGTTGGCTCTGTGAGTAAGCTCTAGAGACAAGTGGGCACCTCTTCTTTTTTTGCAGGACTTCTTGCATGATCTGGTGGACTATCTGTGACTGGATGGGGATCCCCACCAACAGGTCAAGCCTCTGCAGCTGCTCCTACTGGCTATCCCACTACCGCAAGAGGAAAACCTAAAGACTCCACCAGACATGCTGCCATCGTAAATGTTGTGTACTTCATATGGATCGAAAGATGCAAGAGAGCCATGAGGGGCCAGGCCAGAGACCCTGCCCTCATCATTGCGGACGTGAAGGGTGCGACCAAAGCCTTCATCTGGACCAAAATCTCCCCCAACCAAGATGGTTCCTGGCTTAACCAGATCCTAGAGTCCAAGAAGGTGCCCCTATTTGGCTCAGTATTTTCCCCCTTTTTGGTTATGTTGTACTAGGTCGTCCTATCACCACCTTTTTGGAACTTGATGCACTCACACTTGATTTGTACATCCCTGGGTATCTGATATATAGGGTCCCCTATGTATTTTCTTTTGTATAAACTTTATTATTCATTCATTATATAGTTCACCCCCCCTCTATTAAAAAAATTGGTTTGTTCTTGACACTTAACACATTTTCTTAATGGTTTATGGCCATGTGACCATTTGAAGTGTTAGAGTTTGTATTTTTTAAAATGTGAAGATTTAGTTTTGTATGTTTGAAAATGTGAAGTGTTAGTGTTTGTTGATTATGTATATAATGTCTTCGTTTTGTGCGTCGTTGCCTGTAGTTTGGAATGAAGAAGGATTGAGAGGTCTTCTAAGATGTGTTGTTGAGATCTGTGATATACACAGGGATGCATATTAACAGGTGTACTAAAAACTGTGGGAATAAAAATAGACAGGAGAAAACAAATTCGGTGGTTGGTAAGGTAAAACAGTTGAAAACGAGCAACTTCTTTTTTTAAAAAAAAGACCACCATTTTTGGTGGTTTTCAAGACATGAACCGCCAAAAAAGGCCTGTCAATTCAGGCTTCATGTGCTCTTTTTCAACGATTTTGATCTATGAACCGCCTAAAATTGTGTTTTATAAAAGCTGCAAACCTTTTTTTCGACCGTTCAAAACCGCCGAGTTTAGCTTAAAAACCGCCAAAACTGATTTGTTTTGTAATAGTGATAGGAAAGGCTATTGAGCTTATAAGAATAAAGAAGAATAAGTAGAGGAAGAATAATACATGATGCATTTTAAGACTAACGGGTCCTTTAATAGACTAATATCCCTAAACTAATTACTAAAAAAATATATGTGCCTTAACTTATCCCTTCAAAATACTATTCTTCCACATTTAGTTTTAATTAAATTCAAATCATTTAAACCAAGAAAGCCAAAATAATTTTTACAGTTTCATTTAATTTACTTATAGTACTACATACTCTACAAATAGTCAAACATTTAATTTGCAAAGAGTAACTTATCGTACATTATTATTATATGTACGGGGTAAAGAGGTGCATGCAAATGCTTAGTTGGTTCATCATCGTTATTACATTTGAGTTGTACGTCCCTCCTGCACTCTTTTAATGATGAAGGAAAGGACCAGACGAGGTATATACTTTTATAGAACGAAGGCCACAGCTGTGTGCAACTTCCATAATTGTGCAAAAAAGAGGAAGAAGCTTTTTTTTTTACTTCAGGTGATCGAAATTAATAAATATTGAAATGAGATACTAAAAAAACTCCGGAAAATTAAAGGCCAAATTTTAATTCAACAACAATGTCAACAACCTCCAATGATCAATTTCACACCAACTTAACCCAAGAAAATGTTGAAGAGATTAATGAACTTATACATGGTATTTCCACTTCTGCTTAGGCAGTAGGGAGCTGGTCGTAGTTATTGTGAGTGATGAACAAAGTAGAGTAGATGATAGCAGCCACAGCTGAACCAGCAAAGGGTCCAAGCCAATAGACCCAGTGATTGTCCCATGTCCAGCTCACTACAGCTGGGCCGAAAGACACCGCCGGGTTCATTGATGCACCGTCAAAGGCTCCACCGGCTAAGATGTTAGCACCAACAATGAAACCAATAGCGATGGGTGCTATGATCCCGATATCGCCCTTCTTTGGGTCAACGGCTGTGGCGTAGACTGTGTACACTAGGCCGAATGTCATGACGATCTCGAATACTAAAGCGTTCCAGACTGTCACGTCGGAGGAGAGTGAGAACGCCGATGTTGTCTATTGAGTCAAACGGCCGGAGTGTTAAGATATATAAGAGATTGGTTATGAGAAGTAGTAATAATAAGGGTAGAATTGTGTAATTACCAATCCACCGGTGGAAAACTTGAGAAGCAAGCAAGCGACAACGGAACCGGCACATTGTGCAACCCAGTAAATAATACTTCTGGCGAGACTGATGTGCCCTCCAAGGAAAGCACCAAAGGTAACTGCTGGGTTAACGTGTCCACCGGAAATGTTTGCGCCAACAGAAACCGCGACGAATAGTGCAAAGGCGTGAGCTATGGCGGCTGCTACTAATCCAGCGGGTGTGGTTGATCCATCATCGGTTAACTTGTCTGCACGTAATTGATTAACAAATTATTTTATTTCAAAAAAAATTAACAAATTATTTAGAGTGTAGATTTGTATCTGTCTTTTTATCGATTATAAATACATATATGTTGCTACATATATAACATTAAGGTGTAGCCAACACTTTAGGTTAAATTAAAGGGTGGTGGTTACTCATATGATATTATTTAGTTGTTAAACCACAAAAAAAAAAGCAGCATGCATAAATTAGTACTATTAACTATGTCTTTTAGTACTAGTGGTAGTAATTCTTACTGAATGCCATGCCGGATCCTTCACCGGCAAAGACAAATATGAGCATGGAGATAAACTCAGCCGCTGCTGCTCTTAAGGCGTCGGGATGGGCTGCCTCCGCAGGGCTTCCGATAGCAATTCTATTGATCGGCATCCTTACTATATCTCTCTCTCTCTGCCTTTGGTTGATCAAAACTACAGATATAGGCTAGCTCTTTGGTTTGTTTCTGTTGTGTTGATTAGCAGTGGGCGCGGTTTAGAGTGGAAAGTGGACCATTTTATAGCAGTTCGAGTAAACCGGGGAATTAAACCGGTTCACAAACACTTTGAATTTGGGGTTTCCTTATTTTTTTTTTTGATAAGTTGGGCTTTCGCCTTGTATTGATAACGACAGTGATAATGTGGTAACAAAACTAAGAGGAAGTAGGTGTTTGTATGGGCCTCATTAAAACCCCTCAAATGCAAAATCCTATGGGAAAAAACATGAGGAGGGAAAAAGAGTACCCCACCCTTTGCAGCAAGAATCTCAATTCCTAAGTAGATAAAATTACAAACAAAAACTGTAGGCTAGTCTATTCCTTATACTCTCTCTGTCCCATTGACAGAGTCTTCTATGCTTTATCACACAAATTAAGAAATTGAAAAAAGTAGAGGAGAGCATATACTCTCTGTGAGACATACCGGACATGATTGTGGGACAAACAGAAAAACGTAATCAGACTCTATGAATGGGACGGAGGGAGTAGTAATTTAAAATGATTTCAACGAGCTAGCTAGGGACCCACACATTTTCTGTATGGAATTGAGCTGTTGGATGGAACATTTCAATGAAGATGCTTTCCGTTTCTTCTCTTTTTGTTTCCCCTTACATTACATGATACTAAAATTACACCTCTACTACTGGAATTGAATCATGTAGTTTAGAAATGGCCGGAGCCTCCAAAACGCTACGATGTTGCCACGTGTCAATGACGAGGAGATGGAACAGCTGCTGCATAAATCGGACGGTGTATATAGTGGCCAACTAATCGTCAGCGGAAAAGGAGGAAGCACTGGTCTCAATGATTGAGCAGTGAACCTTCGCTTTTGGGATTGACGACTGACCGACCATTTTTGTCGAATTTGAAAAAGAGTGCGCATGGGCATGAGCATGGACGGCCTGATTAGCTGGGTGGGATCCACCAATGTCATTGCGTTGCATGTGATTAACTAGCTAGTCCCACGGCCGGTGTTATCGATCTTATGTAATTGATGTACCCCTGATGCTTTATTGCGGCTATGCTATTGCTATATTTAGATCTACACCGATACCGATTGATGTGAAAAAATTTGGGTCTATCTACCTAATTAATACATTCAATTGATTTGTTTTGTTCCGATACGGCGCGCGATTAATGTTATGTTAAGAATCGTGATCGGTTGATGAATGACGAACTAACTTTACACTTTTCACCCATCTTTGCCAATGTTGTGTTCAGCACTCTACTTGTAATTATTTTCAGGGCTTGTTTTAAATAATACTACTACTATATACGTAGTTATTTTGAATAATTATATTATATCTACCGAATTCGCATAGATTATATTTTAGTATATGAAGTACGTAAATTAATGAATTTCGTCCTTATTTTTTATTGGGGGGATAGAAGAGTCGAAAGGGGATAATAAAAGGTGAAATTGAGTGGCAGAAAGTCTAATACATCTTTTTGTTTTTTTTAAGATAAGTCATATATTGATTAATTTCTAAGGATAACCCAAGAACTGGATTACATTTTCATCAAAAGTGCCAAGAGTTATAAGCACGAGTATTTGGCCCAATGGCCAGTACCGATTCCAACTTGATCTTTATGGGACGGTACAAGTAACTTGAAGCCTCAGCGTGCTATCAAAACTATTATGACCATCATCTACAACCATAACCATCCACCATGATCTTCCAACTAGAGAGATTTCCTTGAGGACTAAGTGACCACTAACTACCCAAAAGATTAATAAAGTAGCCATAACCTAACGTACTAAATATACCAACTAAGATAATTAAGTAGTGAAGGACCGACAAAGCATAACTTAAATACAATAACTAAGAAACTTTCTCTAACACCTAGCCTTCAAACGCTCAAACGTGATGGCGCCTTCTTGAGTGTCGCGAGTCCTTCAACCATCCTAGTAACCCCTTCTGGCTCTGCTCTTCCTCTGCATGATTGAAGGTAAGTTGAACAAAGTCGCCACATGTTTGCCCTTATGATCCAAACTTAGCAGTGGATATCCCACATATCTTCCCTTGTTTCCCCCGTCATCGGGTGATGAAATGGTCTTTCTGAGCAGACTGGTGTGAGGTTGGAGATCTAAGTTAAGAGATTCAAGCCTCTCAATTATCACCCCGCTCTGGTGGGAAGCTTGCATGCTTGAAGATCCACCCAAGGAGAGATCAAGCGCAGGAGAGTCCGAAGATTCACCTTCTCCATAGGGTCTAATGCCGCCCAAGGTGCCTATCCTGGATAAAACATAGCCTCTCTACAACAGGACTTGCATACTTTAGTGGACAACCATTGCCCGAATGGCTCCGCTTCCCCATCATCCAAAACAAGATCAATTGCATATTCATTTGGGCGGTGCAAAAATGATCCGCATATTGTAGCAGATCATAAGCATATTATCATAGGATACTGTGAAAACAAAGTAATAACCATCGAGGGAAAGACAAGCATCTTAGGATTGGGAGAGAAAGATTGAGCACAACCATGACACGAACGAATCCGAAGCTTGAAATGGCGGGAGTAAACCGGCCTAGCTTGGCTCCCGCGTACTAAGAAAAACCCATGTTGCAAAGGTGTTGTGGCACATCATAGATATGCACCCAGCATGGGATCCATTTAAACTCATGATGAGGAAGGGTAACCTCCGGTTCAAGGTCCTGGATCGCGAACAAGGAGCCATCAATGAGCTTAGGTCCCAGGATAAGGACATAATACATGGGCTGGATTTGGTCAAATTCAACTACGAAGAAGAAAGGCCCAGTTTTACAAAACTTGAACCCTCCGAATACGCTCCATAAAGTCAAGCGAGCAGTGCAGATGAAAGTGCGGTGCAAATCATCGTGAGCATAGAGTTTGCCCACTAGACGACGTTGAAGAGCCAAGCAGGGTAGGAGCATTTTAAGTAGCTTTGTAATTGCCATCACTGGAAGGAGGTGAGGCACGATACAGGTGCAGAGAGAACACAGGAGATCAGTATATGAGTTGTGGGAAAAGACGGGCAACTAGTGAGAACAACAGAGGGGCTCGGGGATGAAGAGTAAACAGAATTAGGGAGGAGAAAGCAAAGTCAGAGTGATTTAAAAGGATGCATGTGTGCAACCGTGGAGCTGGTAGAAGACAAGGCGAATGCGAACATGAGTAATGATGGCATGTGGTGGAAAGAGTGAAGTGAGGGCGTTAGAGGAAGAAAATGAGGAGGTGAGGAAGCCTTGCACAAGAAAATCCATGACATTACTCATTGCCTCCTAGTCCCGATGAAGATGTGCCCAATGCTACAAGGCAATCAGAGAGGAAAAACCGGGAAGAAGGAAAAGGCAGCACTTTTACCTAGGGGAGAGCGACATTGCGACTAGGCTTAACATAGGGTATTAGTCGTGAGAAGAATTGTATGACATAAATACATCATGAATGTCTAAAACATCTTATATTTGAAAAGTATGACAAAACATAAAACAACATCTATTAAGAACATAGGATAATATTATATTAGTAATTTTTTTTCTTGCTCCTTCTCTTGCAGGGTTTGATGGAGTATATTTGACTGATTGGGAATCCGCACTAGGCGATCGAGCCTCTTAAGCTGCCTATCGTGGATTTCTCTTTTCTAAAACGAGTGCGACCCACAGATTATGAACGAAGACAAGTGATTGTATTTATCGGTCTACACATTATAGATTAAGAGATACAAGCATGCCATGATTTGATGGAGTGTAGTAAAAAGTAAATACTTTATTGTGTGCTCTTTTCAAAAAAGATTAATTATTCTGTACTTTTAAAAAATTAATTAGACCACCTAAAAAGTAAAAAGAAAGTAAGATTTTATTGTATACCTTTTAAAAAATCTAAGGGTGAAACCAGGTTATACCTAAATAGTCACCCTGAGCATAGTATCGTGGTACTCGTGATGGAAAATTTGACCCTTAAAATCTTAAGTCGGCTTGGCCCATTTCAAAAAATATCATTTGACTTATAACTTACCTCTTTTCATTGTTATGGGATCAATATGGAGACACTTCATGGTAAGTGGACCACCTTTTGATACTTATAAATATAGAAACCAAAATTTCTGTTGGAGCATGGAGATGTTGCTAAGATAGTCAATCACTTAGAAGGAGTCATTCGTCTGTTGCAAAACACAACGTTGTTCGCTGCAAAAACACAACAGCGTCTGCACAAACTAAGAAGCAAGACTGACTCCATCGTACAGTTGCGATATTTAAGGAGTGAAGGTGTCAACGTTCAAATGCCCCAACAACCAGAAGGTTGCCTAAGTCGACTCCGAAAATTACACCCGAAGACTAGCGCAACGTAACTCAGCACGCGGTCCACTAAGTTAGTTCCGAAATTTAAGGAACTAACTCGTTCAGCCGTTAACTTAGAAACAATATAAATAGGGATGTAATCAGTAGTTAACTGTGTGCTTTTTCGGAGATCTTTGATCGACAAACATTGTAAGAGAGCTAAGAGAGTTGCATTCAGTTCTAGAGAGAGAAATCGTACTAAAGTACCAAAGTTAGTTAGAGTTTCTACATAGACTTATTCTAGGTAGGTCCCAGTTTCACTACGCTTATCATTGAACTGATCAGAAGCTGTATTAGGTGAGTGAGTGAAAACCACGAAGTAGATTTCATCTACGGAGTGGGCATTGTAAGTTATTTTGTTTTGACCAGGAAATAAAATAACTTATTTTGTGTATCTTGGTAAGTTCGATTGAGTCTTTCCATCTTTCGGGTGTTCTTTCAAATTAGTTCCTCTGAGTCCTTTTCACATTTCAACTTCAAGTAACTACTTCCACACACTTAGTTCGACTAAGTATTTCCACCTCATAAGTACTTCCGCATCCTTACTTCAATTGAGTCAAACCATCTCACAAACTCACACCGTGAGTTGGTTTGAGTCAGCTGTCTGATCCTACAATTTCCAAACATTATATTTTAAAATAACTTAAAATGGAAAAATATCATTTTGGTAAATTGAATAACTTTTAAATAACAAAATTTTGAAAAATATAATACTAATGAATTGGCGAACCTGGTGTCAAAAGAGTTGTTAAAAGTTGTGATAAAAGAGTTTCAACAAGTAGTTAGTTGACAAATAAGTGGACAATTTAATTTTGTTTTGGTACACAAAAATAAGTAGTTAGTTAACTAATACATAAGTTTGAAATGGGGCTTATAGTTTCATGTATGTCTATCTTTATAATAAACATCTTACACATCTAGCCTTTAGCTTAATGTAAGAGATTACTTGAATATTTTATGAATTTTAACATATTGGATAGGTTATATGTTAGATCTATCTTTATGTAAGCATCTCTTGTTATTGGTATGGTCAATTTTTTTGAGATTATCTTTTGTGGATCAGTTTTCAAGTGTTTAAATACCGCAAAATGATAATAATTTTAGAAGCTTATGTAACTTTAAATAAAGTTGAACCTCATTAATAATATTGTTTAAAGTGAAACTTGTCTTTGTTTAACATTCTTCTTCTGTTCAGAAATCAACAGTGTTTTAGAATTCAAATTTTGTTCGAAAACATAGTTCTGTTTAGTCTTTTTGCACACTACCCCCACATTTATTAGATCTGATAATTCACATCACTCAATCAAGACACACACACTCCGTCTATCTTTGGCGAGAGTTCCAATTTCTTATTTCTTCTTCTTCCAATTTGAGGGTTCCTTTGTTAGTCTCATTTACTTCAAGCGGTTTTTCTTGAACTCAATAGGTGTTATGAGTCTTTTTTATGGGTTTCTTTTTCATGTTTTCCCCTTTTACCCTCCTATATTCTTTTCTTTTTTGTTTATATTTTAGGTCTCTTCTTCTAGGTTTTGTCTTCTTCATGTGTCTTCCCTAGTTTCTTATGTTCTCTTGTCTTTAATCATCTCAATGCATGTTATGTTTTTTTACTACTTTCTTCTATAAAGACTATTTCTGCCTCTAATTGTGATTTTGTTAAAAGTTATGGGTAGTTTAGTGTCAAATGAGAAGTCTACCTATCTACCATTTTTTTGGTGTTTTAATACTGATGGGCAAAATTGTCATCATCCATATCTATTGTGATACCACATCCCACATTGGGATGTGAGTAGTAAAGTGAGTGGTTTATAAGGATACATATGGGTTGACTGTAATAACAAAGCCTTCCACTTTAAAGCCCATGTGCGGACAAAAGACTTAAAGGGGCTAGTTTTCAAGCCCGAATGGCTTGGGAGCTAGGTTGATGGACAGTTTCCCATATGAGGTGTTAGAAATGATATCAGTGCCGACTTGAGACCGTGTTAGGATCAGCTACCGACACCTACCGAGAAGAAACTTGGGACTTGGATGTTATGCATGCAACGATGATGTCACCTTCTTTGATTGAGGGAGTATGTGATACCCTATCTCACATTGGCATGTGAGTAGTAAAGTGGGTGGTTTATTAGGATTCATATGGGCTGATTACAACAACAAGGTCTTCCATTTTGAAGCCCAAGTGAGGACAAAAGGCTTAAAAGGGCTAGTTTTCAAGCCTGAATGGCTTGGGAGCTAGGTTGTTGGACAGTTGCCAATATTTGGTACATTTATACCCGACAAATGTTTGAAGTTGCAACTGGAAGTAACCGTAATTGATCGGAGATTAAGCATTGAGCGGGAGGAGAAGGGGGAAGCAGTTGTGTGCTCCAGTCTAGCTGCTCATTGGTTTACAGTATTACGGGCGTGGGTGGATGCATGTCTTGAATTGTTGAGCTGTCTTACATCTTTGTTCAGCAATCGATTTCATTGAAACCAACATCGGGGGTTATGGTTGATTGGCAAAGTGGGGTGAAACTAGCGGATGCCCCCAGATACGTCATTGACCTGTCGTGGACGTGTCTTTTATGTTGTTTGTAACTATTTGATAATTTGGGAGATACGGAATAAACTCAAACTGGAAACTCCATTCGATTGAGAATTTACACACATGAATTCACTCAATCTCCCTCGCCCTGCCCGCGGACTCCAGGACAGTTTAGGACTTTATCCCTAAGTCCTCTACCCTCTCCTGACCATCAGCCTACAGTTCCCCAACCGTTCCCCGACTGGTCAGTCTATCAATTACAGCCAGTATTAACTTGCATTCCAGTCCTACCCAGCTCACCAACTCTCTAGCCCTTACACACACTTACTCTAACTTATCTTTGCTCTAAGTTTCTCTCCCTTATGGTCCTCTATTAAGACGGAAGTTTATGCACCATATTTATACACATAGGATTTGTAATTGATGACCTATGACTTCCTATACTCTAGGGGTCGTTTGCCTCTTTATTCTCTACAGAGTAGCCAAGTTCAAATATAGGCTGAGCCTTAACTTGACCTGGAGTCGTCACGACATGTGTCGCCTTATGATTGGACACGTTGGCGGCAAATACTCAAGTGGTTGGTCACCACTAGCGCTCTTCACTTGCTTGATCTTGTCTGGTTCATTAATGCTCATAAATGCTCTCTTTCAGACTTCATTTGGCTACGTGATAGTGTGCATTAATAACCATTGACTTATCTTGTTATCTTGCACATTAATGAGCAATGCTTTTTGTGGTGAGATAGTTGCTTGTGTGGATGCCTGAGTCTACATGATTTTGTCGAACCAATTGATGTATTTTGTCCTTGTATTATTTCTTATGCATGAGAGATATAATCATGTGGTACTTGACTTTTTGTGTGTACTAGAAGTTCTAGTGGAGCTCTGATGACAGGTGCCCGACTGGTTTGGCACAAGTCATGAATGGAGCGTGCTTGCAACCTTGCGTGCTAAGCCACTCCTCTGCCTTTTTATCTGTGTCTCAAAGCTTATCAAACATATTAGATAAACAATATAAGTTTGCTACCATCAAAACTAAAGGATCTTGACTTAACATGGGGAAGCGATCGCTGATTGATGAAGGCCTATTCAGTGAGTGATGTAGAGATCACTTGATAACGGCGATGAACCGCATCGACATATTCGAGAAGCAGATGAGGGCAAAAGTAGTAATTGAGAAGATGACCAACATTTGGGATATGATGCTGCCTCTGGAGCATACCGTAAAAGTTAAAGAAGATGATTAAGGCCAAAGTGATTTGGGTTCAGATTTGTATGGATGCCAAAGTAGATGGCCTCACTGCTCGCATGACAACATGGTCACATGTAGACAAGTCTCTTATGGTTGTCCACTTCGAAGTTCTAAGTTGTAAAAGCTTATAAAGGACTTTCTTCGAAGAAGGGTTGAATCTGAATCCTATCCTTGATGAAAGTTGAAGGGACGTTTCTTGAAATGATGTTAGGATTAGATATGGTTTACAAAGATGTAATATACTGCTTCTATAAATGAAGTATAAAGTATGATTATTTTTATAAAGAAAAAAGACAATTCACATTGGGGTTCAATTCGTGTTGGTTCAATTGAGGTTTATTTTAGGTTCGTTTGATATCTGGATCGAATTCAGTCCAGGTCACGAGTGAATTTTTATCAGATTTGTGATATTTGGGATCAATCCAGAATACTTTGGTTCTAGTTAAAGTAATAATTCATTTGTTTGTTTACCATAATAGGATTGGATCTTAATAAAATTAGGGTGAAATGAGTCGAGTGACTATAGATATGATAAGTTGCGTGGTTTTGAGTTAGATATGTATTTTATTCGATTCAGTTTGATTCGGATTTTTCTAGTCAAGTTCGAATTAGTTGGTTTAGTTCAGTTTCCTAGTTCAGTCACTTGCGTCAAGTCTAATATTTAACCCGAATCCTAAGTATAGAAGTAGAGTAAAGGGTAATAGTATTTATATTTTTTAAGGAAATTTCATCAAATACCACAGAGTTTTTGGTTTTTTTTACAATATACCACTGTGTTTTCTAAATTATATAGGATAGCACTAAGGTTTTGCTTATTTCACCAAATAACACTCTGTCACATAGCTCGTTAATTGCTTCATTAGTATCCTAGAAAAAAAAGAACAAATTACCTTTGTTATTAGTCAAACAAAAGTGTTATCTTATGAAATTTATCAACATAACAAATAATTGTCAGGTAGTTAATTAATAAAAGTGGGAGTTTAATCATTTTCAAGAATATTAATGGAGTAGTTAACAGAATATGGAACAGAGTATTATCTTGTGAAAAACAAGTAACAACTCAGTGTTATCTCGTGTAATTTTAAAAACACAGTGGTATACCGTGAATTAAACAAAAACTCAGTGGTATTTGATGAAATTTTCCTATTTTTTCATCCTTAAAAAGAACACATATCTGAAAGAAAGAAGTTTGCAATTTATTTAACCATAACTCTTATCTTTCATTATTCTTTTTAACTTTTTGTAACTCGTCTCGATCAATCCTGAGCAAATCTACTTGATACCAAAGTTTACATAGGGAGGCCATACTTTTCTTATTAAACATGGCTACTTTGCTGAGTGATGAGTAGTTGGTAAATGATAGAAGCTCCAGGCTCCAGCATACATTTTGTTATATTAATAATGTCGTTATAAGTGCATAACGCATATTGTTCTCATACTGTATTAAATTAAGATGAAGATTAGATCCCCAAACATTTTTTATTCATAACCTGACAGAAAAGAACAAAAAGAAAAGGGGGAATTATTCCCAGCCGGCCTGAGCAAAGCTGACATCTAACTATTATTTTAATTAATTATGTAACAAACTGATCATGATGAGATCAGGGTTTAATTTTCTTAATTTAAGTCTTCTTTCGTTTATTATTTAGTAAAAAAATGATGTAGGTCTGCCTTGAATGTCAACTCATATATTTGAGTTTCACTATTATTACCTCTCACATATGAAGTTAATATTTTTATTGGTAACAAATATATATTGTTTAAATTAATATTGTTTCTAAAAGTATATAAGTATAACATTAATTTTTTCTAACTACAATGGTAAATATTTTGATAAAAAAAATAAAGATTAATAAATAGTTAAAAAGATAAAAAAAATGAGAAGAAAAAAGTTAATTTGAAATTTTTGTATGTTTAATATTTAAAAATTATTAATCTTGTTTAATTTTATATATTTTTTAATTATTTCTTATAATTATATTTTAAAAAAATATTTTTATAATTATTTACCCCTCCGTCCTGAATTGACCGTCTTGTTTGTTTTATGACACGTTTTTCCACTTCAATATTAAACATATAAGATAAAATAATTTTATAAAACTAAATTTTGTAATATATAGTTTAACATGTAAGGAATCATATGCAAAACTTAAATTTTAAAAATTATTTTATCTTACATATTAAAAATTGAAGTCAAACGACATGTCCAAATAGTAAACAGGACGGTCAATTCAGGACGGAGGGAGTATATTTTTTATTTGATATTTTAAATTTTAAATTTTTTATGAAATTTATAAAATATCCCTTAATAAAAGAAGTGACATATTGTTAAGATAAAATAATCATTATTCAAGATCATTTTATTATAAATTTAAAAAAAATTTAAAAATATTTGAATTATGATATTATTAGCGTATTACATTTTAGGGGTTATATTATAAATTTTACCAAATTTATTCACAAATTTTGAATGGGAATCGATTCAAGATAGACCCAAGGCCGTTCTGGTGTTACATTTAAAAAAAAAAAAAAAACCAAGACCAGTTACTAATGATTCAGCAGCCCATGGCCAGCTCTACATTCTTCAATGCACTGCTACTAGTTCTACTGATAGCCAAGCTTTCCTCTTCGCTGCATGTGCTTAAAGTGGAAAAATAGAGCAGGCAACTCCACTCGATCGGACAATAACATCTACCTGTTAATGTCTAAGCATACCCCCTGACCCCTATCAACAGTACACATTGTAGATGTACTCTTCCAAATGAGTAGAACGATCGTGCTATGACCTCGCCAATCACTCCTAGATTAGAGGAGAGATGACTTATCCAAGTGTTATTCGGTTATAACTGAGAACTGAAATTTTTTTTAATTGAATTTTTTTTATTGAAATTTGTAACCATTATCAAAAAAATCGGTTATTTGGTTATTCGGGTTGAACCGAAATATTATTCGGTTTGGTATTCGGTTCCAGGGTTTGGTAATTCGGTTAATCCGAATAACCGAATTATATATATAAAAATATAGGCTAATTCGGTTCCTTTTTAAAATTCGGTTCTTTTTTGTACTTTGATTCTTTTTTATAATTAGGTTCCTTTTTTAAAATTTGATTCTTTTTTACAATTTGGTTCTTTTTTATAATTTGTTTTTTTTATAATTCGGTTCTAGCTGAAAACCGATAAAATTTCAGTTTGCGGTTCGGTTATTGGTTCCAGCTTAAAAAAAATTCAATTATTTGGTTATTCGGTTTTCGGTTCTTATACTGAAATTCAGTTATTCGGGTAGAACAAAAAAAACCGTAAACCGAACTATTTTTCCTAATTCGGTTTTCGGGTAGAACCGAATAACCTCTACCCGAAAACCGAATGCTCACCCCTACCTATAGTTTGATTATTCGGGAAGTTGGGTTGACTCCTGACATAAGTAGTGAAATTTCATAATATATTTATAAAAAATTTCATAATTTATAATATACCATTTTTTAAAACACGTTCATAAAATATCTTTAAAAAGTTTCAAAATTCATAAAATACCCCTAATCCGTAAAATGACTTTGAATAATGACTATTATATTCCTGACATTACAACTCATGTTTCAAGTTCACTATATGCCTCTTTTTTACTATGTAACACCCCAACCATAATCTTCACACTTAACCAATAATCGCAGCGGAAAAGACAACTTAAACATTAACCAAAAGGGCGGTGTTACACACCGTTAGCCACCCACGTGGCTAACAAGGCTGTTACGTACAAATGTATCGGTCTGATTACAAGAATCCCGAGCATAATTACAACCTTCCAAAACTACTATCCAAAAAGAATCACAGTATACTGAGTGTTAATGTACAAAAATCACCAAAATATACGACCTCGAGTGTACAAGCACTACTCGGGTTCAATATCCAAAAATAACAAAAGTATTCCTTTGAGCTCCATGCTATAACCACTCCGCTTCCTCGATCACTCTCCTGAAAAATAATATGTGCCCCCAAAGGGGGTCAGCAACCCTTGGCTGGCATGGTTAACGTGCAGCCCGCTGACTACCGGGATACACGCAACTATTTGTCATGATAACATGGCATTGATTTTAACATACAACATATATATTACATAGCAAGAAAGATTGCATAACAATAACAACACATACATAGTGAGAACACTTCACTTTAGTAAACAACCAACATAGTTAGTCAACATAGTAAGCCTAGAGAATGTTTCCATCCTCATGTTAAGCTTGTTACATAACTCATTACCGCTCTGTTAGTCGAACGAGTAACTTAACTTAAAAGATGAGTCGGATATAGTGATCCGATCACACCTAACACATAATTTCCCCCTAGCCCGATTGGAAGTCAGGTAGGTAAGCTTTGGCTAAGCTAGTGGGCGGTCGGAATCCAAAAAGGAAAACAACCTTAACATAAGGAGAGAGCCGAATCTGATGCAGATGTCGACCCCCATACATACACGCGTGACCGGAACGACCGGATTCCTCACTTCCCAGTTAGCACTTGTTAGAAGTCTCATTGTTGGAACTTAACACAATCAATCACACATAAGTATTTAAGTCCAGTTAGACACCCAAGGGAAATGTGATACACATTAACAACTCACACCACAACTAGCTCATAAAACTTTTAATCTCTTCACACGCCATTCTCCTCCACATACCCCCTATTTTCCTCTATAAATACAACCATCTTCCCTCACCATTGCACATTATTATCTCCATCCATTCCACACCCCATTCCACATACATTTTCTATCATCATTTCACACCATTCACACAGCACCTCATCCCATAAATCATTCCATTTCCATACCGTTATTCTGTCCAACCTCTGTCCAAAATACTAGCAGTCAAAATAGTGGAGCTGAATTGAGAGTCTTTTCCAGATGATTTCTTCTATTTCTTATTCTGTCTTCTTTTTAACTATGTTGGGCTAATAGGATATACTCTGGGTGAAGGTTAATTTATAGTCTGTTTAATTATGTAATTTATGTTCTTACTGGTTTAATTAAATACAGTTTCTTACGATTAAAGCTTTTCTCTCGCCTTTTTAATAAATTTCATGAATTTATTAAAATGTTTTACCAAATCTATTTTGATCAGATCCGTGATAAATAGACAGGTTAATTAAGCTGTAAATCTGTAGAAAGCTTATTATCATTTAATAAGTTAGTATTTTCAGACGCAAATATAATTTCTCATACTTAATCCGTTTACATGAGTTTTGCTCGAATCTGGATTAGACCGAGCATGTTCTGGTAAACGAGTTCTTTTGAGTCTATGATTTAGTCCTTAAGATAATAACATGAATTTTGCCAAACTATCACAATAAAACCGGTAGACATAGCATAAAAGAGCAGACTATATAAACCTGAACCCAGAATCCGGTTTAATTTATCTTTCACTCAGTTAATTTTATCTGTTTTTTTTTAATTCATAAAAACAAGTCAATTAATCCCCCCTTTTTGTGACACCACTTAGGAATTAGATAAATCCCCTTTAGTCCCACGGTTCGATATCCGGTCGCTTCCACTGTACTATACTACTGCAACCAGGATTTTGTTTGCAGCCCGTAAGGTATTTTGAGTTTTTAATTTCTTTTTCATTTGTTTTAAATACGTCAGTTCCAACCACTCAGATTTTCCTGTCTGCTAAATGGCGCCGTTGTCGGGGACTTAATTTATTCTAGTCCCTAAAGCCCCAGATAATTCACTTGCTATATTATAATATTTTGTTTATACTATTTTGTTTGTTGTTTATTTTATTTCTACTAATTTTTGTCACTTAATTATTCTAGTAATTTAAATATCGTATTAATTACAGTCATTTATTTTTTTAGTCATTTATTTTCCAGTCATTTAAATTTACATTGTCCTTTAAATTTCAGTAATCTAATTTCAGTCATTTAAATTCTGTCATTTAATTATTCTGTCATTTAATTTTATGTCATTTAAATTTCAGTCAATTAAATTCCAGTTCTTTATTTAACTATCATTTGAATTCTAGTTATTTATTTTCTAGTCATTTAAATTACTGTCATTTAAATTCCAGCAATTTAATTCTGTCCTTTTTCTTTATTTTATTTTACTATTTTCATTTACTTAACTGCATTTATTTCTTTTTCTCTTAAGTTTATTTATTTTTGGTTTATTTACTCTTGTTAAAAAAAAGAGAAGTTCTTTTTTTTTATTTTATTAATTGTTTCTTTTAGCTGTTTAAATTCCCCATCCATATTTCTTTCTATTTTGTTTATTTTATCACATCGCAGTTTCTTTTGCTGTTTTGAGTGGTGAATGCCTTTTACCAGGTCACACAGCCTTCCGGACGATATTAACAATCATACGGTTAGCTACACCCCTGAGATCGAGAGAACTTTTCTGCGCGCTTTAAGGCAGAAACGATCTCAACAAAACACAACCACCACGGTGATAGAGGCTAACCAGGAAGCAGACATGACATCTTTACCAGCTACAGTTCGTAACATCAACAGGCCATCTAATCAAGGACAACAGCCCGCCATCATCCTTCCCCACCTTACCCAATCCGAATACGATGAGTGGCAAAAGCTGAAGCCATATCATCAGATCCGATGCGTGAAGGAGTTAGACATGTTCGATGGCTCTAGTCCTGACGAAGCTCTGTTGCATGTCACCAAGTTTCTGCAGCATGCCAACAGTCTAACCGCGACAAACGCAGTACTCCAATACGCGAGACTGTCCCTGTTCCCTCACAGCCTGACGGGAAATGCGAGTAAATGGCACCACAGCCTGACACCAAGTACCATTGGAACTTGGGATGATATGGCTAGTTCTACGACAAGTTCCTACCCCCAAGCCGAACGTTGGAGATGATCGCTGAGATCTACAATTTTAAGCAGCCAGGGTCGGAGAATATTTGTAAAACTTGGGACCGTTTCAAAGGACTACTACTGACGTGTCCTCATGGTCTCACAAAAGAACAATTATCTCAATTGTTCTACAAAGGCTTAATCAATCAATGCAAAACGATGGTATTGTCTTCCCTAGGTGCCGACATTTTGAAAAAGCCAGGTGAACAATTCCTGAATGGGATAGAATCCCTCTGTGAAGAAATCAGAGACTGGGCTACGGGCGGATCAAGAGGCGGCACTCCAGGCTTATACCACGTAGGAGAGAGTGACAACAAGTTTGACCAGCTGATGAGAAGCCACGAGCAACTCATGGAGAGCAATGCGCAGCAAGCGACAAAGGTAAGCACCCTGCAGAAAGTAGTTGAGCAGATGGCCATGAACTCCTACCCCCCACAAGCAAATTCGATGACTTCCTGATCATCTACAACTCCTCCAAGTTACGCTCCTCTATCCTTATCATCTTCTGATATATCTTGTACACAGTGCGGCGGGCCACATGATTATGAACAATGCCCCCAATTACAAGAATTAAAAGCAGCGGAGGAAACGAACTTTGTTGACAACAATTTAGGGTACAGGAAACCATGGCAGCGCAACATTCACCCCAATTTTCAAGGAGTCCAAAGGCAGTATCAGCAACCGCCTTATGGCAATGATGCTTCTTCAAGCCGACCGACTCAACCTCCTTCAAATCCCGACTCTGGAATGTCCCAAATGCAGGAGATGTTTAAAGCAATGATGAGTAAGACCCGAGACACACAAGAGGAAGTCACATCCCTTCGTAAAGGCCAAAAAGCCTAGCAATCCCAAATCCAACAAAGACCATCCGACCAACTTCCCTCACAAACCAATCCAAATCCACGAGAGTATGCAAACGCAATTCATGTAGTGGACCAGCCCATCACACTAGCTCAAAGGGAGCAACAACCAGAGAGTGAAATGGTCCATGAAGTGGAGCAGCAGGCTGAGGAAGAATACCTCGACATGAACCAACTGAAGCTCTATGCCAAATTAGTTGAGATAAATGAAATGATGGAAGGTCCACTAAACCTTGCATGGCAGCAACCGGAGAGCGAAATGGTTCATATAGTGAAATGGTTCGAACCTGAGCAAACGACATCAAACCTTCTGCTTGACCTTGAAGAAAAGCCATCAGAGGACAACTTCTACCTCAACGTCATGGATTCTCCTCCCTCTGAAGTCAACTACCGTTATTTTCCCTCCTTCTCTATGTTATACCCAGAAAATGAGGATAGTTACATCCTCAAATATGAAGAGGAGGAAATGCTCGCTCCCGCCAGGACATCCAAACAAAACGCTACAATCAACTTCGAGGAGCCACCTCCCTCTGAAGTTGAATTCAATCAGGGCTCTTCCTATGAGCCTCTCCAAGAAGATGAGGATATATACATCCTCAAATTTGAGGAGGAGGAGCCATCCAACTTTGATCTTCATCTGGAGGATCACGGCCTTCCCCTCTTTTGCACCAAAGAAGTAGGGTGGAAACTCGAAGTCAACTCGCTAAGTGAGAAGGCCACCTTCCCATTTGATCGAGGATCAGAATTCGAAGATACACCGTTCAACGTAGTTAAGGATGTCTTCATCCTTAAAATTGAAGAGGCGTCTCCACAACTAGATGATCCTCGCACCAAGGGTCATCCATTGAAAAATCTGGGCCCTTCTCCAAAGAAAAATAATTCCCACCCAATTCACCCATTGACACCCACTTCCACCTTCATTTTCGATCCAGGGGAGGATATTTACATCCTCGACTCTAAGCAAGGACCACCACTACCACCTTGCCTCCATACGGCTAAACAATAGGAGGAGAATGTTTACATTCTCCAGTTTAAGGAAGAAAAACAACCATCACCCGGTTTTCTGTTAGAGATTTCTTGCAGCAAACACCTCCTTCAAAACCAGGTTTTGTGGAGTTTGTATTTTCCTAATTTAATTGTTGCAGTAATACTTTGTTTTGATCCAAGTGGTTCGATCCTACTTGTTGGCCATTTCATATTCCCGTTAACACCGTTGTCCACTTTCACTTTTGATCCGGGATAATGAAGAACGTGCGTCTAGCTAGAGACGTTAAACCCGGGTGGCTTGGTGGGAGGCAACCCACTATCTATACTTTGTCTTTCCTTTTATTTTGTTTTCTCTTTTGTACTATATTTCCCTTTAATATGTTATAATAAAATTCGGGTTTTACTTGAGTTCTTCTGGCTGTGAAGAATATTCTTTACAGGTACATTTCATGTAATTCTACAGCTGCACTCAAGTGTGGGGGAGCTCTGCACACTCTGCGAACTCTGGGGAGTACACTCTTTCCCTTCTGATATTTCCTATTCCCTTTTGCTTTTCTTTGTGAAATTTCCTTGTTCAGATTGCATGCCCTGTTAATTTAATTCTTTCTACACAATGAGGGCATTGCTTGAGCTTAAGTGTGGGGGAGTACTCGTACCCTCGTAACTTGTTCTTAATTTTTTCTCTTTTGACAATTTGTTTAGATTTGTTAAGTTTGAAATAGTAAAAAAGGGAGCCATAGAGGAAATATTGCAAACCTACAAACATTATGGGGTACTAAAAATTTTCAACCATTTTAAAATTTATTCTGATTAGAAATTGCTTAAAGTTTAAGAATAATTATCATTTGAGCCCTATTTTTAGCTTTGAGCCTGGATTTGAATTGGAATGAAAAGGTGGAAAAAGAACAAGGCAAGGTACTCCTCTTATCCAACAGGCATATTCTAAACCTAAGCAGGCCTCGTCCACTCGGTTATTAAGTTCTTTGTGGTGCTTTATCACCTAGCTACCTAAGGTATTTTATATCTGGGATAGTTGACCCAAAACCGCTACAAGGGTGGAGAAAAAAGTCTGAGGTGAAAGGAAATTAAACTTCAGTCCAAGTATCTTTGCATTTTCTGTAATAAAATGATAAAAACTTCTTTATTATGGATCATGAGTATGTGGCATTGAAAGGTATAATGGAATAAGATTTTACTTCATGCCCCTTGTCGTTTCAGGAAATGTGAAAGAAAATAGTGGATTGGCTCAAGGTTAAAAACTGGATTCTTATTGTTCCACTTCTCCTTCTTAAATTTTTTTATATGATTTCAAGGTTCTTTTCAAAAACTTAAAAAATGGAAGTTTCTAGAACCCTATAATCTAGAAGTTTTGTAGCAATCATTTCTATGCTCTCCCTGTTTGGTTATTTTATATTTAACTTGTTTAAAGATTCTGTCATAACGATTTGCTTGAGGACAAGCAAAAGTTAAGTGTGGGGGAGTTTGATAAGTGCGAAACATATAGACTTTTTAGGGTTTAATTACCTTATAACTTGCAACATTTTAGGCAATATTTCCCACTTGTTATGCGAATTTTCTTAGATTTATGCTTTGATATGAACTGATACATTTTATGTATCAAATTCAGAAAAATGTCTTGGAATCGCATAGTACACTTCACAAGCTTCGCAACGCAACAAACGGGGATCAAATCGGAGTTCGGACGAATTTTTTAGAGGCAAAATAAGATGTGTCCGAACTTGTGTCCGAACATGCAAGTTCAGACACTTTACGAGAATTCCTTACGCGGTGTAATAGTACCTGTCCGAACATGCAAGTTCGGATGCATGTTCGGACAGGTCGATTTCTGCAATTTTAAGCCACGTTGTGAAGGCGTGTGAAGAGATAAAACTTTTAATCTCTTCACACGCCATTCTCCTCCACATAACCCCTATTTTCCTCTATAAATACAACCATCTTCCCTCACCATTGCACATTATTATCTCCATCCATTCCACACCCCATTCCACATACATTTTTCATCATCATTTCACACCATTCACACAGCACCTCATCCCATAAATCATTCCATTTCTATACAGTTATTCTGTCCAACCTCTGTCCAAAATATTAGCAGTCAAAATAGTGGAGCTGAATTGAGAGTCGTTTCCAGATGATTTCTTCTACTTCTTATTCTGTCTTCTTTTTAACTATGTTGGGCTAAGAGGATATACTCTGGGTGAAGGTTAATTTATAGTCTGTTTAATTATGTAATTTATGTTCTTACCGGTTTAATTAAATACAGTTTGTTACGATTAAAGCTTTTATCTCGCCTTTTTAATAAATTTCATGAATTTATTAAAATGCTTTACTAAATCTATTTTGATCAGATCTGTGATAAATAGACAGGTTAATTAAGCCGTAAATCTGTAGAAAGCTTATTATCATTTAATAAGTTAGTATTTTCAGACGCAAATATAAATTCTCATACTTAATCCGTTTACATGTGTTTGCTCGAATCTGGATTAGACCGAGCATGTTCTGGTAAATGAGTTCTTTTGAATCTATGATTTAGTCCTTAAGATAATAATAGGAATGTTGCCAAACTATCACAATAAAACCGGTAGACATAGCATAAAAGAGCAGACTATATAAACATGAACCCAGAGTCCCGTTTAATTTATCTTTCACTCAATTAATTTTATCTGCTTTTTTTTAATTTATAAAAACAAGTCAATTAATCCCCCTTTTTGTGACACCGCTTAGGAATTAGATAATTCCCCTTTAGTCCCACGGTTCGATATCCGGTCTCTTCCACTGTACTATACTACTGCGACCGGGATTTTGTTTACAGCCCGTAAGGTATTTTGAGTTTTTAATTTCTTTTTCATTTGTTTTAAATACGTCAGTTCCAACCACTTAGATTTTCCTATCTGCACTGATTATGGCCTCGTTGCATGATTTCCGGCCCAAGTCTGATCGTCGATGACTGTGGCAGGGTTATTTTTGTCGCTCCTTAATTTTCACAACCAATTGACGTACTCGCTCGATCTTTCAGCAAGGACGGACTCCCTCTTGTTTTGTGTAGTGCGCTTGACTCGTTCAATCGAGGGACTATCATAGGAACATCTTCATACTCCAACAAAGAGGATCTTTAGAAATATTTTCAAACAAAGTTTTGTTCGTACTAGACCAGATGTTATATATACAGCTCCTCGTAGCTGTTGTATGAAGCTTAAACACTAGACTCTTCTTCTTGTTGGACCCATAAAAATACCGCATTTCATCATCAAGATCAATAGGGACCACAAAATTCATCCACTTTTGTACAAAATCCATAACAATATGGCTGAATTTGCATCTAAAGAAAAGATGATTATGTGACTCCAACTGATTAAAAAACAAGCACTTTGGGTTCAACCCATATTCATATTGATCAATCTATCCTCCGTGGCTAATCTTTGTGGAGTCAAACCCACAAAATAAAAGAAGAGCAAGGGATTAGACTATATGCCAAATAACATCATTCTATCCCTTATGAGTTGTATGACGACCAAACAGATCATAGAGTTCACAGAGAGAAAGATGTTTCTTATCAGTAATCAGTATAGCCAAATCCCTTCTTTTTCTTGAATACAAAATTTCATCCCTTACATTCAAAAGTCTAGTCCAGCACCATGAATCAATGGACTTTCTTTTGACGTTCCAAATATCATTGTCCTTCAAAAATAGCAGTAACACAATGTAATAAACCAGAATCATACCTATCATTGATCTATAAAATAATTCTTGTAATACTAGCTTCCAAGTTAACACCTCTTTAATATCAAGACCTCCATGATCTTTAGGTTAAGCAATAATAGCCCATGAAACTTGCCAATATCTTCTGCACATATCTTCACTAGACTAGAGGAAGGATATGCAAATTGACTTAATCTTGTTCACCACTATTATTGGGAAGAAAATGATAGAACTCCAAGTTAACACTTTGAATCAGCTTAAGCCTCCTTGAGTAAGAGAGTTTTATAACACTCCAGTGGGTAATGCTACTAGTCATCTTCACAAGAAGCGAGGTGGAATCATCCACTAAGAGTCTATGACTTGCAAAAGGAACCCCTTAAATATCTGAAAGGAAATGGTCTTTCCTGAAATTAAAGCAAGTTGATAATATCTCTTTTATCATGTGATTAGCGGTGAAAATATATATATTTACAAGGGTTTTTTTCCAACCTGCATTTTACATTGCGTATAACATATTTGCACCACTTTGTAGTATTTTATGCATATTAGTGAATATGTACATTTTGATTATATTTTAGGTAAAAAGATCATTTGAGCATGATTCAAGGCTCTACAAGGGCTATTCATGTGCATACTTCTCATATCGCAAGGATCATAACGCAATAGGGGGAGCATTGGATCTATAACGAAGAAAATAGGCCTTGCACAAATTCTCCCCCAAACTGACATTGTTCAATGCCTGGGTTAGAAAATGTATAAGTAGGTAGACAACAGGCACGCAAAAAAAACAAGCACACATGCAGGCAACGAGGAACCTGAGCTGCATGTAGGCCTACACTCTCCTACACGTAATGCACTCCTACACGTAATGCACATAAGCCATGCACGTAATACATGTAGAAAATTTTGGAAGAGTTTTATAGTTGCACCCATGTGAGCATGAGAGGAGGAAAGTAAATCGTATTTGCTCACTTTTAAAATCAGGGTGGGATGGCAGCACACATGCACACAAGAGAAAAAGAGACAGAGACATACTTCATTATGATTATTTGAAACAGACAGTGGTGAACAGGCTGAAAGAGAAAAATAAGAAAAGGAAGAAGGAATCCACCCTCTTTGAAGCTCCATTAATGGCTATCTAGTATCTCTTTGCTCTCTTTTATTTCTCTATGTTTGAGTAATTTCTTTGTGTACCTTAGGATGGTGGTTTGACCCAAAATCTTCAAACATGCTTGTAATACCTACTTTGCTTAAATATAGTTGTTTTGTCTTTATAATTTCATTAATGTGATAAATTGATCACCTATGTGCATTTGTGGTTCCTCCTAATTTCATACATATGTGATTCAGGGATTTTGGTCAAGAGAGAGATAAACCTTAGACTTTTCCCTCTTTAATTAGTCGGTGAATTCTATTGCTATTGCTATTGCTAAGGACTTGTACTTAATGATATTTAGTGATTTAAACCTAACCTAGCCAAAGGATTTATTGAGCTTAGAGTTGGCTGATTACACCTTCCTTTGGTAAATTTCCATCCAATCCACTAAAACACAATTTTAGTTTAATTGTTTGTTTCTTTATTAGTGAACAGAATAATCTAGTATGCCTCTGGCTAAACCCATATTTATTGCTTTTAATTCAATTGCTAAGTACCGAGACTAGGGAGATAAAACCAATTTTCTTGTGCATACGACACATGTTGTACATCGAATAGGTGCACTTGCTTACTCTTAGCACATATTTATATAGTATTTGCTCAACATCCTGCTCCCCCATGCCCCAAATAAACTGAACACTTGGCAGCGCTAATAGATGAGCCAGAAGCTAAAGAAAAATCAGTTACTTTATATTTAATATTTCAACTGGCTTGATATCACCATGACAAAACATAGAAAGATCATCCACAAAACACATATGAGTGAGATTAGCCTATTTATATCTAGGATAGAAGCGGACTCCTTTGGGCAGATTAGATGTTCTCCTGCTAAAATACTCCATACAAAGGATAAAAAGAAGAGGAAAGAGAGGGTCTCCTTGCCTTAAACCTTTTCCCCTTGAAAAGGCCATGGATATCTCCTTTGATAAGCAAAGAGAAGCATGAAGTACACGCACAAGTCATAATCATCTCAACCAAAACTTTGCTGAAGCCGAAACCAAGCACTGTATTCTTAAGGAAACTTCAGTCCACAAGATCAAAAGCTTTGTGAATGTCCACCTTAAGAGTACATCTGGGAGAGACATTTGATCTCTGGTAAAACTTAACAATCTTTTGACACATAAGAACATTATGAGCCAAACTCCTATTCTTGACAAAAGCACCTTGCCAATCTTTGACCTAAGGAAGAACTTCCTTAATCCTTTTGGCTGAAATCTTACAAATGATAATCTTATAAATGATCTTATAAATACATTGTTGTAAGATATAGGTCTAAAATCTTTCACATATGTGGGGATTGCAGATGTTAGGAATGAGGACAATTATAGTAGCATAAATTTACTTAAGAATCTTTCCCAAGTTGAAAAAATCTTGAACTGCTCTCCAAACATCAGAATCTATAATGTTACAAGAAACTTTGAAAAACATGGCATTAAAGTCTTCAGGTCCAAGAGACTTGTTGTTGTTGATAGAAATAAAGGACATCCCAAACTTCTTCCTTTGTAACAACCGCCCAAATATCAAGGGCTATCCGTGACATTGAAGCCACTCATGGAGAAAATGATGATTGATCAGAGTCCTCTTTACATACACAGAACCCAACAGGTTCTGATGAAAAATCCAGAATATGATCTTTGATGCCAGCCTCTTTATCAATTATGTTACCAAGACTATCATACAAAACATGAAAGTTGGACTTGACTTTCCTAGTGTTCATCATGCTGAAGAAATATTTTGTGGTGTCATCACCCAACTAAATTCAAGTGATCTTAGCTTGCTAAGCAACTTGAGTAGGCAAAAGCTTGTTTTTCTGCATATATTGACTCAAAGATCTTTTTCCATGTTGATATTATTCTGATTGAATAAATCTTTGGAAACAATATGCAACCTCTGTTGGATCTGCTTTATTTCCATTTGTAATTTCCCATATTTCTCCTTGTTTAGCAATTTAAGCTTAATCTTGATCAACTGAAGCTTTTTTCACAATCTGAAACATAATGCAACCATTCATCTGATTAGTCCAAGCACCTTTGACAATATCAAAGAATTGATAATCAGCACACCACAAACTCCTAAATCTAAATGGTCTTAACCTATTATCTGTCAGAGATGGTCTTTTGTCGGTATGTAAATTATACAAAAATTTCAAACTATGTTATATTAAAAACTTAAATTATAAATATATTGTTATTATATAATATAAAAACGCTTTATATTATATTAGTAAAATTAAGTTGGGTTAAGTAGTCTTAAATCGGGTTCGTTTAGGGACAACTGTTGAGGGTTGTTGTTGGGTCCTGCTACTGGAAATTGTGAAGTTGTCAATTGATGGTTTTGAGAAGTGGTCAGCAACTGGTTTTGGTATTTGGTGGAACGTCTGTCGGTGGTTTTAAAATGTACAAAAGGTTGTTGTTGGGTCTTGCTGCTGGAAATTGAGAAGCTGTCTGCTGATGGTTTTGTAGAAACTGTGAGCAGCTAGTGTTTGGTGTCTGGTGTTTGGTGGAATCCCACTGATAGATCGCAAAAGGTAAAACAATGTTGCTAGTTATTGTCCCCAAACATAGTCATAATGTCATATCGGTACCAAATTTTATTATTTTGAATAGAAACTTTTTAACCTAAATTTATTGTAGGTTTTCACATTTCATATCACATTAGTTCGACTCGTCTAACTTATTATAATCAACATTACTCATCCTCAAACACTATTTACATGAGTAATACTAGTCACCAGGGATGTTAATCTTGACCCGACCCCAAAATCTAACATGAAGATCAGCATATAAACTTTAGGGTTCGGGTTAGGACATTCAACCTGAATTTATTTTCGAGTTGGGTCGGGATGATTTAGATATAACCCGTAGCGGGTCAAGTCGAACCCGGGGTGGATTGGGTTGAACCCGTAACCCGGTTAATATATGAAAGCAGTATATTTTGTTTAAATCGTGTCGTTCAATTACTTTCAACAGAGTTTTTTTATCCTCATTTATGTTTGTTGTTATACTTATTTTAAGTTTACAATTGTTGGATTACATGTTATTTTTTAATTTTCTTAATTTTTTAGTCACTATCAAATTGGTTTTTGAGTTATAAATAGGTCAATGATCGGGTTAACGGATTGGATATTCGGGTCATCTAAATAGGTAAACGTAAGCCAAACGAGTTGGGTTTAGGTTGCTTTGTTTTGTTTTGACGGGAGTAGGTTCAGGTTGATGAAATTAAATCCATAACGGATTCAGATTTTGTTCGGGTTGAATAAAATTACTTCCATATATTGTGCTTAACCCAACCAAAACCTGTTTTTAACAACCATGCTGGTCACCGCATTCTGTTCAAAATCGGTCTAGGATTTTCTGGCATCAGAGAAGGGGATACAGACTATACAGTGCAAGTGTTAGGTGATCCATCGTCATCACCACTTCAATTATATTTTATTCCATTTCACCCTTTTGATCGATGTTAAAAGAACATCCGAGCTGTATATTTGAACGACAACATTATCTAGTGGTGGACCCAAGTTAAAATTTGAGATACATTTTTAGTAAAATAAAATTTTAAATCAAAATATGCAATATTGGAAATAAAGTATAAAACAAATTTGGATGTTTTTTTTATCTGTCTTTACTATCTATAAATAGTGTCATCGTAAATCGGTAAAAATATTTGCTCTACATATACGTATTATCACAAATCAATTAATTTCTCATCTTGATGTATGTCATGAGTGATAATATTTTTTCAGCTAACTATAAGTTTCTAACATGCACTATTTTCATTACACCTTTTACATCTCTACCATGCAAATGTGTAGGTCGGCAATATCATCAATATTGATTTAAAAAATGGCTCTTAATTCTACAAGCATGTCTTTTCAAACCGTCCCCGAAATATAATATTTGGTCGACAGTTTTTCAATCAGTTGTCAATCAGTACTACTAATGTGAATAATGGAAGTGAGAAAATGTGAAATTGTAAAAAAAAAAAATCTGAATGTTCCTGATTGATTAGACATAAGACATTATTGTACAGATGTCGGTAACTCTCATAATAAGAGACCAAAACATTAAATGAAGGTAACTTTAAAATTACTAACAAATGAGGGAAAATGTAGTTCTTATAACCTGTCCAATAAACATCTTTCATAAATGAAATTCACAATTACACATACATAGATGATGAAACCTAATTAAAGTGAAGAAACATTTTTTTTTTCATGATCAATACAAAACATGGCAATAAAAGAAAAAAAACTCGTGCAAATCTCATACAACTACAATTGATTCAACCCCAACCCAACCCAACCCAAACGACAAATTAAAATCTCGGAGAGGTCGTTGTCATAATTAATTTCCTCAATTAGGCAGCGGAGGGGAGCACGTCATAGTTGTTGTGATCCATGAATAAGGTAGAGTAGATAACAGCAGCGACGGCAGAACCAGCGAATGGTCCAAGCCAGTAAACCCAGTGGTTATCCCATGTCCAGCTCACCACAGCTGGACCAAATGAAACTGCTGGGTTCATTGATGCACCGTCGAATGCTCCACCGGCTAAGATGTTTGCACCAACTATGAAACCAATTGCGATGGGTGCTATAATACCGACATTACCCTTCTTTGGGTCAACGGCTGTGGCGTAGACTGTGTAGACTAGACCGAATGTCATGACTATCTCGAAGACTAGGGCGTTCCATACTGACACGCCGGAGGAGAGGGAGAATGCGGATGTTGTCTGCATTAATTAGAGGGTAATTTAGTTAATTAGCAGAGTTAATTGGTTTAATTTTAAACTACGTAACTATTTTTTGTTTATTTTGCTGGTTGATAAATAAGAGTACCACTGGATGGATTAATTTTCACTAGCTTATCTTGCGTGTTTTAAATAGATAAGTTAATTAGATGTATAGATAGGTTATTAGTAATTACCAATCCACCAGTGGAAAACTTGAGTAGCAAGCAAGCAATGACTGAGCCACCACACTGTGCAATCCAGTACATAACACTTCTAGCAAGACTAATATGTCCTCCAAGAAAAGCACCAAAAGTAACCGCAGGGTTAACATGTCCACCGGAGATATTAGCAGCAACGGAGACACCAACAAACAGTCCAAAAGCGTGTGCTATGGAAGCAGCCACTAATCCAGCTGGAGTAGTTGACCCATCATCAGTCAACTTATCTGTTCAGGTGGACGTAAAAAACAGTTAAGTCATACAAAAACATATACATATACTTAAGATTAAGAAGAGTAGTTAATTTTGTCTTACTGAATGCCATGCCGGAACCTTCCCCTGCAAACACGAAGATAAGTGTGGAGAAAAACTCAGCTGCGGCAGCCCTTAAAGCGTCGGGATGGCCAGCTTCCCTTGGATGTCCAACGGCAATTCTGTTGAGAGGCATGATTGTAAATCTAAACTCGACCTTGCTCGTTTGGTTTAGTGCGCTGTTGAGAGTGAGACGTGGACCATTTTATAGCAAATGGTGTTGTGTGGATGAGTTGTCACTGACTGTGCAGATAGATAGCCGCCCGCCCGCCCGGTCTGGGAAACCGGTTCACAGATCTCCCTCTTTTTTTTCTTTCTTTCTTTTTAATGAAAACCATTGTTCAATGAGGGACCAGGACCACCACAAGAGCTCCCCAATGGAATATAGTTGTTGGATAGATCAGTAATTATTGCTTTATTTACATTACTGGCCTTTAGCCTCCAAAATGCTGTGCGTTCGCCACGTGTCCTGAAACGGATATGAAAGGTCGATTTCCTCTATCGAACGGTGGATAATGGACAATCGTTGGCGGTGAAGGATAACGGGTTTTGATCAATGATTGAAGCAGTAAAAACTTTGGGGTTTTTGGATCGACGACGACACACCGACCAATTTGAGTGGGCTGGGCCCTTTATTTATTTTTTTTGGAAAAGGACTCAGGGTCGTCTTCATGCGTTGTACGGGGCTCCACAACTGCAATATTGCTTGCCAATGCCATGTGAGAAAATATTTTGGCACAGTCCCAGTCACAGTCACAGTCTCCATCCCATCCAATAAGGCAGGCAGGCAGGCAGGCAGGCATTACAATACGACTACAATTCAAAACTACTACCACAGTGTCATCCGATTTCGTTGGTATGTCGTGCCGCCCACCGCCACCGCCACCGCCTAAAAGCCGTGAGCACGTACACTAGCGGCGGGGATATATATATATATATATATATGCTATGATTCTCTACTGTGAAACTTGTGATATCTAGGGGTACTAACATTATTCAATTTTGATTTTGATGTTGTTTTTTTCGGATATGTACGGCGGGGATTTCATCCTTGTGTTTAAAATCTTTGGACGATTCGTGAACAACAAACGAACTAATGTTACTTCTAGTTTTACACACGCATTTGTCATCTTCTTTATAAATTATAAAGACTGGGAGGACATAACTTTATGTGTAGAGTATTTCACTGAATCTTAACGATAAATTTTTTCGAACCGGGAACTAGAATACCACTCTGACCAAAGCCATGGACCTTGGCTCAATAATGAAGATAACATAACCCGACCCATCATCTAATATATTAATAAAGGTCATACTCATAATAATTTTTTTTTTTTTTGAAAAGAAAAGGTCATACTCATAATAATTAGTAGATAAGTGAGCGCATTCTTATAATATTAAACTAAGTTAAGAGATTAGATCCCACCCTAGCTATTTTTTATGTTGCATATATATATGGCTAATCCAGAAACAACAAAAAGAGATATCCAGCCGGTTTAAGAAAAGCTGACAACTCAAACCCATCATGATTAATTAACTATTCTAATGAATTATCAAACTGATCATCCTGATTGGATCGGGCTTCGCTTTTTCCAAATTAATTTAAGTCTTTCTTTCAGCCTGCTGTATTCCTACAAACTTGTTAAACCTTTTTTGTTTGTTTTTATTTGGTTCGAAATCGAATATCCTTCTTTTTGTTTCACTACGTACTCCATTAATTCGTACTACTATTCTTTATCTTTTCTAATGTTTAGTTTATGTTATCCATTTTAGTTTGTTTAACATGGTCGGCTCAGTTGGAATTGGATATACATAAATTCATTATTAAAAGGATATGACCAACACCCACTAATTAGCTTTCTTAATTTTGGGTGGTACTTTTGCGCGCGGGTCATTGTCTTTTAAGGGCACTTCTTTATTATTTATTTTGCAAAACTTGCTTATGAGTTTTAATTAGTTTGGAGTTGTTACTTCCTTTGATGTATGTCATTTGGGGTCATGTAGATGTTATCCTTCGTAATATGGTAAATACTATGATATAAAGAAGAAAAAAAAAGTGAATATGGATGAGTTTAAAGTGTCTGTATCCTCAGCCATAAGATTGTGTAATCAATTCCACTTCATATGACGCAAGAAATTATCTATGAAGATGACTAGTTAGTATCGACCGCAGGCTGGACAAATTAATCTCCACCGAAAATTACATGTTACATGAGATGAAAAAGACGTGATTCATTTGGATCCAATTAATAACAACTTTGTTTCAAAAAAATAAATGTATAAATTATTCCTTAGCAACTAGCTACACCATGCTGTCCTTTTCCAGGAATAGCAACACTCTGTTGTTTTAACCTTGTAGAAGACAAGAAAAGATCCGCAAATCTTCGAGCCCAATCTAGAACCTTATAATACATCTTTAACTCTTGAAATAAGACTGTCTTGAGCAAACACTATTGAAATAAGACTGTCTTCAATACTAAAACAATATGGTGACCCCGGCGCTTGCGCCACGGTATAATATGGCGATAGGATGAGATTGGAGAAAAAACAAAACAGAAAAATATGACAAAGACGGTTCAATCTTGACTGTAGCCCTCTGTTTTCTCTTTTCTTTATTTTTTTTAATTCCTCCCTCTGCCACGTGAGAAAAAATAGAAGATGAATTTTTTTTTTTAAATCCTCCCTCTACTATGTAGAGAGAAAAATTAGGGGATTGAATTTTTTTTTCAAAATATTTTAACTCATAAAACATAAGTGCAAAAATAATAAAATTTATATCATTGTTCATCATTTTTCGTGCTCTTCAAAACAAGATGCATCATGGATATGTTTTGGTAAACTTTAAATTTTATATTTTTAGAATGAGTATGTTAGGTATTTTTAAAGTGAATCTTATTCATTAGCAAAATGAATCTTCTTTAACAATAAAATGAACCTTATTCATTAACAAAATGAATCTTGCCCCAAACACTCTAAATACCACCATTGTAAAGTTAAAAAAGTCGAAGGCATTTGTAAGACCCTAAACCCTACACTACAAACCCTAAAAAACTGTCGTGTCAGTGACAACAATATAAAGTGTAGAACTAATGCCAAAAAGATTACCCTACCTCCCCCCCCCCCCCCAAATACCAAAAAAAACCACCCTAGGATAGCTAAAAACGTCGAAGGCATTTTTAGGGTTTGAAACCCTAAACCACAAACGCTAAAAAACTGTCGGGTCAATGACGACAATATAAAGCGTAGAACTAATGTCAAAAAGATTACCCTACCTCCCCCCAAACACCCTAAAAACCACCCTCGCATAAGTTTGTGGTAGGATTAACTTTTACTAGTATTAAACAAAATATTCACTTTTCTTAAACCTTTGATTCGCCTTTAAAAAACCTTTCATTCACTTTTCTTAAACCTCTGATTCACTTTTTTAAAACCTCTTATTCACTTTAGTTAAAACAATTTCTATTTACGAGAATCACTTTTCTTAAACCTTTGATTCACTTTTCTTAAACGCATGATTCACTTTATTAAAACCTATGATTCACATTTCTTTAACCTCTTAATCACTTTAATTAAACAATCTATGCTTACGAGATTCACTCTTATGACTCTGATTCACTTTGTAACAACTTGTGATTCACTTTTTAACAACATTTGATTCACTTTTCTAAACTCTCTGATTCACACCAGTCAAACAATCAGAATCACTTTAGTTAAACAATCTCTGTATGAGATTCATTTTTTTAAAACCTCTTATTCACTTTTAAGCAACTCTCTGATTCACTTTTTAACAACCTTTGATTCACTTTGTAATAACCTTTGATTCACTTTTCTTAAACTTAAGATTCACAATGAATCTAAAAAAATATGTACATACAAAAAATAAAATTTTTATAAATTATCAAAACATATTCATGTTTGGTCTTATTTTGAAGAGCACGAAAAATGATGAACACTGATATAATTTATTTTATTTTTGCACTTATATTTTATAAGTTATGATATTTTGAAAAAACAAAAAAATTAGAGAAAATTCACGATATACCCCTGTTTTCTTTCGTAATTCACAATATACCCCTGTGATTTACGTAATTCAACTTTAAACATGCATTTGTCAAAAATTGATGAAACTTTACATGGACGATGTTGAAGTGTTATATTTTGGTCCAATATCAAATTTGATGTTTTTTAAGCTCACATGTGACCTGTGGGACCCAATGAATATGTGATTGTTCATTGGGTCCCACATGTCACATGTGAGCTTAAAAAACTTCAAATTTGATATTGGACCAAAATATAACACTTTTGCATCGTCCATGTAAAGTTTCATCAATTTTGGACAACATTTAAGCATGTTTAAAGTTGAATTACTAAAACCACAAGGGTATATTGTGAATTACGAAAGAAAACAGGGGTATCTCGTGAATTTTCCCAAAAAATTATCTCTCCTCTTCTCTCTCCTCCTCATGTGTAGCGTAGAATGTTAACAAATTTCCCTTTTTTTCTTATTTTCTTTATTTCCCTCTAATAGAATGTTAACATATGACATGATAAAATACCAAAAATAACTATCTCCATATTACAAGGTGGCTTCAGCTCATGTTCGAATTTGCGTACTAAAAAGCAACAACATATCCTTAACAACCTTATAACACCATTACTCATCAATCCCCATCATTGGATATTATTTTCTAACCTTAAACTAGGTTTTTTTTGTCAAAACTGCACTATGTCCGAACTTGTGTCCGGACATCAATGTTCAGACGCAAGTCGAGACTCCAAAGGTGAAACCAGACGAATGTCCAAACTTATGTCCGAGCTTCAAAGTTCGGACACAAGTCGAAGCAAAATCAGAGGGGAAAATTCGAGTGTCCGAACTTGTGTCCGAGTTTCAAAGTTCGGACACAAGCCGAAGCAAAATCAGAGAAAGGAGAAGGGTGTGTCCAAACTTCTGTCCGGACTTACATGTTCGGACACCATTCGAGACTTGTAAGTCGGACTCGTCCTCGCACCCCATTCGAACATCAAAGGTCGGACGGAAGTTCGGACACAGGTTAAAATTCAGAAACCTTAGGCGCAACAGGGCATGTCCAAACTTCCAAGTTTGGACGGAAGTTCGGACATGCCGGAAAACTCAGTTAACAGAGGCAATTTCCACCCTGAAATGCACTCCTAACAACCCACACTCACTCCTTGTTTCACAAGTCACAAACACCACCCCTTTTTCTTGAATTTCCAAGTTACCAAGCATCATTATGCTATAAATTTTGCACTCTCTTATCTCCATTATCCCTCTACCATTACAAAGCCATCATTCCACTCTACTCAACACTAAACACCCAATTGAACACCTAAGTTCTTTCTTACACCAAGCCATCATCAAAACACTCATTTTCTACTAGAATTTCGCCATAACCTCCCCACAAACCTTACACATCCATTTCCTCAATACACATCCTCTTCATTCCTAATCTAGCCACACCCTTTCAAGGGTCCTAACAGCACACAATAAATCCTCAAATTCCATCAACAAGAATGTAATCACCATAATCTCCATAACCACAATATCAACCACAAACTCGAAACATTTGGCTCTTAAGGCCCTCAATTCAACCATTAATTCTAAAACCTCTCTCAAAAATCAATCAAACACATTTCCAACATAGATTTCAAATCCTTAACTTAGGTTCTTTAATTTGTTCACCCATCCCAAACTCTACAACCATTAAGAACAAGTTTTGAGGTAGATTTCTTACCTTAATTCACAAGTCTTTCCTTAATTCTCCTCTTGCTCCTCATCTCCTCAAAATCGGTCAAGAGGGAATGGAGTTTCCAAACTCCATCCCAACATTCAAGAACACAAAACATACTCAATTAATTACCTAAACCCTTAGAAAATCTCAATTCAATTAGAGGGCTTAGAACACAAGTTAGGGTTTACCTTTTTGAAGCTTTAAGAGGGGTTCTCACCCTTGAATCAAGAAGGGGACTATTCCACCATCGAAGGGTTGAAATGAAGCTCAAAATCAAGAAGAAAAACAACGTATCAACATGGTGAAAAATCGGTTACACCCAGAGATGAAGGAAAAATGACTTTTTCTTGGAAATTTTTACCTTAGAAGGAAGAGGAGACTCCAAGCTCCACAATGATGCCATTACCTCTTCAAATGGGGAAAACCCATGGAGGTCAACTTCATCCTTTTGGAATTTCAAAAAGAGAGGATGATAGAGGAGGATGAGAGGAAGAAGAATATGTAATTATTTTTGTGATTGGAGCTTGTATGAAGCTTAGGCATGGCATTGTAGTTGGAGTAGCCATTGGAGAAGGAGGAGAGAAATCGGTGGCTTAGGGGAGAAGATGGAGCCGGCTGGGAAGAAAGAGAGAGAGGAAAGAGAGAGGAAAAAGAAATAAAGGAGGAGAGAGAGGGAAAAAGGGGTACTTGTACCCTTTTGCTTTTGGGCTCTTTTGACTTAATTAATTAGCTAGCTAGTCAAGAGTGTGAGAGGGCTGTCTACATTAATAAAACCGGCCCACTAATGTATACACACTGGAGCGTTTTTCGTCTTTTACAGAAAACGCTCGTTTATTTACCCGGTTTAACACTATTCACTAACCGGGACCGTTTTTCGGAATTTTCTCGTTTCTTTTATTTTAATGGTTATTAAACTCTCATTAATATTAAATTATAGTTACATAATCAACTATAATTTTTACAGGGTCATTTAACTGTTTAAAGTCACGTTTTCAGGTTTCCTTGAAAAACGCGCTTTAAAACTCTGTTAGCGTTTTAACGCATTGTTTGGATCCGTTTTCTTCCAGAGATTTTTCCCACATGTTCTTAGTGTGTAATTAAGGTATAGAAATATATTTATAACCCTAATGAAGGTTATGTACCTCCTAAAATAATTAAATACGTGTTTTCACGTTTTGTGACTTTTACGCATCTTCTTCTTCTTTTTGGTTTTTATTTCTTCACCAATGATCTTAAGGACTTAATTAGCCTTAGAAAATCATAATTACATAATTATTTAACACATTAAGGTTTGGGGTATTTCAATCTACCCCCTTAAAAGAACTTCGTCCTCGAAGTTCACACTTCCTAGGCATCATTTGAATTAGACACAGGGATTACTTGTAAAATAAAACTTCTATAACCCAACATACTTTTACATAACAACCTCAGACTTAACAGTCCGGGTAACATATCCACATCCACACATGTCATACTTACATAATAACCTCGGACTCGACGGTCCGGGTAACATAGCAATATTTAGACACTTAGGTCTTGGTAACATAACAACCTCTAGACACATAGGTCTAGGTAACATAACACTTTCGGAAATCAACCACATTAGGACTCAAGGTCAAAATAATATTTATTACACATATCACACAACATGTCTTAGCATGTATAACAAACAGAAATACCTTTTCCATCTCTCCATGGGCTCGGTCCTAAGACTACAGGACGTTACAGTCCTCGAGTCCCATGTCGAGTACATATACACTGTGATCCCGCAGAACCCGGTCGCGATGGACACCTTCTGGTCCCCGTTCCTTTGGGAGATCAAAACAATCACATACATTTTTAAAATATACTTCTCATGCCACCGGTCCGAAGACAAAGGCTCCCACGTCCTCAGCTCGTGAGCAAGTAATACGAAAATATTCTTTATGGGGTTAGGTATAACAAATCCTTTATTGGAAGGATACAAATTGAAAATCCTCTATAAGGTCAAGTAAAATAAATCCTTCCTTTGAAAACACCATTTAAGAATTTGGAAATATTATTTGAAGTCTTGAAAATACCGATTGAAAATTTGAAAACACCAATCTAAAATCCTTTTTGAAAAACGCCATACAACTTCAAGTCCAATTTTTGCTAACTGCATCTTATTCTTAATGTGATTATTTGCGACCACTTATAGGGAGCTTCAGGAGTCATCCAACCCTGATGTGATCGGCATCAGTGTTGAACTATCCTTCCACCCCAATTTGTGTCCGGCTTCCCTTGATCTCATGATAATCAAGTTTCACCTCCCAATTCATTTTCAAACAGAAACTAATTCAAGCATGTACCATTTTCTATCTTTTAATCCATCTAGTCATAATCATCACATCTCTAAGGGTGGAACTCTGTCCATCGATCATCTTCTAGATTTATCTTAAATCAAGTTACCTAGGGAATTTAATTCTCACTAGGTTCTATGTTGGTGTCATACCTCTTCATAAATCACAATACTGTATGTATATACTTTTATCAAAATACAATACACGGTTTTACATTTAGTATTATATGAACATACATAGTCGGGGTTTTAGTTCCCCGGGAGTTTCTTACTCCCTTACACTTGTACTCTCACACATAACAGTTAACAAGGTATATACATTCATTTCAATGGTATTCACATATTTTGTGCGCAATTACCATAATTAAACCATGAATGAATACGTATGTTCATGTACCATACGCACCAATCATCAGAACAAAGTGTTTTATGTTATACATCACATCATAACAAATTATTTTGTGCTATGCACAACATAGTTCACGTACACTTGTACGTTAAAACACACTAAGCGGTTTTAGGCTCTACCCCCCTTAAAAGGGATAACGCCCACGTAATCAATCACTGAACATTGATTTAAAATGTTCTGCCGCCTTGAAGTGTTTTAATTTCCACGCGGTCTGTTATACAATGTGTTCTGGTTAGAGGGTCTTAACCATATTGGTGGTTTATTCCCTAAACCAAGAATTCTCATTGGAGCTTATTTAGCTCATAATCGGTTTTCGATTCTGGCCTGTCATGTTTCTAGGCATTGGTTATTAGCCATTTACCCATATTCACTATGCCCATTCCACATTTGAATCACTGGCCTCTGCTGCGCAACTCTGATAACTTAGAGCTTAGTTTGCTTCATTCGTTATTCTTAATGTATTGTACATCTCCCATTTATCACCTTCATCTTGGTAATAATGGTTTCTCAACCGACGCGTGGTATCTCTTACCGTGAGCGAATTCGGTGAGTTACAAACTTCCTATCCACTTCTGTGATAGTTCGCTATGTATACCGCTAAGTATTCCTCAATGTTTGACTTAATTTCTTCTGACTTACTGTTGGTTGAGATTGAGCTAGTGCTCTCTCGATTATTTCCCACACTTGAGGTATATTCTATACCAATATTTGGTATTTCGTGTTACTGCAGTCACTTATTGCTATTCTATTCATGCCACCATAATTGGTTCTGTACCAGTACTCTCTCATTGATACGACCTTGCATTTCCTATGCCTTGGTCTTATGACGTTATAAGTCTTTGGTTGTTCTACCACAATTAACATCTTCTCAATTCCTAGCTATCTCACTCGATCATTACCGCGCAAGCGCAATACCAAAACACTCAGTCATACAGAGTGCAGAGGCATAAACTCTTGGCAGTGAATCTCTTATGCGATTGCAATAGGAATTCATACTGTGTTTCCCTGTGATTCTTATCACATAATACTGGTTACTGGCTTATTGCCTAGTTTATTTGCTATCACTTACCGTTGTATCTCCACTGGGTTTAACTCATAGCTATGCTTAGTTGCCATATTATCGTTTAACAATTCTTATATAATGGTCGCTTATTGCGCACCGTATCCTTACTCATTATACTGCATCAACTTACACTGCATCCGCTATTATATTAGCTTTTGCCATTGCACTGTGTTTCACCACTTATTTGGCTGATTGCTGAATACGCTATTATTCGAGCCTTATGCTCCATGAGCGCTATTTACTCTACATTTAGTATCACACACCTATGGTGGTTGCTATTAAACTTACTACTCTTCCGGTCTCCACAATTGGTACAAACGCTTCTATTCGTATTATTCTTATTCAAATTATCCTTCGGTAATAACCATATGGTCAATCCTTAGCATCTTTATTGAGCTTGGTTCACATAACTACCGCTCCCGCGGTTTCACAATATCGGGGGGTATCCCCACTCTTAAAGCAGTGGTTCGTTCTCCGCCCTATTTATTTGTATAACATAACCTCCTTCAATCGATCAAATTTACATAACACATATGCTTGTGGCTTATAAGCCTTACTGCCTCAAGTTTTGCTCATTGTAGACTGTTCACACATTTACTTCTCTGCACAACATTACATGGTTTGGAGGTTGTATTGGGCTCCCTGACAAGGTCGTTGCATCATGCTTCCTTATATGGGATGCCCCTTAAGAATGTCCGTTTACCTCGTGACGACTTATGCTTAAACTGGGTATTAGTTTCAACCCTTGCGCTTCTGTCACGTTATCTCGTTCAACCATTGTTGATTCAAACACCCTTCAGGAGCGCTCCTGGGTGTTACTAAGTTATGCCATTACATCTAGCTTTTATACGTTTAGTTAAGTACATCGCTTTGCGTTCTTAGCTGGGTTTACTATCCTCTTCTGTGAAGATTGATATCTCCTGGCAGTCTAGATGATCATTCCGGGAATTTCATCCCATTCGTTGCACAATAACGTGTCCATATTTGGCATTAGCCTCATCATGTATAGGCTGGGTATCTGTTCCAGCTATCATGTTTATTCATCGGGAATCTTGAGACATCTGAGATGTCTTTACTTACTAGTTAGTGCGCTCCGCGCTTCTTGACTCAGAAACATTTCCTAGAAATGGATTCACTAATCCTTTTAGTCACCTTAACTTAACTGGGTTCCTTTACTTCAACCATTCTTGGCAATTCGTTGCACTTGTTTAACTTTTACTGCTGACCGTAGTATGGAGTCGACTACTTCCTGTGTTCCTGACTCCACTCGTATACATATGTGGGGTACCCTATTGATACATTTCTACTTGCCCGATTAACCCATAAAAGGTCTGTCAGGCCCACAAGCTCCTATCGGAGTGCGGTCGTCCCACATTTCAGTTAGTACACTCGCAGTGTCCGTCACACGCCTAGGTGAAGTATTCTGTTGTCAACTCCCTCATATCATCCTATGATAATATGTATTCCGTGCTTCCCGAACTTAATCAAGGGAAAGTCTATCCACTGTTGTATTACCATGAACTCAATCCATTCCCTCGGGTTGTTACCCTTGGGTTTACCGGTTTCCTTTCCGGTTATTCAAAGGTAAACTGGGTATAACTTACCTACTGTGTGGCGCTAAGGCCGGTGTAGGTCCTATGGTTTTGATTTTTAAAGAAAATACGGAGTTTGAAGAAAATTTGGCTTAAAAGAAGCTTGAGATGAATATGAGTTGGAAGAAAAATTTGGGTGTGAAAACGGTTTGAAATAAGTCTGAGTTTAGAAGAAAAACTGGGTTTAATAGAAAATCCTCCCCGGTATTTAAAATGTCTTCACGCTTTGACCAAGTCGAGCTTTCCGTTGACCGGTATATCTTCACATTCAATGGTTAGGCCACTGAGCCCTTCTTGGTTTCACTCTTCACTTCCTTCAACAATACGGTACCTTACTAGGTACTTTATAGTCATCAATCCTTCCCGAATAGCCCCATTATAGCGGCACTTGCAATAGCAAGTGCGCCATGCTGGCTGGCTATCGGTTCAACATGTGCTGGTTGCGATAGTGCTTACATCACTACCGTATTCGGTGGCCTTGTTGGCTCTTCCTTTGACCTTACAACCTTGATAGTAGAACATCCAAGCGACTCTCAATAGTCTTGACATGGTAGTCGTTAACTAGGGTGACTCTCCACCCACTTAACTTTGTGTTCTTCCTTAACGTCCGTCCCCACACATTCTCCGTGGTTACCGAAACTCGATTCTTATTTAGGTACTACTTAAGTCTTATTGAAGTATGCCTCACTAATACTCCCACAGTTGTCTAAACTGTGATAATCGGATATTACAACCTCTTTGGCATTGTAGGGTTGGAATCCTCCGTCCTTAACTAGTTCCTTAGTCGGTTACTATACCATTGTCGGTATTATTTAACATTTGTGTTCCCGTAGACATGTGTCTCGGGTTTGTTGCGTCTCCATTGTCTGCTTCTGTGCACAGTTAATGCTTTCTTCCTTGTTGGCTGGGTTTCCTCGACTGCTAGGCATGTCGACCCAGGTCGCCGGAAATTTCAGTCTCCTATGCATATGATTCTTCATTCTTCGCTATTAAATGCGGTTAACATTGTTCAAATGGGTACCGTCTCGGGATTCTTACTCTTGGAATCTACCGTATGACCGGTTCTCCGTACCTACAGATATGCTTAACAACAGCCAGATCGGGTTTCCCCGAGTATGAGAGGGCTTCCATCTCTCTGGCGTCCTTTCCCAAGTTATAAAACAGGGATTGTGGAGGGCGGGATGGATATTGTAGGTTTCCAGTACACGCTGGTAATTCCTAACTAGCGTATTTCTCACGCTATCACTCAACCCTTAACCCAAAGTACCAAAATCCTAACTCGGTACTTCCTAAGCTCGGTAATTCAGTCATCAGAGCGATACTTCACGATGTTAAGTGGGTTATAATGACACTTAAGTGGGTGAAAAGTTGTAGAAAAATGTGAAAGTAAAATAAGTTAAAACATGGAGTTATTTAACTAGTAACGGGGTTAACCATGAACAATATACTGTAAACAATTATGTTACCCCAATATTAATGAAAGTAATTATAATGTTACCAGTTGATCAAAGATTTTTCGAGGAACACGTGATGGCACGTTAGAGTGAACCCTCGGCGACAGGTATGGTTTTCTTGCAACCTGTGTCCTACCGGGTTACACCGGTTGTATGCCAACTTGTTTTTCTGTGTGTTTGCCACTTTGCAAGATTAAGCATGAAATGAGTTTACAGTAGTTCATTAATGTGGCGTAAATAATTCTGATACCGTTTAACCTTAATTATGTGTTAAACCGTAGTTAACCATCTATAGGATCACATAAGAGATCGGTATTCGGATTAAACGTCCCAACCTACGGGAACGTTCTAACTACGGCTATCCGTGCGTTAGTGTATGTTGTGGTTGTGTGTGATGTGTGTGGCTTCGTTTAGTAGTGTCATTTAATGAATGTTGTTGTCCATATTGTCGAATGGTATGATACATCCCTTGTGTGTGATTAACCAAACTTGTAACACCAAAAGGTGTATATATGTGATAAGTTCCATAAAGGAACTTCTAACTAATATGTATATATTATGGGGGGTGAGGAATCCGGTCGTTCCGGTCGCGCGTGTTGTTTGGGAGTTGATATATATATATATGTGAATTAACTCCCACTCTGTTATGTTATGGTTGTTTTTCCTTCTTGGATTACAACCACCCTCAAGCTTAACCAAGGCTAATTATCTGACTCACGTCGGATTAGGGGGAATATGTGTAAAATGTGTACGGTTCTATATTAAGACCGGGATAGCTTAACCAAAGCTATTATCTGACTCACGTCGTACTAGGGGAATATGTGTATAATGTGTACGGATCTATACTAAGGCCGACCCATCCAAGTAAAGTAAATAGGTACGGTGTGCAGACTTACATTTAGTCCGACACACCTTAAGTACAGTGTACGTTCTCTAAGAAGAACGATGGGGTGTTGTGTACGTGTTGTTACGGGATATGCGCGGTGATGTTGAGTAAGCTGATAACCAAAATCAACCCAAATTCAGTGAAAGGAATAGTTGTAGCCCGATCAATTCGGTGAGTGTTGCTTAGTAAGAATTAAGTCCCGTTAAGGTAGAGCCCTCTAGGGACAAAGAATACAATAAGAAGATCTAACCAATGTGATATGTGAATGTTATGTTTGTATCCTTTTATTGGATGTGTGTGCTTACAAGTATGTTATGTGTTTATAGTTTTCTTGCGTGCTTAAAATAAAATAACCTGCATGCTCACTCGACAATTAGTTGTGCGTGGCCCGGTAGCATGCGGGCTGCAGGATTACCATACCAGCAAAGGTACTTACCCCCTTTGGGGGGCTCCCATACTTTTCAGGTACAATGAAGCTGGTGGCCGTTCGAGAGTAGGACGGGGTAACTGTTTATGTATGGGTGGTTATTTAGTTTAGTGTGATATCGATGACGGAATGTATTAGACTCGGTACAGTATGGATTGTAGATGTATTTGTATTCTGTTTATAATGGAGTTGTAAATGTAAAGTGTAATGCTCAGTAATCTTGTCCATCAGACCGGTACGTTGTGTAAGTGATAGCCTTGGTAGCCACGTGGGCGGCTAACGGCGTGTGACACCCATTGATTTAGTCAGTGTTTATGATGTCAGTTCCGCTGCGGTTAATGATTAAGTGTGGTGTTATTAGTTGGGGTGTCACAGATGGTATCAGAGCCAGACCCAGGTCGGTGTGCCAGTGGGCCCGCGAGGGCGCTGGGCTCCCGTGAGGGAGGGTGGAGTGTAACACCCAAAGGTGGGTTACCTCCCACATCGATTGGGGAGGAGAACGAAGTGTGCCTTATAGGTGCATGGATACCTCTCCCTTGTGTGACGCGTTTTGGGGTGAAACCCAGGAACAAATCCGTGCGGCCTGCGTGTCAAAGCGGACATGTAACACCCCGTCCTAAGCCAGTCATGGTTATCGCTACTTAACCGATAATGCTTAAACGTCGCAGCGGGAATAAACTATCACCAGGACCTTGCTACGGTCTAACCAACAAGAAATACCGTTACTTAAATATTTACAATCACATATTAACAATACATACAACAACTGAGTTTTAAGTATTCTCCCAAAACCATACAATATTTCACAAGCTCATGCTCAACTACTAACTGACGGGTGCACAGGCGCTACCCGTACTCAAAATAAAGTCCCACCTAGGGCTACCCGCTCCTACTCTCGTGGTGTGACTTCATCGGCCACTTACCTGCAAGTGTAAAAACAGCCCCCAAAGGGGGTCAGCACGAATGCTGGTACGACCCTCCCATGGCCCCTAAGCTAACGGGGCTATGACGACTAATTGTCGATAGCATGGAAGTTGATTAGCATAACAACATAATATGAAATGCAATAAAACAACCAACCATAATGATCACAAATAGCTCAAATGTAAAAGAACGACACAAGCGTTCCCTTAATAAGTGAGTTAGATCTTAACCCCTTAAATCCACAATCTCCTTAATCTCATGATTGCCAACCGACCCACTATTAGATTGGTTAGCCCTTAAATGGGTTGCTTATTTTTTTGTAGGGCTTGGTTAACCCTAGCCGGTAGCAGTGCACTATCCGGCAATAAGCTACCTTTCTTAATTTGTTGGGGATGTAGGCTTGATCCCCCCACGCCATCCTTAATGTGCCTCCCACCTCGCACAGTAGCCCGGGTGGTCGGGTCGGTTTGTTGACCCTAGGCGACGAGTCTAATGACAAGTCTTATTTGGAAGTCGGATCTGATTCAGATACCGACCTCCCCCAATACACATGTGCCGGTACCATTCCGGATTCCTCACTCCCACCCCCAAGTTATGGTTAGTGAAAGCCCTAATTACCAAGCGTTAGTTAAACCTTGACGGGTAAAAACCAACAATCACTAATACTTAGTTCTCATCCTTAACTCAGTGAGTACTAAACTTAGTTAGCAACATTCTCAGGTCTCGTGGGTTAGTGTAAAGCAAACACATTCACAGCGAGAATAAGTATAACCGGTTGCATGCTTTATCTTGTCTTAGTAGTAGCAAATAAACAGATAGCACACAAGCCGAGGGACACCTCATTAGCAAGCAGGTCACAAGAAAGACTGTACCGTTCACCGTCGTCTGTCGTTTGTTTAACCTCCTCCGGGGTCCCAATTCACAAACCTAAAACATTGATTCATTTTTAGGCCATTAGTTATTTACACCTTACTTAACTCACTTAGTCCCTAAAGATCCCCATTCGATACCCTCTTAAATCCTTGCTACTTAACCTTATAAACTTAACTTTAAACATTAAGGCTTTTACTTAACTTAACTTAATCCCTTGGGTTCTTAGGGTCCTATTCATTACTACCCTACCAATGGTATACCCTATTAACAATTATCATCCTTAGAATTCAAAATTTCTTTTTTTTTAAGTGTTAAGGGTCGTCTGACCCACCAACTGGGTCGGACCCTTCCAGTAACTTTTGGGTTTGCAAAAACTCCACTTGTCCGACCCACGTCCGACCCAACCAACTGGGTCGGACCATTCCAGAAATTTTCCGTCTTCTAAGCCTTACCTGTCCGACCCATGTCCGACTCAACAAACTGGGTCGGACCACTCCAGAAACCCTACCGTTCCTTTAAAACACACCCGTCCGACCCATGTCCGACCCAAGTCCTCTGGGTCGGACCGTTCCAGAACATTTTACGGTGGCTTAACAGAGGTCCGTCCGACCCACAACTGGGTCGGACCCTGGGTCGGACAACTACAAACTTTACTCTTAAGTTGTTCTTTCAATTCCAAATTTTCCCCAAGCATCCTAATGTGTTCTAACATCATTTAGACCCTTGAACTCATCTTAGACCAACCTCCAAACTCATTAAAACCACCTCCAAAGATCATTCCAATCCTTTACACAATTCTTACAACAACTACCAACACTTAACACTTATCCTTTCCTACATTTCAACATCCCTTTCACCTAGAACTTCTACTAGCCAAAAGTTCCCTCCTTAAGAACTTGACCACACCATATACACCACTTCCACCCCTAATACATTATCCAAGCCTTCCTTAAATTCTAAACTCTAGTTTCTACCTAAACCATCTAAAGGTTTTACGCTCATTTACATCAAACTCACCCAAGTTTCCTAGCTTCTTTTATCAACATTTACCTAAGTCCTAAATACTCAAGTACATTCTTTTGATTCCTAAATCCTTCATAGTGATGCCTAAGTCATGATAAGTCATTTAAACACCTTAATCTCACCCTTTTTCATCAAGACAACCTCTAGAACTTCCTAGTACTTCTTTAGTCATGAAATCTCCTTAGGACATCTTAAACACTTAAGTTCCTCACTAAATTTTGCCATGGGTTCTCTAGTATATTGTTGCACCCAAGCACTTGGCTTTTCACCATCAAACAACCAATATCACTCAACTTCTCATCACAACACCTTAACACACAATTTACACCAAAACTACACCACATCATTACATAGTGTATAAACTTAAATGCTTGGCACTTAGGCCCTTAAATGACAATAATCTTAACCACTGAATTTCCACATATATTTGCCTTTAACCTGCGAATACACACAACAAGGCTCCCATTGAAATAAAATGCTTCTTATAATTCACCTTGATATTCTTAAACTATCTCTTTTTCTCATTTGCTCCTTAGTCAAAAGTTCACAAGTATAGTCATTGTTCTTTCTCCTAGGTTATATATAGCCCTTCTCTAATGTAAACTCTACACTAAACTCATCACATATCTAAATCCCATTCCCTTAAACAATAAAACACCTTAAGGTAAGTAATTTACCTTGTTCTTTTCCAAGCTTTACAAACTTTCTTCCTTAGGTTTTTCCTTGCTCAATCTCGGTCACCAATATATATCTCCTTGCCAATGTTCTAACCAATATCCAATGACTCCAATGAGTACTAGATAATACACTAACCCTAAGGAACAAACCCTAGGTTAAAATGTGCTTTAAGGTATTGAATTGATTGTTTTACCTTAGTTTCTCAAGATAAGCTTGGATATGAAGCAAGAAGGACCTCCTCAATCCTTTGAAGAATAAAAAAACAAGCTAGAAAAAGGCATTAAAATGAAGCCTCATGAGCATGTATTTTTGGTCATGAAGAAAAGTGATGGAAACCTAGATTTTCTTACACTTTCTTTACCTTAAGAGAATGGAGAAGCCAATGGAGTCTCCAAACTTGAGTTTCCTCCTCTAATGGTGGTTTGTATTGGCACCAAATCAAAGCTCTTGAAGTTTTGAAAAGATAGAAAGAGTGAGCTTGAGCTAACTAAGAAGAATATGTATTTAGTTTTGGTTTTGGAGCTAAAATGAGCAAGATGTGTGCAAGGGAAGTTGAAGCTAGCATGGAGCTGCTTGTTTACGTGAGGAAGAAGGGAGAGAGCACAAGAAAACCGGTGGAGAAGATGAAGAATGAAGAGATGAGGAGAGAGGTAAGTAAAGTAAGATATTTATGTATAAAGCAAATAGTAGTTTTTTACTTTATCTTATAATTTCCTTTCTTATTTGCTCATGTGGTGAATCATCACCTTAAAAACTGGCCACCCCCTTTTAATTAAGCTAGTCATGGTCTTGTTTGACCAACTAAATAAACTAAATTGACTTACTTTGACTAATGTCTTAAACTAGCACTATTTAGTTACTATTCACAAAACAAGGCACATTGTTGTGAAATTTTTGATTTCCCATTGATTTAGACTTCCTAATGTGATACTAATTAGTACACATGTTAATTAAAGAGTAATGATGGACATTTAGCCACTCAAAACCCATTTACAAGACAATTTTTCAAAAATGTGCTTTAAGACTCCTTAAAGCACATTTTGTGTTTAAACTTGTTTTCAAGCTTGGTTTTCTTTGTTAATTGATTTAAAATGACCAATAGGATATTACTAAGGTCTTAGAACAATATTTGGGTACTCACCCAAGTCTCTCCAAGCTTAGAGCATGTTTTTGCTTAAACTGCTCTTTTGGTGTTTCCTTATGTTTCCTTTGGTTAAAATGGTTTCTTAATGTTTCTAAGGCATTATTTTGCCTCCTTATATCTTAGTTTATCACTTAAACACCATATCTAAGTTTGGGGTATTTCAGGACAATATCACACATGTGGGTTGATTAGGCTGGGCCGTCACAGAATATGTTATCGACATCCGTATATTGTAGACTCGGTATAGTAAAGAATGAATTTAGTATTGTATTTGTATTGTGTATTCGGTTGTTCCAGTCCATCAGACCGTTACTGTATGTGAGATAAGCTTGGTTAGCCATATGGGTGGCTAACGACGTTATATCACCCTCCGTTGTATTTAGAGTTCCGCTGCGAGATTAATGGTAAATTGTGACAGTTTAAGAGGTAATGACGAGTTTAGCGGTTAGGGTGTTACAAAAATGGTATCTGAGCGAAGTATCGCTCTGATGACTGGAACTACCGAGCTTAGGAAATACCGAGTTTGGAATTAGAGAATTAGGGCTAAGGGTTGAGTGGTAGCGTGAGAGATGCGCTAGTTAGGAACTTCCAGTATGATCTGGATGCCTACAATACCAAACCCGCCCTCCACAACCCCCGTGTTTAAAAGCTCGGGAAAGAATGCCAGAGAGACGGGGAAACCGATCTGGCAGTTGCTAAATATTTCTATATAAATCAAAACCTGTCATACAGTAGAATCCAGAGACGGAAATCCCAGAGACGGTTCGCGTCTGAATGACAATAGCCGTACTTGATGGCGGGAGATCGAGGAATCCTATTCAAAGGAAACCGGAAATTTACGGCAGCATGGGGCGACATGCTTAGCCACCGCGAGAACCCAGCTGGCCAAGCAGCAGCAAGAAGGCGAGCACCAGCTATGCAACGAGGCGGAAAAGGGTGAAGTAACAAAAACTGGGACACATGCCTACGGACCGCCATGGTTAGATAATACTACCAACGGTATACTAACTGACTAAGATTCTAGTCAAGAGTAGGTACACCCACCCTACCACACCCAAAAAGGTTGCAATACCCAACTTATATAGCTTAGACAGCTACAAGCACATCTACGGGATACACCCAGAATAGGACTACAGAGGTAGTGCCTAGACAAGATATGTCACGGTAACCACAGTAAATGTGTGGCACCGAGCATCGAGAAATGACACAGCACTGAGTAACTAAGGGACTCCGAGAGTGGAGGAGCACCTAAATGATGACAATCTTGTCAAAACGGACAAGAAGCAACTCCAATGAGCAGTTATCCAACTAAAGGACCAAGGGAAGAGCCGATAGGGCTACCAAATACAAGTGTGAACAATACCGTGACCGGTATGAGTTAACCCAAAAATCGCCTGTACCGCGCACTTGCTATGACAAGTGCAGTAATAGCGGGTAAGCGACAGGTATTTAGCAAGATACCAGGATGGCGAATGAAGCCAATATAGCAACACGAATCCTAAGAATTTTGAAACAAAACTTTGGAAAGGCCTAACAGCCTGACCACTGTATTAAAGAACATACCAGTCAGCGAGAAGCTGGACTCGGTAAGGAACAACCGGCATTGAAATGCCGTGAAGATTTTATTTTCAAAACTAAAATTTTTCTTTCAAAATGTAAAATTTTCGAAAAACCCCCCAAATTTTAAAACCTAAACCAGAAGAACCACGGTAAGTTATCATAGAATGATACAAGAGGAGTTGGCAACAGAATACTTCACCTAGGCGTGTGACCGACACTACAAGTGTACATAAATGAGACATGGGACGACCGCACTCCGAAGGAGCTTACGGGCCTGACAGACCAGTTATGAGTTAGTCGGGTAAGTGGTGACGTATCAATAAGATACTTCATGTATGTATACAAGTAGAGTACGGAACACGGGAAGTAGTCGACTCCATACTATGTACAAAAGAGCCAATTCAGACTAGAACAATTGACTACCACGAATGATCAAGGAGAAGAATCCAGTAAGATGACGGGCCTAAATATGTAGCGTTAAGAAGTGCTGGAAGCACAGAATATTAAGTATAGACATTGGATATGTCTCAGGAATCACGAAGGAAACATATGGTAACTGGAATGAATACCCATCATAAACAATACAATAAAAGCCTAAAATGAACATATCATTTGATGAACGGGATAGAATTCCCACAACATACCTCACTGAAGAGATTAATGACCTGACCAAGATGGTAAAGGAGAAAGAATCAATGGTCTACCCGAGAATGGGAGACGTTACAACCCTAAATGGGATAGTTCAAAATATATATAACCGCAAGGCGGGGTAAGAACTGAAAATACCCATGAGTTCAAGCCAGATGTAATGGCGTAACTCAGTAACACCCAGGAGCAATCCGTGAAGGGTACTGAAGTCAATAGTAGTTGAACGAAATATCGTGTTGAGAACACAAGTGTAAGCGAACACTCGGGTAGAACCCCGAAGGGATCCCACGTGATAAGGGAACACCCTAACTTGCCAACGGACATAGATTAATGTCGGGATACTAGAAAAGGGCCTTCCATGTACGAAAGTGTGATGAGACAACCATATCAAAGAGCCCAGAAATACCTCCAAACCATTTAATGGCATACGGGAAGAAGAAACCTGTATAAACAGCCCGCATAGAGCATGGCGAGGCAATGTGGCTTGTAAGCTGGTAAACCAACTACAATGCGTAGATCCAAACGTTGCAAAACCTATGCATAAAGGCATAAGAGGAACCGTGGAGAATGAACCACTACCTTACAGTGGGGATACCCCTCGTTATGGTGGGCCTATGGAGTGGCGACTATGTGGACCCTCCAGAGAAAGGCTACCGCCTAAGAATGTAATGTGAAACTGCTAGAGCGGTGTAGTGAAACTTGTGCATGTGTTTATTGCCAAGGAGTAATTGAACAGAAATAGCATTTAGAAGGGCTTTGATAGCAATGGTCTGAACCGAGAGGGTAATTCATTGAGTAGTGAACACAGTACGTGAGCAATACGAATTGCAGTGTAAGTAATGTGCAAGGAGCGCAGAGAGATTTAAAAGAGTAGCGTATTCTATTGAGCCAAGTGAATGCCAAGCCATAGTATAAAAGGCGACAATACATGAGCGGAAGCTAAAATAGTAGTGGATGTCATGTAAACAAATGTAGTTTAATGAGTAAGAACATGGTACGCAGCAAGCGACCGTTGTAAGAGTATAGCCAGATAATGATATGAAGTTGATGGGAAAGGATGGTAAAGGAAACAATGTTCATTCCTATGGCGATCACATAAGGGATTTACTGCCAAGGGTTTACGCCTCTGCACTCTGTAGGACTGAGTGTTTTAGTATTGCACTTGTGCATTAATGATCTAGTGGGATAGCTAGGAATTTGGGGAAATGTCAATGGACATGGCGCAAGCCTGTTGAGGGAAAACCTATAGAAATAACTGTGCGGCCGTTGGCCAAAGATGCACGAAGAATGTGGGCCGTAACCCACAGGTCCCATGACCGATGCATGGTAAATGCAGAGTAGTATGAATGAAGAATTCTTGTACATAAACAAGTAAACAAACATAATTCAGAAGCCATTATTAAACGAGGAAGCACTACATACTAAGTAGTAGCTTGACCTCAATCGACAATAAGTCGGGAAAAGCAAGTGAATAGTCACGAAGGTATACAGTGCTATACGAGATAGATTTTTAGAAAACTGGAGAGAAAATCTATAACCCATCGAATTCGCATATGGTAAGAGATACCACGCGACGATGGAGAAACCTTTATTACCAAGACAAAAAGGGATAAAAAGGGAGTGGATATTACATTGAGAATACCAAAAAGGCGAATTAAGCTCAAGTTATCAGGTCACACAGCAGAAGCTAGTGGGCCGTAATTCAAAAGTTAAGTATACCTGGCAAATGTGAGTAATTAGCTAATCATAAACGCCTTGAAGCCTTAGAGGCTAGAACCGAAACCGGTTATGAGTTAATTAACCTCATCGAAGTTAAATACTTCATAATGCCTGAATTAGTGAACCAATGTTTAGTAATAACATAGGGTCGATTATGCGGGTGTAACCCCTTTTAAGGGGGGTAGGGCGAGAAACCGCTTAGAGTATGTTTTACGTATAGGTGCGTAAACTACTATGTGCATAGCACAAAAGAAATTATTTGGATGATTGGAACTCATGTTACATAAACATGTGTACCCATTCATTGTGTAATTATGGTTATTGCGCATGAGAGATGCGAGTAACATGTATGTAATATTTACGAAAAGAGGAGTAGAGTGATAAGCCGCAGACTTATCATATTTTATGCATTAGATTTAGTTATATAATTATCTAAATAAGGTTAAGTAGTTAATATTTATGTTATATTATGTAGTAAAGTGTATTATTTGTTCAGTATTATGTTTTTATATGTTTTCCATGCAAGGAAGCACTTCCGACCAAAATGCCGGAAGTACGATTCACGGCAGTAGTGGAGCAGCCAGAAGACATGCCGATCCTAACCGACACAAGTAAAAAGTCATCTCTTCGCAAAAAGGTGTCTTTTGATGAAGAGGTGTCTCATGATGAAGAGGTGTCTTTTGATAAAAAGGTGTCTTTTGACGAAAAGGTGTCTCTTGGCAAAAAGGTGTCTTTTGGTGAAAAGGTGTCTCATGGTGAAAAGGTGTCTCATGGTGAAAAGGTGTCTCATGGTGAAGAGGTGTCTTTTAGTTGGAAAGATGTCTTTCGGATGGGAAGACACTATAGAAAGACATCATTTGGTGATGTGTCTTTCCATACCAATACAACTATGGTAAAAGGTATCTTTTTACTAAAGACATGTCTTGGAGGTGTGTCCTTATGGAAAAACATCATTTAAGATATGTTTTTCCATAGAATCACTTCCAACACCTATAAATTCCCTACCCATGTGATCATTTGAGAACACACTTCAACATACCCATACACTCCATTCACTCTTCATTTCCGCCCACATTCCATTGTTGGTGTCCAAAGAAGTCTACGGGTCCATCCACGCAAGAGAAGAAGAAGACCTTGTCGGGTTAAGGCTATAAACATCCCCTTCTCCCCCTTTGTATTCTCTTCTTGTAGTGGTGTGGATGGTGATGTAGAATTCTTTGTTAGGTTTTGGTTAGGGATGAGTTCTTCCTTGTCAACACTTTGATCATTCAATATATATATATATTCCACAAGTTTTACTAAGATTCAGATTTCCACATAAGACGGAATGAGATCGCTACTTGTTCTCCTATGTTCTAAATTCCAATTGAGATTCAAAAGACAAGAGTGTTTTTGGTTAGGGAATCTTAGTGGTCTGTCACCATTGTTAGATGCAGAGGTGTAGATGACAACACCGAAAGAGTTGAATAACCTTATTTATTTTCATTATTTCAGTCAAATACTGACGAGAGATTGTTGGGTTCAAATTTGGATAGTGAGTCCTTGTTTTCGGGTTTGAAACTGGGATAAAAATTCACATTTCGTTCTTACCGGGCCTAGTGCCGGGTTGGTTCTATCCGCATATTCAACGTCTTTGAATATGCCGTGCATAAACTATCCGGCAAGATATCCGGCATGTTCATTTGTTCGGTGATTTCAGAAACTTGATATGTATTGAATGTTCATAGTGGCACGTAGGGTTGATCTAGTCTCGAATCCTACATTTAGATAGGTTTTATTTAGTTTTCTTAGTTTAGAATCAATATTTACTTTTCCCCCTTGTTATAGAATAGGTAATTACTAGGATTAGGACTAGTTTTCTATAAGTCCCTTGGGTTCGATACTCTCAGTCGTAATATATTCACGCTATACTCTGACCGGGTTTTATTTGCTACCCGTAGTAGAGTTGTAGGTTTAGTTTATTATTTTATTCTTTTTGTATATAGTTTTCCGTACAATTTTCCTGTTAGCAAATTAGCGCCGTTGCCGGGGACTTGGAATTAGTCCAAGTCCTAAATTCGGTAAAACGCCCTATTCTTTATTCTTTATTCTATTCTTTTCTTTATTTATGATTTAAAATTGTACATATTTTTTCGGTTGAATATGCCGGGTGCCAGGCCGGATATCAAGTACCCAGCACATTCAACACTTTTATTCTTTAATTCTTTTTGTTTTGTTCGCTAGGTTGAGTGTTTCGTGCACCATGCCGGGGTAGTACACGTCCGGCATCATGGAGGAAGTCCTAAGCCGGACGGGATTCATCCGGCGCACAATCCGGCACATTCAATCTTAACTTTTTATTTTACATTTTCTCTTCAATTTTAGAGTTGTTTGTGAATATTCTTTCCTATTGCACTCTTCTTATGGTGAAAAGGTGTCTTATGGTGAAAAGGTGTCTCATGGTGAAAAGGTGTCTCATGGTGAAGAGGTGTCTTTTAGTTGGAAAGATGTCTTTTGGATGGGAAGACACTATAGAAAGACGTCATTTGGTGATATGTCTTTCCATACCAATACAACTATGGTAAAAGGTATCTTTTACTAAAGACATGTCTTAGAGGTGTGTCTTTATGGAAAGACATCATTTAAGATATGTCTTTCCATAGAATCACTTTCAACACCTATAAATACCCTACCCATGTGACCATTTGAGAACACACTTCAACATACCCATACACTCCATTCACTCTTCATTTCCGCCCACATTCCATTGTTGGTGTCCAAAGAAGTCTACGGGTCCATCCACGCAAGAAAGAAGAAGACCTTGTCGGGTTAAGGCTATAAACATCTCCTTCTCCCCCTTTGTATTCTCTTCTTGTAGTGGTGTGGATGGTGATGTAGAATTCTTTGTTAGATTTTGGTTAGGGATGAGTTCTTCCTTGTAAACACTTTGATCATTCAATATATATTTCCACAAGTTTTACTAAGATTCAGATTTCCACATAAGGCGGAATGAGATCGCTACTTGTTCTCCTATCTTCTAAATTCCACTTGAGGTTCAAAAGACAAGAGTATTTTTGGTTAAGGAATCTTAGTGGTCTGTCACCGTTGTTAGATGCAGAGGTGTCGATGACAACACCGAAAGTTGAATAACATTATTCATTTTCATTATTTCAGTCAAATACTGACGAGAGATTGTTGGGTTCGAATTTGGATAGTGAGTCCTTGTTTTCGGATTTCGAAACTGGGATAAAAATTCACATTTTGTTCTTGCCAGGTCTAGTGCCGGGTTGGTTCTGTCTGGCACATTCAACGTCTTTGAATATGCCGTGCATAAACTATCCGGCAAGATATCCGGCATGTTCATTTGTTCGGGTGATTTCAGAAACTTGATTTGTATTGAATGTTCATAGTGGCACTCAGGGTTGATCTAGTCTCGAATCATACATTTAGATAGGTTTTATTTAGTTTTCTTAGTTTAGAATCAATATTTACTTTTCCCCCTTGTTATAGAATAGGTAATTACCAGGATTAGGACTAGTTTTCTATAAGTCCCTTGGGTTCGATACTCTCAGTCATAATATATTCACGCTATACTCTGACCGGGTTTTATTTGCTACCCAGTAGAGTTGTAGGTTTAGTTTATTATTTTATTCTTTTTGTATATAGTTTTCCCTACAATTTTCCTGTTAGCAAATTAGCGCCGTTGCCGGGGACTTGGAATTAGTCCAAGTCCTAAATTCGGTAAAACGCGCTATTCTTTATTCTTTATTCTTTATTCTTTGATTTATTGATTTAAAATTGTACATAATTTTTTGGTTGAATATGCCGGGTGCCAGGCCGGATATCAAGTACCCGGCACATTCAACACTTTTATTCTTTAATTCTTTTTGTTTTGTTTGCTAGGCTGAGTGTTTCGTGCACCATGCCGGGTAGTACACGTCCAGCATCATGGAGGAAGTCCTAAGCCGGATGGGATTCATCCGACGCACAATTCGGCACATTCAATCTCAACTTTTTATTTTACATTTTCTCAACAATTTTAGAGTTGTTTGTAAATATTCTTTCCTATTGCACTCTACTTTTATTTTTACCTTCTCTTTCCCGTTTAATTTATTTCTCTTTATCGAGTTTGAACTCGCCGGGCGTAACACCGGGTAAAATCAACCCGGCAATCTTGGAGGAAGTCCAATGCCGGGCTCCGCACACCCGACACCACGTCCGGCATACATAATTTTGTTTCTTCTTTTAATTTTTGCAAAGTTAATTATGTGGTTATCTTTTTATTTGTTGTTACAAACATCTCGTTCTATCCATTCCTTCTATTTTTTTGATTTATTTTATTTTCTTTTCAAGTTTAAACAAGCCGGGCAGAATGCCGGGTAAAACCAATCCTGCATTAATGGAAGAAGTCCATTGTCGGATACGAGGCGCCCGACATTATGTCCGGCATGTTCAAAATTTTTTTTTTATAATTTTTTTTTCTCTTGAATTGGTAACATTGTTGTATTATTACTTTTCGTACTATGATTTGTTGGATTTTATATTTTGTGTTACTCCTCCAAAGTAAATTAGGTGAATGCACTTCAAGAACACTCCCTACACAAATACTCAAATACAGCAGGCGAATGGCAAAAAAAAAAATTTCTTCCTCAGCAGGCGAATATGGTTAGTGCACGACCATATGCCCAGTGCTCCGAATTGCCAAATTTTATATCATCTGAGGAAGCGGAACTTACGGAGACATCGACCATTTGCACGGAGCATAAGTCGCTGCAGCAACTTCTTGCTCAATTATGACCTCCTGGTCAACTCCCGTCTCCAACGCTAAATTGATCAACGGGAGTATACGAGATCGATCTTAGTTTTTTTCGAGATCTCTGATCACTCTGCCAAGTAGCCAAAGGCTAAGTGTTGGGCGGGCCATCCTCATGCATTCATCTTTTTCACCACAAGGGAGTCTCTCTTTCTTTTCCTTTATATTTTATTTTATTTTATTTTATTTGTATTTTTATATTTGGTTCATGGTTAGTTGTTAGTTGTTCCTTTCCTTCAGTTTCACTAAAAAAAATCAAATTGTTCTTTTTCTTTCGAACACTGGGGACAATGTTCCTGCCAAGTGTACGGCAGGGACCCCCCTTAAAAAAAGTAAAAATAAGTTTTTATTTATAATAATATGCTTAAGTTTTGCGTTTACTCAATGTTTTACTAAACTTTGTGCATGTTCTTGATTAAGATGAGATTAGGAATGAATAAATGCTTGTTCTCTCAAGAGGTAAGCTTTCTAATGACTTGTAGATTCCAGTTTTTAACTTTTTGATTCTTTTTATTTAACATAAGTATATGATCTTGCTCCTAATTCTTTCCTTTATGTACTTCTGGGTATTATTTTCATTTCTTTTTTGAACTGTGAAAAAGTCTTTTGGGTGAAAATCTTAAAAAGGGTTTTGTGAAAAAAGAAAGAAGAAGAAAAAAGAAAAAAAATCTTCTTCCAAAGGAAAAGCATTATATTCCTTGAGGTTGCAATAATTGCCTCAAAATAAAAGCAAGAAACGAGAGTTTTTCCTTTTGTTTTTCTCCTAAATTCCCGGTTCTTCAATGCAAAAAAAAAATCATGGTTGATTCAAAAACCCTTGCAAAATAGGGCTGAACATATAAAAACCATCGATGAGAGTCTTGGCCACATTCAGAAACTCTTGGAAAATAGAGCTGAATGATGGAAGCCGGAAAAAGGAGAGAGTGCAAATCCCTTATGCAAAATAGCCCAAAACTTTTTGTTCGGTTTTGAAATTATTTATTTTTTATACCCATTAGTATGTTTCTGATGGAATAGGGATGATTAAGGGATACTTATGAAATAGAGTTAGGCAGTTGGGAATATTTATCTATTTGTCATTCTAGAGTTTAGCTGTTTTGTGCATAAGTAATTACTCCTTTCTAATATAGTTTTGCTCGAGGACTAGCAAAAGGTAAGTGCAGGGCCTTGATAAGCCGCAGACTTATCATATTTTATGCATTAGATTTAGTTATATAATTATCTAAATAAGGTTAAGTAGTTAATATTTATGTTATATTATGTATTAAAGTGTATTATTTGTTCAGTCTTATGTTTTTATATGTTTTCCATGCAAGGAAGCACTTCTGACTAAAATGTCGGAAGTACGATTCACGGCAGTAGTGGAGCAGCCAGAAGACATGCCGGATGCAATACTGGGTACATCCTAACCGACACAAGTAAAAAGTCGTCTCTTGGCAAAAAGGTGCCTTTTGATGAAGAGGTGTCTCATAATGAAGAGGTGTCTCATGATGAAGAGGTGTCTTTTGATAAAAAGGTGTCTTTTGACGAAAAGGTGTCTCTTGGCAAAAAGGTGTCTTTTGGTGAAAAGGTGTCTCATGGTGAAAAGGTGTCTCATGGTGAAAAGGTGTCTCATGGTGAAGAGGTGTCTTTTAGTTGGAAAGATGTCTTTCGGATGGGAAGACACTATAGAAAGACATCATTTGGTGATGTGTCTTTCCATACCAATACAACTATGGTAAAAGGTATCTTTTTACTAAAGACATGTCTTGGAGGTGTGTCCTTATGGAAATACATCATTTAAGATATGTTTTTCCATAGAATCACTTCCAACACCTATAAATTCCCTACCCATGTGATCATTTGAGAACACACTTCAACATACCCATACACTCCATTCACTCTTCATTTCCGCCCACATTCCATTGTTGGTGTCCAAAGAAGTCTACGGGTCCATCCACGCAAGAGAAGAAGAAGACCTTGCCGAGTTAAGGCTATAAACATCTCCTTCTCCCCCTTTGTATTCTCTTCTTGTAGTGGTGTGGATGGTGATGTAGAATTCTTTGTTAGGTTTTGGTTAGAGATGAGTTCTTCCTTGTAAACACTTTGATCATTCAATATATATATATATCCACAAGTTTTACTAAGATTCAGATTTCCACATAAGGCGGAATGAGATCGCTACTTGTTCTCCTATCTTCTAAATTCCACTTGAGGTTCAAAAGACAAGAGTGTTTTTGGTTAAGGATCTTAGTGGTCTTTCACCATTGTTAGATGCAAAGGTGTAGATGACAACACCGAAAGAGTTGAATAACCTTATTCATTTTCATTATTTCAGTCAAATACTGATGAGAGATTGTTGGGTTCGAATTTGGATAGTGAGTTCTTGTTTTCGGATTTCGAAACTAGGATAAAAATTCACATTTTGTTCTTGTCGGGCCTAGTGCCGGGTTGGTTCTGTCCGGCATATTCAACGTCTTTGAATATGCCGTGCATAAACTATCCGGCAAGATATCTGGCATGTTCATTTGTTCGGGTGATTTCAGAAACTTGATATGTATTGAATGTTCATAGTGGCACGTAGGGTTGATCTAGTCTCGAATCATACATTTAGGTAGGTTTTATTTAGTTTTCTTAGTTTAGAATCAATATTTACTTTTCCCCCTTGTTATAGAATAGGTAATTACTAGGATTAGGACTAGTTTTCTATAAGTCCCTTGGGTTCGATACTCTCGGTCGTAATATATTCACGCTATACTCTGACCGGGTTTATTTGCTACCCGTAGTAGAGTTGTAGGTTTAGTTTATTATTTTTCTTTTTGATATAGTTTTCCCTACAATTTTCCTTTAGCATAGAGAAACTCCTGGGGAGTGAGAATCCCTATAGTATATGTCTATTGAGATTAGACATGAGTTATGGTGAGTAAGAATGGGTATTAAACCGATGCGTAACCTAGTAGGAAGTGAGTTTCCCTAGGTGATTTTATTTGAGAATGATTGATGGAGTGAGTTCCATCCTTTGGAGTTGTATGATGAATGTTTTAAATTGAGTAACAGTTTGACTAATGAGGACATAAGTATGGGATGCCTAGGTAAAGTAGTGAAGCAATGATAATGACGGATGACCTAAGTTCTAAGAATTAGAGATGAATTAAAATGGATTGTTTTAATATGACTAGAAAGTAAAAGATAGAAAAAAATGTTTGACTATCTGATTGTTTGAAACTGACGTGGGAGGTGGAACTTGATCTGCTAGCGATCAAGGGAAACCTAACATAAATTGGGGTGGAAGGATAGTTCAACACTGATGCTGATCACATCAGGGTTGGATGATTCTTGAAGCTCCCTATAAGTGGTCACCAATAATCACGCTAAGAAAAGACACATCTACCACAAACCGGATTTGGAGTTGTGTGATGTTTTAAAAAGAATTTTCAAACAAAATTTGAAAAAGGATCTTCCTTCGAGCATGAAGGCGAAAGATGGTTTTGAAACCATTGCACTGTACGTGCGGCGGTCCTAAGTGACCGGTTGGGGCGGTGGCAGTGTGTGATTTTTCCAAAGGCAGCAGGACGGGGAGAGTACCCTGAGAATGTCCTGTGTTGAGAGAGTTAACCAGAGTGCCTAAGGATATGTATATGTGCAACGTTTTGATCAGAACCGAAGAGACCGTGGGCCAGAGAGAGTAAGTGCCCATTTGTCATGAAACTTCCGTGAACCAGAAAGCGTAAGTGTTCAACGTGACCGGTACCTGAGGGATCAGTAGTGTATTACTCGATATGGATTCGAGGACTGTAGTGCCTTCTTGTCTTTGGACCGATTCCATGGAGAGAATACAAAGAGTATTTTTGATTGCTATACGTACTGTGATATATGTGTGGTATGTGTGGTGTGAAATGAAATTGACTTGTGGAGTCTGTAAGGTTATATGTGTATTATAACCTTGACATAGGATGCCATGAGACTAACCATATTAGATTCACCAACTTTGAGGGCAAAGTTCCTTAAGGGGGTAGATTTTAATACCCCGGACCTAAAAATGGTGATTAAATTACTCTAATATGATTTTTAGAGGCCTATTAGTGCTTAAGGAGTATTGGTAAAGAGAATAAAACCAAAAGAAAAGAGAAAATACGTAAAACGTGAAAAACGCTAAAACAAGCATTAAATGAGTATAGGAGATATATGATCTCGTTAGGGTCCGATATGGATTCCTAAGGCTTAATTATGCCTATTTAGTATGTGGGAATGATTCCCGAAAAACAGATCCAAATAATGGATTAAAACGCTAACTGAGTTTTAAAGCACGTTTTTCGAGAAAACCCGAAAACGTGACTTTGAATGGTCAAATAGACCCGTAAAAATTATGGTTTACTATATAACTATAATTAAGTATTAATGGATGCCTAATAACCATTAAAAATAAAGAAACGAGAAAAATCTAAAAAACGGGCCCGGTGAGTGAATAGTGCTAAACCGGGTAAATTAATGAGCATTTTCTGTAAAAGATGAAAAACGCTCCAGCTTACTAATATGGTGGGGGGCCGATTTTTGTAGCCCCTCACACACTCACACACTAAACAAATAAGAAAGAAAGAAAAGAGATGGAAAAAGTAAAAAGTGAAAAGTATAAAGCACTTATCTCCCTCTCTCTCCTCCCATTTCCTTTCTTCTTCCTCTCTCCCCCTCTCCACCGATTTTTCTCCTCTCTCTATGTTGCTGGACGGTAATGAAGGCCATCCATGGCTTCCCCACTCTCTCATCTTGTCCAAGCTTCATTCATGCTCATATCACAAAATAACTACATATTTGTGATCCTCTCATCAAGCCCTACACTTCCCTCTTTTCAAAATTCAAAAAAGAAGAAGTTAATCTCTATAGGTTTTGCCCATTTGAAGAATAAACTACACCATTTTGGATCTTGGAGTCCCCTCTTTCAAATAATGTAAAAAGTTTCAAGAGAAAAGCTCATTTTGTCCATTCTCTTGGGTTGGCCGATTTTTGCCCTTCTTAATACCTTGTTCTTTCCTTGTTGAGCATCTATTCAAACCTCCAATGGTGGGTTGGATCTCCTCCTTTGATTCATGACAAAATCAATTCTAGGGTTTCCAAAAGTAATGTTAAAATTTTATAACTTAAGCCCTCTTCTTGAATTCATGAGTTGTTTTCACAAACTAGGAGAGCTAATTAGTACTCCTTATATCCATTGGTACATTGGTCTAGAGAATTGGGCAAGAAATTTGCCTTGACCGGTTTTGGAGTGAAAAGAAGAGGAGAAGAGTATTAAAAGGAAACTTAAGAGAATTCAATGTAAGGAACCAACCCTAATGTATATTCCATATGTATTAGAATTTGGGATGGGTTAATAAAATGAATGAACCCCACATGAGTGTGGTAGTAATGTGCTGTATGGTATTAATGCAAGTGAGGAAGAATTTGTGAAAACAATGCTTGATTTAAGGGCCTAAGTGCCAAGTGTTTAAGTATTGCTTTGTGTGGTGCTTAATGAGATTTTGCTTGAGTAAGGAGGAAATGTTGTGTGCTGATAGAACCCTTGTGGTTTGGCTAGTTTTAGGTTGAATTAAATGAAGAAATGAGTTTTGGGCAATGTTAGAAAAGTAGCCGGACTATGACGAAATTCCGGTAGAAATCTAAGTGATTTAAGTGGTGGTTTGAGTGAAGAATAACCTAGGGTTAGCTAGGTGTGGATGGAGGTTGATTTGGCTTAGAGGATCACCATGGGAATACTTGTTCAAAGAGGGGAGATTGATGCAAAAATCTGTAGCAAGAAGTTGTTAAAGTGCCTTAAGAGTTTTAGAAAAAAGAATGAAATTTAAGGCTTTAAGAGTGAGGCAAGAACTTGTTATGAGAAGGGCATTGTCTTGGAGGATTTGTAATGGTCAAATTGAGTGAGAACAATAAATGCAAGGTGCCAAGAGAGGTTAGAAAATGCACAAGTGGGCAAAGTGTTGAAATGAGAATGCAAAATTTGTGAATTTGAGTAAAGATTAAACCTATGTTTTGAAGAGGTTTAGAGCATGTTTTAAGGTGATTAAACATGTAGAAAACTTATGGAAAGATTAGGGAAAGATTGAGGGTGGATTAAGGATTGATTAGGGGTTGAAAAAATAATGTTTGGAGCAGGTTTTAGCAGGGTCCGGGACTTGGTCCTTGGACAAAGTCCGGACCACCCCTAAATAAAGGCCGAGAGTTGATGTATACACCTGGTCCGGGACTATACTCCAGGACAAGGTCCCGGACCATTGTCATTTTCAGCCGAGAGTTAGGAAAACAATTGGTCCGGGACTTAGGGTAAGGACCAAGTCCCGGACCACCCCCAAAATTGTCCCGTGAGTGTTTTAAAGGGCTTATATGATGGGGGCTTGAATGTTAATGATGTTAGATGATGTTAGGGCCTTGTTTGGTGACATGTAAATGTCCTTAGAAGTGTAAACAAGTGCTAGAAGTGAGTGAGAACTCAAATTAACAAGAGTAAAACCGAGATAACGGGTTAACGGGGTAACTAGGAGTAGCATTTGTTTATGTACCGTTTGAGCTTGGTATTAATAATAATGTTTGAAACATTATCAGTGGAACAAGTGTAAACCAAGGAACATGAGATGACACGGTAAAGTGAAACCAAGGTGTAAGGTATTATTTCTCATGCCCCGTATGCTAACCATGTGACGTTGATTTGTGTTTGTGTGCCGGCTTAATCAAGATAAAATCATGAAAATGGTTTATTGCATTTGATGTGAAGGTCTTGATGCATATTGTATGGACTAACCATACTTGAATGCCGTGTGGTCTAACTTAGTGTATAGACCGACTCATAGTGAGTGACGAATGGCTAGAGACTCGTCGAGTCGTATCGTAAAATGATGAAAACATGCAAACACACAAACTATCGATTCAAGATTAACGATATCGTAAAATTATGAACTCACTAGTAGTGAGTGAGTTGTACGGGTTGAGTAAACACCCAAAAGTTAGAAAACCAAATTGAAACAACCCACGAAATGAATAAATGTGAAAATGAACCTCCATCTAGAGGATAAACATAGTTCAAAGAGTGAGCTTGTGAGATAAGTAAAAGAGACATAAGGGACCATTAAACTCCCTTAAAATACAGTCGACCCCTATATAGGATTCGACCCGGTATGAGAAAATAACCGGAAGTATAAGTATACGGAAGCATGGGGCGCAACCCTTAAACTTAAAATACCCAAACTTAAGAAAAGTTTTCAAAGTCAATAGAGACATCGAGAGTGATGCTTCTAGACTAATATACATAATTATATTATAACTCCGGGAGGGATTATGGGAGGTAAAGTCCGAGAGTAGTCCGGACCTATGTAAAAGTAGTAGGAGCTAAGAGAGAGTTTCGGGAGCTAGTTGAACCTTTCCCAAGCTAGACCCAGAGTGGGTTGAAACCGGGGAAGTAAGACTATGCTCGAGAGACATGTGTTTTGGCTTAAGAAAGTATTAAAGAAACAATCGTGACGTAGGAGACCTGTAGTGTCTCGAGAACTACAAGAGCTTAAGTATTATTAACCCAAGAGAATGGGTGAGATTAAGAATAAGTAACCCAAGAGTGGGTGAGTTATTGAATAAGTAACCAAGGCATAGCGAGGTATAACCCTCAAGGCGTAAGAGTAAATTGATACAACTAACAACCTTGTTATGTTAGTTAGGGATTGTATCCCATGATTGATTGTCGATCCTTGTGTAGTGAATATATATGATGTATTACTATATGGCATGTTGTTGAATTAAAATGAACTCCATGCTCTCGACGAAAGTAGTCGGCGTACCCCGGTTAGCACGCGGGGTATCAATTTCATATGCAGCATTAAGCTGAGCCCCCCTAGGGGCGTCGGTTTTTATTTTCTAGGTACACCGAAGATGACCGTTCGTAATAGGATGGGGTCGGTGGTTACATGGGTAGTTAGAATTTATTTTGCTCATGTAATTTGAATGAGGTGTACGGACCGAATATGTTATCGACACATCCGTATATTTAGACTCGGTATATGTAAAGCATGAATTGAGTATTGTATTTTTATTGTGTACTCTCGTGTTGTTCCATGTCCTCGAAGCGTTACTGTATGTGAGATAGCCTGGTTAGCCATTATGGGTGCTAACGGCGTTGTATCACCCTCCGGTGTATTTAGAGTTCCGATGCGAGATTAATAGTAAATTTTGACAGTTTAAGAGGTAATGACGAGTTTAGCGGTTGAGGTGTTATAGTTTTTTCTTTTTTGCCAAGTAAAGTGGTAGTTAGTTCATGCTGTGGTGAGAGTATGCTAGCCTTATGTTTTTGTGGTGAGAATGAGTCTATGTTGCATGTTTTCCTTCATTGTCATAATGTCCATGATCTATGGGATACAACTGGCATTGGCCCGTCTGAGTCTCTGGGTATGGATGGGGCTCTAAGGGATATGGTTTTTAGGTCATGTTTGTCTCTACTGCTATCTACTCCCTTAATGATTCCGGATAAGATTATAGCAATTAGATTAGATATTATATGAATGAATGACCCTGGTTATATCAACTTGTATTTTTTATTTAAATTGATTTTGGAATCAGTTAATGCTACTTATTTTGGGCGCCAGATATGCAAATTGCCATATCAATCTTTTCAAATCTAGAAAACGAAAAAGTAAAAGAATATAAAAAGTGATTAAATTTAAAACATTTTGGTAAATTATTTAAAGTGTGTAAGAGAATATAATTTTAAAAATAAATTATAAAATCAAATCTAATGAATGCCCTACTAATATGATTTAACATATTTTTTTGGAAAAATTACACTGCCCACCCATGACCTTTATCGAAATTACACTGCCCATCCATGACCTTTCAAATATAGCAATGCCCACCCATGACGTTTTACTTATATTACATCCATCAACATTTTACCCCATTTCCGTCCATGACCATCTTTATTGACCATTTGACTTATGTTGACCAAACAAAAAAAACCACGATAGTTTCATTCGGTTCTTAATGTTTACGGTTGGGAGATAAACCCCACAATTGCAGTTCCATTTGTATCTAGGGTTTAAAATTGGGTGAAAAATTCCCCCAGCCCCAGTTGCGACCATTATCGTACTCTTCGCTGTCGTTCTCTTCTCTGGGTATGTTCCTACTCGTGATTTTCCCTGATGATTTGGTCTCCCCCATATTCGATTTGTGTTAGGGTTTTGAATTGCTGGTCGAATTCCTGTAGCAAATGTTGTCTTCTCTGATTCGCACTTCCTCTTTGTGATTTCTGGTAACTCCGAAAGTGTGCTTCAATTCCTTGAACTCCTTCGGTCTCTAGAACTAAATGTCGATTTGTATTTGTAGCGACCGGTTTGTTGGTTGATTTGCTTGTGGAATCACCTCCGGTTTCTCTGAATGCCGATTTTATGAATGTGTGCTTCGATTCATTGAACTCCTTGGGTCTCTGGAACTGAATGTTGATTTCTAATTCTTGTGACCGGTTTGTTGGTCGATTTGCTTGCGGAATCACCTCTGGTTTCACTAAATTCCGATTTTATGAATGTGTGCTTGCAACCTTGTTTGTTGGTCGATTCCGGGTACACCTCTGGTTTCTGGAAACCTTGATGGTTTGTTGGTCGATTCTGGGTACACCTCTGGTTTCTGGATACTTTGATGGTTTGTTGGTCGATTCTGGGTACACCTTTGGTTTCTGGAAACTTTTATGGATTGCTGGTTTTCACTTACTGGTGTTCCTGACTATTGTTTTTTACTGTTGTTGGAAGATAATGATGATAATTGCAAGGAATTGTTGGATTTCATATTCCTTCTTGATTATTATTGCAATTGTTTCTGATGACATTATTTAGTTTCAATTGCTACTAAAATGGCCTATTTCTCAGTTGTTTGTGGCTTTATGTGTACAGATATGTGTAGAGGCGACCCTTCAAAAATTGCTCCGTTTGATTGCGTTGAAGCGGTTTATGATAGGGTTGCTCCACAGTTAATCGGTTTGCGCATAAAGAAACATAACATATGTTGAAAAGCGATGATGAAGGCCATACAGACCTATCTGAGCTTATTTTTGTTTGTGCACTTGAGTTCGTATTTATGTTTGCTATGTTATGCAAGATGTCGTATTCAAGTGGGCATTTCAGATCCTGCATCAAATGTTTTCTTCACATGGAGGCTTCGATATTTATGAAATGAACAAATGTGTTGGTGACATTGAATTATTGATGCTCGAGTTGAAGAAATTGAATGTTGGTCTAGTAACCAAACTTGAGGAGATAGAAAAAGCTAGACTAGAGGAGCTAAAGAACATGGAAATAATGTTTGCATCGATATTGTTATATTACTAGCTCTGTTTTTTTTTCTAAGGTTTCTCTTGTGTAATTGTTGGGTAGGGTTGTTATTGTACTGTCTCTGTAATGACAATGTTGCTGTTTTTGCTAAGGTTTCTCTTGTTTAATTGTTGGGTAGGGCTGTCATTGTAAGTCTCTGTGGTGACATTTATCTGTAATGACAATGTTGTTGTGTAAGCATTCTGCACAATACAATGAAGCTTATTTTGCTGTGTAGTTACTTCGAACTGTTAACATCTCTTTCTTCAAATACTTGAACAGTGTCATTGTATCACTGTGCGACCAGAAGTTCAGATACACATACCAATGATAGCAGAAAGTTTTCAACTCTATCTGCCATTACCTAAATTGAGAAAACATCTTCTATAGGCATCAGGAACGATTTACATAATTCCTCGTTCACCCTTATGTTTTTATGCTGATTGACAATCCAACCCAACTTTATTACAACCAGTTATAATAAACACTCACCAAAATAATAAAGGAGCTTTCCATCAGCTCTGCTCAAAGAAATAACTATATAACTAATGTAAGTTTCTTAACTCATTGTTATACTTCTTTCTTGATTGAATAATACTTACAGAAGCGTGAATTTGCTTCCCCACTTTTCTCCAATATTCAAGAAGATATACTAATTTAATATCAGCATGGCCTTGAACCGGCCTCAAATATTTCAAATGAATGCTGAAACACCATGCTATTGGCATCAGCTGGATATCTCTGTATACTTACGAAGCAGCACCACGAGAAGTCTGGTTTGTAACTTTTCCCACCATGCTATTGCACTGATATGGATCATCGACTGAGACAATTGCAGCCATATAAAACGGTATGTATAGAGGCTATTGATTGCAATAAAGATGCTATTGCACTGATCCAGCATGCTATAATAGTATGTATAGAGGTTGCTACTCCAAAAACATAACAAAGCAAGCAAAAAGACAAATATAAAGATCACCACCTAGCGAATTAGAGCAGTTTAATATAGCAAGTGATGTGCAAAATAAAAAAGAGAAGCTGAGTTTGATCACTAATTTTCATATCAGCTTCTTCATAAGCTCAATAATTTGCATGCATGTGTAATGAAAAGTTGCGGCATAATAACAGAAGCTGCTTCTTCTCATTAAAGCTTGAAACCATTCAAATAAACCACCAAAATATTGGAGCACAAGTCCAGAAGAGACTCAAAATCTTACAAAAGAACTCAGTGAGGAACCCCCTACTCAAATGATAGAAGCGTCAACCCATAAAGCTACCAACTGACACGCTACTTAGCAAGAAATATCCACTGTCACACATTTGTTCATTACATTCCTAAAAAATTCAATAACAAAAAAAACAAGCTAAGTACTACTTCTAGCACCAGCACTAGCACTATATCACTTAGTCTCTCTTCCTTTTCCCTTGGATTGCTTGCTACTTCCAACACCAGCACACCACCATTTGGACATCCACACTCACTAATCAATTCTTCATTTTAAAATCCTGAAGACAAATAAAACAAACACAATTGTAAGAATCATTTTCTGCAGAAACAAGTTTAGACAATGCAACAACAATAAGGCATGTTTGGAATTAAAAGGTTACATGAATCATCATTATCTTCCAACAACAGTTAGAAACAATAGTCAGGAACACCATTAAGGGAAAACCAAAGGTGTACCCAGAATCAACCAACAAACCATCAAAGTTTTCAGAAACCGAAGGTGTACCCGGAATCGACCAACAAACAAGGTCGCAAGCACACATTCATAAAATCGGAATTCAGTGAAAGCAGAGGTGATTCTGCAAGCAAATTGACCAACGAACCGGTTGCAAGAATTAGAAATCGACATTCAGTTCCAGAGACCGAAGGAGTTCAACGAATCGAAGCACACATTCATAAAATCGGCATTCAGAGAAACCAGAGGTGATTCCGTAGCAAAACGACCAACAAACCGGTCACAACAAATACAAATCGACATTCAGTTCTAGAGACCGAAGGAGTTCAAGGAATCGAAGCACACTTTCGGAGTTACCAGAAATCACAAAAAGGAAATGCAATCAGAGAAGACAACATTTGCTCCAGGAAATCGACCAGCAATTCAAAACCCTAACACAAATCGAATTGAGGGGAGACCAAATCATTAGGGAAAATCACGAGCAGGAACATACCTATAAAGGAGAACTCCATCGAAGAGTACGAGTCAGGTCATGACTGGGACTGTGTAAAAGTTTAATTTGGCAGCAAGTATTCTAATTTTTAACTAAGGCATGTTTGGAAGTAAAATTGCTCAAATTCATAAGTCAATAGTCAAAGACGGTCATGGACGGAAATGGGATAAAATGTTGACAGATGTAATATAAGTAAAACGTCATGGGTGGGCAGTGTAATTTCGATAAAGGTCATGGGTGGGCAGTGTAATTTTTCCTATTTTTTTTAAAAAAATTAAACTTCTTTTTTATTGACCTTTTTTTTCAATTGAACTCTCTTTTTATGATTCTTTATTTTATTTGTGGTATTTTGTTGAATTTACATCGGTTTATAGTCACGGTCACATGGTATTTTGTTCATACACATTGAGTATGTCATCAACTTATGTTGCTAATAATTATCATTTATATGGTGTATTTTTAAATAGGTTAAGGTATTTAAAGTGTAATGTGTGAGTATTTTACTTTGGGGTGAGAGGTATTACATTTTTATGGTTAGTGAAATCAAATTTTGTTCTTAATTGATGTTGTATCTAGTATCAATTTTTATGTGCGACCATAGAGCTTGTACTGGTATTTAACCGACTGTAACCTGGTACTTGTTGATACACATTTGGAATTTCATCAACTTTTAATGCTAATAATTGTCATTTTAATGGTGTTTTTTAAACGGGATAATATTTAAAGTGCAATATGTAGGTATTTTGCTTTGAAATAAAAGGTATTGAATTCTGATCATTAGTGGAATCAATTTTATTTGGTTTTTGATTGATAGTGAATCCAGTATCATTTTTTATTGTGGTACTTTGTAGAATTTGCATTGGTATTATACTGACGATAACATGTTACTTTGTTTTCCTCATACAGTATGTCATCAATTTATGTTTCTAATAATTATCATTTCTTAATGGCGTTTTTTAAAACAGGTCGTGATATTCAAAGTGAAATGTGTGGGTAATTTTATCTGGGGTGAGAGGTATTACAATCTGATGGTTAGTACAATTGAATTTTTTTTTCTCTAAAATTTATAGTGTATCCAGAATCTTATTTTATTGTGGTACTTTGTAGAATTTGCATTGGTATTATACCGATGATGACGTTAGGGTTGTCAATTTCGGGTTTTGGGTCAGGTTGACTTCAACCCGAACCCGACCTGCTCATGTTTCACCTCAACCCGAAACCAACTAGAATCCGAAACTGGTTATGTTATGTCAACCCGACATTCACCTGGTGACCCGAAATCAACCTGAAACTGACCCGAAACCTGAAATCAACCCAAAATTGACCTGAATTCGACCCAAAATTGACCTGAAATCATCCCGAAATTGACCCAAAATTAGAAATATTGTATTATCAATACAAATTCTACACAAAATCACCAAAACAATATAACATAACATATAAAATCATCAAACATAAATGGTTACATGATTGATATATTAAGAGTTTTTGTCACATAACTATAAGAATATATATTTTCTTTTCTTTTTAAAAAATGTTTTCGGGTTACGAGTTGAAATCGGGTCGGCAGCTTAAAACCCAAAACCAACTCGGGTTTTTAGCAACCCAACCCAAACCCGACCTAAAAATGTTTTCGGGTTGAAAATTATAACCCGAACCTGTGTTTTAGCGTGTCGGTTTCAGGTCAGATTTTGGGTTCGTGTCATGATTGACATCCCTAGATGACATGTTACTTTGTTTTTCCACATTTGGTATGGCATCAATTTATGTTTATAATAATTATCATTTCTCAATGGTGTTATTTAAAACTACTAGTGGTATTCAAAGTGTAATGTGTGGAATTATCATTTCTCAATGGTGTTTTTTAAACGGGTCGTGGTATTCAAAGTGTAATGTGTGGATATTGATCTTTGGGGTGAGAGGTATTACAATCTGATGGTTAGTGCAATTGAAATTCTTTTGCTCTTAATTTATAGTGTATCCAGAATCATTTTTTATTTGTGGTACTTTGTAGAATTTGCACTGGTATTATACTGACGATAATGTGTTACTCTATTTTTCCACACTCGGTATGTCATCAATTTATGTTTCTAATAATTATATATCATTTCTCAATGGTGTTTTTAAAAACTAGTCATGGTATTCAAAGTGTAATGTGTGGGATTGTCATTTCTCAATGGTGTTTTTTAAAACGGATCATGGTATTCAAAGTGTAATGTGTGGGTATTTTTCTTTGGGGGTGAGAGGTATTACAATCTGATGGTTAGTGCAATTGAAATTTTTTTGCTCTTAAATTTATAGTGTATCTAGAATCAATTTTTATTTGTGATACTTTGTAGAATTTGACTGATATTATACTGCTTACTTTGTTTTTCCATATTCGCTATGTCATCAATTTACGTTTCTAATAATTATCATTTTTCAATGGTGTTTTTTAAAACAAGTCGTGGTATTTAGAGTGTAATGTGTAGGATTATCATTTCTCAATGGTGTTTTTGAAAACAGGTGGTGGTGTTCAAAGTGTAATGTGGGGGAATTTTTCTTTGGGGTTAGAGGTATTACAATCTAATGGTGGGTGCAATTGAAAATTTTTTTGTTCTTAAATTTATAGTGTATCAAGAGTCATTTTTCATTTTGCGGTACTTAGAATTTGCACTGGTATACACTGACGATAACGTCTAACTTTGTTTAATGGGTCGTGGTATTCAAAGTGTAATGTGATGTTATTTTTCTTTATGGTGAGAAGGATTACAATCTGATTGTTAGTCCAATTGAATTTTTTTTGCTCTTAAATTTATAGTGTACATTTTTTATTTGTGATACTTTGTAGAATTTGTACTGGTATTATACAAACGATAATGTGTTGCTTGGTGTTTCCACATATGTCATCAATTCATGTTTCTAATAATTATCATTTCTTAATTGTGTTAAATCTTGGCCCCGTCAACAAGAAAATAATAACGAGAGGCGCTGAAATACCCCGAATCTAATTAATACTTGTTTATTATTAAATAATGAAGAATTGATCTAGAAACAGATCATTTTAGTTACGCATGCTAATCTATACATGCAAACGTTACATGAATTAACATTATTACACGTGCGCATGCAAACTCACGCATGCAAACGTCACGAAAAACAGTCGTTTTACCATAAACGCTAACTGGCGTAATGTTACTAAAAGTATTAACGTACTTGTACGAACGTTCCTGTACGATTATTAACAAGGATTAAACTTCTTGCATAACTAGCTCGATAGAAAGAGCGTCAACAAGAAAAGAACAATACCAACGTGTATACAAACGAGCAACGTAAATACTTTACGAATGCCTAAGCATCTATAAATGACTACAATAAATTGAACTACACATTTAGATAAAAGTAACAACTTATGTTACACCTATTGTATATATTATGAAGATATAATATCTCATCAAGGTCAAAGATGCGCACTAAACGTCTTGACAAGAAGAACGCTCGTAAAACGCCTTAGAAACATGTGATCAAGCATGACCTTGTATGACCTTCTAAAACTAAAACCAAATGGTCATACAATTATTATATGAATATATAAACATATTCCTTAAGCTATATTCAGTCAAAAACGCAAAACGCTCGGGAGTGCTCACGCACGCCCCTTAAAGCACGAAAAGTCCGGAGGAGTGCCGAGGTGGCACGAACCCCTATAAAATTAATTCCTTGAGTTCCTAACATCATTATTAACCATTATAACACGAAGTGGTTTCTCAAAATTCAGCAAAAACCACAGGAGGATTTCTTAGCGCTCATTTTTGTCCGGGAGTGTCCCGATGGCCCGTAAATTATGTCATGGGTTGATATAACCCCATATAACACAATGTAACATCTTAATATATGTTTATTTACTATAATAAGTGTTTACAAACACTTGGAACTCATAAAACCAATTTGTTTCCCAAAATTTCCTTAGAGCACAAAAACACACCTTCGGGTGTCACGAAAACGCGTTTTACGCAATTGCCTTGTAGTTTTTGACATGCCACGAATTGGTAATCTTAAATAGGGTTAAAATGACCTTCTAAATCAGTTGGTGAGGCTAGTCAACAAGGCTCTCTATAGGGGCCGAATTTATGTCCAAAAACTAGTATAAAAATTGCATTTAAAGTTTGTAAAAGGCATAGGACATGGTGACTCACCTTCCCATGTGTTATATTACTTAATGTCAAAGTATGTAGGCCTCATTTGACCAGATAGCTGTCGAAATTAGGCCATGGAATAAGGCCATGTGAGCTAGATACAAAACAAAATGCAAAAAGGAAAAAGTGGATCTAGATTCCACCTTTTTTTATTCTTTCTTTTCCATGTGACCTTCCTTGATTCTTCCTTGGCTCTTCATCACCGAATTGAGACCCCTCATTCAGCCTTGAAATCGTGCACTATAATGAAGAAGAAGACAAGGCATTAACTTAGAAAAATCAAAAGAACAAACTTACCTAAATTTCCTTGTCTTCTAGCTCACATTATTCTCTTCCACATTCTCTTGCCTTGTCACACCACATGGCCGGTTTTCATGCTGGAAAGGAGGACATTTATTGAGCCAATAACTCATGTAATAAACTAAGGAAAAGAATAGTCAAATGACATTAAAAATTGACAAAACAAAAACAAAGCAAACTTAGCTTAATGTATACGGTTACCTTCATTTTTTCCCTTGCCCATTGCATTTCCGAATTGGTAAGGTTCTAAACTCTCTCTTCTAGCTTCATCTTCTTCCTTTGAAGCTCTTAAGTCCATTAATGGAGTTTTAACTTCTATCTTCATCTTTAAGGTAAATTCCTAGCATTTCTTGGCAAGCCTTGAAGCAAAACTCTTCCTAGCTTAACAACAAGTGTTCGACATCTACTACTTCTCCAAGGAGGTGGTCCAAACCAATATTAAACCAAGGAGCACCTCAAGGTTATCTTAAGGTAGTTTTAATGCTTGTAAATCCTTAAAGCACATTTTTATGTGTAACCAAGTTCTTCTTCTTCTAAGGCTCTTTTCTTCTTCATTTTCATGAAGGAAAACTTGTTCTTCATCCACCATTAGTGAGCCGAAATTATAAGGAGAAAAGCTTAAGGTAAATTCTTGTAAAACTACTTACAAATCTACTTAAGATCTTTGTTGAGGATCTAACTCCTAAAACTCCTTCACCACTTGCATATAACCAAAGTGGAGCATCAATATTACCTTGGAGAAAGCTTGGAGATTCAAGAAGAGTTCAAGCACTTAACCACCTTTGTTAAGAAGTAAGTTTACTAAGTAAATCTTTATGTTATAAGCTTTGTTAAGCTTCTAAAAATTGTACAAAAATTATGTACATATCCTAGGTTAATTAATACCAAAACTATATGGTATTATATGCCAAAAATATAATCTATAACTTATATGGAAAATATTTGCCTTAAGACACATTTTTGTGTCACAAAATTTACCTAAGTTACATACACTTGCAAGCCGAAATATCAAGGGCAAAAGTACTTCATTTTGAGCTAAGAATTTATATAAGACATTACAATAATTTATACATGAGTTATATGACTCATATGAATTTATGTATATTTATTATGACATATAAATCCACTTTTATATACTATATGGTAACTATTTAATTATGACCGAATTGCCTAAGTGAAGAATAGATTTTTATGAGCTACTTAGGTGTATAAACTTATACTATAAGTTTGGTGAGTTAAAATATTTTATTAGTGCTTAAATGGCTAATTAATTAAGTTATGTGGTTTAAATGTAACTTTTACAAAGTTCAGTGAATTTATTGTGAAAGCCGAGAGTAAAAGTGTGTTTGGTGTAATTATGATATAATATAAGGTTAGGAATTTAGTTTAAGAATTTTAGATAATTTAAACAAGCTTTAAAATAACTTTTTATAAAGTTTTGGGCTATTATGTAATTTATAAAAGTTGTTATGAAAGTTTAGAACATAAAAAGGGGCGAATTCATAATTAGGAGATTTATTGTAACACCCCAACCGCTAATCCTTCCATTATCCTCTCATCAATCCCATACTTACCCTTCTCGCAGCGGAATACTTACTTACTCTCGGCGGGTGATACAACGCCGTTAACCCTCCAAGGTTAACAAGGCTACTATTACTTACTGTTTCCGTCTGATGATTAGAATGAAATACATACATACTACTTACTTTACAATGCCAAATACTTAGCTTACATTTGATTACTGAGTGTACTGTTATATGAATTACATCCCATGACAACTTCCCAAAAATGAAGAGTTTATACATCCTCTCCTTACTATCCAATCAATAGTTCATAATCCAAAAAGGTGTACCACATGGTACACCGGCTACTCAAAAAGGCCTTAGCCGTGTACAACTCAGTACACCGTTTCAATCCTACTACTACTCCAAAAAGAATCACACCTTGGCCTTACTTTACCTTCACGCCTCACGGGTACCTGTGGAGTAAAAACATTCCCCCTAGGGGGTCAGCTTACGCTGCATATGATAACCGCATACCCCGCGTACTAGCGAGGGTACGCCAACTATTTGGTCGAGTACATGCGGTTCGTTTCATTCATACATACATATATGCTTTATACAATACAATACGTTGCATTCATTTCACCAAGCATACATACATACGATACATACAAGGAATACAGTACAAGTCATTCATTCATACTTACCATACTCACCGCATCACGGAGATACAATTCTCCAATACGTACCAAGGTCTTGTTAGCCTTATTACACACCCGGGTTAATCGGGTGTTTCAATACTTTTACTCCGGGTCAATGACTTACAATAGTCAAGACCAATACAAATACAATACATACTTCTTACATACTTTACTTCCAGTTAAGTCGGTATGACCTCCGGGTAGGGATTAACATCCCACCACCGGGCTTTAAAGTGGCCCACTAATCCAGGATGCTACCCATTCAAGGGATTTGGTCCATGGAAAAGATTATAGCCAGGATTCGGATCCAACCTCTTGTGTCTCCTTATCCTCACGCGTGGCCGAAACTATATCGGGCTTCTACTCATTCCATTATACTCATACTCATGTTAGGAGTTAGATGGTTAGGAATTAGTAGAAGTACTTACTTCTTACATACATACAATACGCAAGTACTCATACTTACACATACACTTCATTTCCATTCATACATTTCATGAATTATACAAACTAAATGTTCAAGAGCATAAAACAAGAACAATATAGTTCAAACACAACTAGGTGCAATATAAGTCCGATTCGTGCATTTATCTTATTGGTGATCACATAAGCACACAAATCGGGGTAACCAAGTTAGGATACAGGGCATGAGGAAATCATACCGTTCACCGTCGAATACGTACTACCGATTCCTTTGGAGATCAACTATTTGATTCCTATACATACATGAAGTAGTATGATCAATGATCTATTATTGATCTAACTTACTCCTTCATTGATACTTTCAATGTATATACTACTTCTTTACATTCATACTTGGTTATAAAACCATTTTCTTACTACCTCATAAACTTGCTTTCTTACAAAATTTACTTACTTTCTTACCATTATTACTTCATTAATGGTGTATTACTACATATATATGCATGTAGGTATATAGGCATATATATATGTATATATGATTACTATAATCTATAATTAAAACATTTTTTTTTACTCGACCGGACTTGCGACCGACCTTGCAAGTCCGGTCCATTCCAGTAGACTACATCGGGTGAAATTCCAGGGCCGACCGACCTTGCAAGTCCGGTCCCAAGGTCGGTCCATTCCAGTAAGTTTCGTATTTGAAAATTTTGGCCCGACCGACCTTGTAAGTCCGGTCGCAAGGTCGGTCCATTCCAGTAGCTTGCATTACCGAAATTTTTCTGGCCGACCGAACTTGCAAGTCCGGTCGCAAGTTCGGTCCATTCCAGAAGGTTTCAGACGGGAGAATTTTTCTGGTCCGACCGAACTTGCAAGTCCGGTCGCAAGGTCGGTCGATTCCAGAAGGTTTCCCGTCTTGTAAATCTGGGCTCGACCGACCTTGCAAGTTCGGTCCTAAGGTCGGTCCGGCCCAGTTTTTCAGTTTTAAAATCTGTTTCCAATTGCATTCTTTACCCATTGCTTCCCCAATCTTTACCTATACTTCCCCACATGATTTAGCACTAATTTACACTCTAAATCACCTTAGTTCATCCATTAAACTTACTACTCAATCCTTACACAACTTACACTCATTTTCCTCATTCTTCTCTCAACACCTACACTAGCCCTTACTCTTCTAATGCTACAGATTTTTAACTTCCTCTTTATGCTACAGATTTTCACTCAATCTTCTACATTCCATTACTCTCCCAACTAATGCCATTCTTAGCATCCAAAATACATTACTCACATCCTAGTTCCATTCCCTTCACACACTTCTCTCAAAATCTGTTGCAAACTACAAAAACACTCCTTTTAACTCTCCAAATACTTCCTCTTCTTAAACATCTTAAGTCCTCTTACTCCTACACAAAATTTGACATAGTCTCCCCTATATTTTTAACATTCTCCACACACTATTTCAGCTCACAATCTCACATTCTCACAACCTGTTTATACCACACATTATATACACAATTCAACACTACTACACAACATAATTTCTTGCACATATACACTTACTACCCATGGGTTTTCCCCAAGCTTTTAAACTCATTTAAAACTTCAAAAACTGTTCCAATACCATTCCTCATTATATTTCAACATACTTACTACTCATTACTCAATACATTACTCATTTTTACTACTAAAAACTGTTACATTGCTACATACACAAACCAACCCAAGGTAAGAGTGTTTTACCTTGTTTTGCTAGTTCCTCTTTCCTTCCTTTCCTTCTTTCTTTCTTTCTTTTCCTCGGTCCCAATGGGTTCACACACAAATGCTACAACCCATAACAATATACACAACTACTTAGAACCTATCTTCATCAATCTAGGGTTTATGCTTGTTTGAGATTTAGAATGAAGCATTACCTTCGAATGAATGGATGGAGTGGTGGACAGCAACCAAAGCAAGATTCCAACACCCAAAAATGGAGCCAAAATCGGCTAGAGCAAAAGACACCAACAAGGTTTAGTTGCATTTTCGTTTTGCCCATAAGGCCTAAAAAAAGATAAGTTTTCAAGAATGTTTTTACCTCAAAATGATAAGGAGGTGAAGGTGCTTCTAATGGTGGACTTGAACCTTCAAATGGAGAATACCCACCGAAATGAAAGTTGAGCTTTTGGATTTTTGAAAGGATGAAAATGTTCTCCTTTGCAAGGGGTTGCAATGGTATAATTTTTGTTGGATTTGGAGAAGGTTTGAGTACTCAAAGAGAGGGAGAAGGAGGAAGTTGAGTTGGTTTCTTCCTTTCTCCATGGATGTCGCAGGTGCAAGGAGGGAGTTCAGAAAATAGAGAAAGAGAGGAAGGAGGGTACGTGAGAGGAGGAGGGGAAAGTGAGGAGAAAGACTATTTTTTTCTCTTTTATTTACTTTGCTTGTCTTTTAGCACATAAGAGAAAATAAAGAGAGGGGGAGGCTAATAAAATCGGCCCACATGTGCACACACACTCACATTTTTATTTGTATTTGCAAAGTGGACATACTTAGTTTGTTTATTTGCATTCTCACCCCACAACTTACCGGTTGTTACAGTTTTTACTAACCGGTACCCGTTTTCCGGAATTTTCTCGTTTAATTAATTTTTATTGGTTCTAAAGCCCCACTAATATTATTAGTGACTATTTAGTTGACCAAATTGTTACGAGTCTACTTGACCCACTTAAAGTCGCGTTTTCCTGGTTTCCTCGAAAAACGCGCTTTAAGGTTCGTTTATGCTTTTAACCCATTTTAAAGGTCCGTTTCTTCGGATTTGTTCCCTAGTATTTATTTTGTGTAATTAAGCTTTTAAAAGTATAATTAGCCTAATTAATCACTGTTTTTAATTATGGGGTATTTCAATCTACCCCCTTAAGAAACTTTGCCCTCAAAGTTGCTCAAGTTACGGTTTACCATTTCTACTCATTCGGCAAGCCAATTGCCACACATTCTACTACCACCTTACAAGGTGTTCACAATTCTTACACTACCAGCATACGCAATTCAGATACCATGCCACATACTTAGTTCAAATACCATACGCAATACTCAATCCATACGCAATACTTCATTCAAATACCATACACAATACTTCACAATGTCATTCGTGTCATATACCGTACGACACCCATGCATTACTCATTACATACATACCATACACATCGTACTACATACCAAATACTACTAGCACTACTTTGTGCCAATACAATACACTTAGCACTACATGTGCCAACCAAAACAATACAATACATACATACTACGCAATGCTAACCCGAAGCAATGCAAAAGCAAAAAGGCTCTACCCCCCTTAAAAGGGGTACGCCCCGTACCCTTCGTGCTATACGGATACTAGACATCTAGTCTACAAATAATTCGGGTACTTCGCCTTCATGGCGTCCTCTAATTCCCAAGTCGCTTCCTCAACATCGTGGTTAGACCACAAGACCTTCACCATTCGTACAGATTTATGGCGAGTGTCTCTTGTCTTGGTATCAAGGATTCGCAGTGGAGTCCGACATATCTCATCGTCGGCTCTAGGGATAGATGTTCGGGTTTAATACATGAGAGGGATCGGCTATGTATTTCTTGAGTTGTGATACATGAAAGACATCATGAACACGCCCCAATTCTTCAGGCAATGCTAGCCTATAAGCTACGGCTCCAATCCTCTCGGTAATGGCATACGGGCCTACAAATTTCAGGCTCAGTTTGCCCTTCTGGCCAAATCGAAAGACACCCTTCATAGGTGAGACACGCAAGAACACTTGGTCCCCACCACGGCGAACTCAAGGTCGCGTCGTCGCACATCCGCATAGGATTTTCTATCTTGGGCTGCTTTCATATTTGCTCGGATTTGTTGTATCCAGCTTGTACTTGTTCTAAATACTCTGGTCCTATGATGACCGCTTCGCTTGACTCATCCCAACACAACGGGTACGGCAGGGTCTACCATACAAGCTTGGAATGGCGACATCTTAATCGAAGCGTGGTAGCTATTGTTATACGAAAACTCGATAAGATGAAGCTTCTCAATCCAGCTCCCCTGGAAGTCTAAGGCACATGCCCTTAGCATATCCTCTAGTGTTTGGATGGTCCTTTCTGTCTGACCGTCGGTCTGTGGATGGAAGGCGGTGCTAAGCTTCAACTCAGTACCAAGCGCTTCCCGTGTCGCTCTCAGTATCTCGAAAGAAATCTGGTGTCGCGGTCAGATACAATGGTTTTGGGACTCCGTGGTGTCGGATGATCTCCTTGTCGAATAGCTCTGCGAGCTTCGCCACCTTCCAGGTGTCCTTCATCGGTATGAATCGGGCAACCTTGGTGAGGCGATCGACTACTACCCAGATCATGTTGAGTCCTCCCCTAGCAGGTGGGAGTCCAACAACAAAATCCATGGAGATGTCGTGGAATTTCCACTCCGGAATGGGCATGGATTGCACCATTCCTCCCGGTCTTCGGTGCTCGAACTTCACCTTCTGGCATGTGAGACACCTCAGAACATACTCAGTCACGTCTGATTTCATTCCTGACCACCAGAAGTACCTCTTCATGTCTTTGTACATTTTAGAGGCTCCCGGATGGACATGCAATGTCGAACAATGTGACTCTCGCAGAATGCGATCCCTTAGCTCAGCATTGCTTCGGGGGACGCATAATCTGCCATTCAAACGGATCAGACCATCTTCATGCAGTTTGAAGTCGTACTTTCGGCGCTCGAAGGTACCATCTGTGATTTTCTGTCTGATCTCTGTGAAGTAAGGGTCGCTCAACTGAGCGTCTCGCACCTCGTCAACCAAGCTAGAAGAAGCGAGTAGCGAATGGAGCGAGTGTGCTCGACGACTCAGGGCGTCGGCTACTACGTTTGCCTTCCCTTCTTTATACTGGAGGTTGATGTCGTAATCCGAGAGGAACTCCATCCACCTCCTCTGCCTTAGGTTCAATTCTTTCTGGGTGAATACGTACTGTAAACTTTTGTGGTCGGAGTAGATGGTGATGCTTACCCCATAGAGATAGTGTCGCCATATCTTCAAGGCGAAGACAATGGCTCCTAACTCTAGATCATGTGTCGGGTAATTCTCCTCATGCTTTTTCAGCTGGCGAGAAGCATAGGCTACTACCTTGCCATGCTGCATGAGTACGCATCCCATGCCCTTGCCCGATGCATCACAATACACCTCAAATCCCTCTGTGCCCTCTGGAAGTGTGAGAATTGGCGCTGAGGTCAATGAGTTTTTTAATTTCTGGAAGGATATCTCGCACTCCTTTGTCCATACAAAGGGTGCATCTTTCTTCATCAATGACGTCATGGGCTTAGCGACTTTTGAGAAGTCCTTTACAAACCTCCGGTAATAACCGGCTAAACCAAGAAAGCTCCGGATGTCGGTAACAGTCTTAGGTCTAGGCCATGATCGCACTGCTTCGATTTTGGATGGATCTACTGAAATGCCCGCGCTCGAGATGACATGACCGAGGAATGATACCTGATCTAGCCAAAACTCGCATTTGGAGAACTTCGCATACAGCTGGTTCTCGCGCAGTGTCTCAAGTACTCTTCTCAAATGGTTTTCATGTTCTTCTGGTGACTTCGAATACACAAGAATGTCGTCAATAAATACTACTACGAAGTGTCCAGCTGATCACTGAATAACCGATTCATTAGGTCCATGAATTTGGCTGGTGCATTAGACAAACCGAATGGCATCACCGTGAATTCGTAGTGGCCATATCTTGTTCGGAATGCTGTTTTCTGAATGTCTTGCTCTTTGATAGCAATTTGGTGGTAACCGGATCGGAGATCAATCTTAGAAAAGACGGATGCTCCCTTCAACTGATCGAACAGGTCGTCGATGTGGCAATGGTACTATTATTCTTTACTGTGACCGCATTCAATTCGCGGTAGTCGATGCAGAGGCGGAGACTACCGTCCTTCTTCTTCACGAAGAGGACCGGTGCTCCCCAGGGTGATACGCTCGGGCGTATAAACCCTTTGTCGAGAAGATCATGTAGCTGTTCTTTGAGTTCTGCCATTTCTGCCGGTGCCATACGGTATGGTGCCCTGCAATGGGACCAGTACCCGGTACAAGGTCGATTTCAAATTCTACCGCCCTCTGTGGTGGCATACCAGGTAGCTCTTTCGGAAATACATCAGGGAATTCTGAGACTACTGCTACCTCGTCACTGAACTCTGGATCTCTCTCCAGGTCTTGCACGTGACATAAATACACTTCATGTCCTTTTCTGAGCTCCCGATACATTGCCATGGCGGAGATGACTGTAGTTGAAGGCTCTCTCGGTCTCTGGCGGTATGAAACAGTGACCCCAGATGGACTCTTGAGCAGCAATCGGTGCTCGGCGCATAGGATCCTCCCCTTGTGCCGCTCCAACCAGTTCATTCCAATTATTAAGTCGAATCCCAATCCGTTGAATTCAATGAAGGAAATGGGAAACGCTTCACCTTTGATTTGAATGGTGGCTGATTTGTAATACTTGGTACACTGTACCCGCTCCTTCGATGGGAGAGTAACCAAGAAGTTCGGTAGCTCATCCGCATCTAGCCCCAACTTCTTCGCAAGAGATGGCGATATGAAGGTGTGAGAGGCGCCGGAGTCGAATAATACTGAGGCTTCGATGCCGTTTACTGGGAAGGTTCCCGTTAGAATGGTGCCGCTCTTGCCGGCTTGTTCTTCGGTGAGGATGCTCAGGTTACCTTCGGTACCGAGTCCACAACCTATTGATTCATGAGATTATAAGTAAAGATGGTGGAACGCAAGTGGAATTTAATAACCAACACTGCTTTTATTGAATAACCAACCATCATACATACTGTGTCTCTAATACACGTTACTACTGGATTACATGCTACTACAAGATTAATACTTTCTAAAGGTAAGGTTCAGGCGTCCTGGTATCATGTGTGTGGCATTGATTATTGCCGGTGGTGCCGTATTCAACTTGATCTTCTGGATCCCGTGATACAGCAACCTTGATTTTCCACCCATGATTAGAACATCTCCTGATCTCAATACCAATTTTCTGCGAGGTCCACACGCTTCCGCTCGCTATACAAAAATACGGCGTCATCACCAATGGACCAAGACACTACGGGCACTCCTAGTTCAAGAGATTCCGCTGTCTCGTCCTTGTCTTGGTGTAAGCCAAGTCGTCCTTCTTTCTCATAGAAGTTGACGATACATAGATCTGCTTCAAGTGCAGGGATTGGTTCATCTTCATACTGTTGTGCAATTTCTACAGCTTGTGTGACAAGCGTTTGGAATTCTGGGGGTATTGCTGGAGGTGTTGCTCCGTCTCCTGCTCGCGTTGTTTGGTATGTCTTGGTATAAGGGTTCCAGTCCTTTCCCAAGCACATCATTTTCAGCTTCATTGTAGCTCCACCGGGGAATTCGGGTGTATAAAATCCTCCTGGACCCGTTCCTAACTCGTTGCATCGTCGGATGATTGAAAGTTGTGCTTCGGGTGTCAGGTATCCTTTTAATAAGATCATACCTGGGCGGATGACCTGACACTGTTCGTTGTTGAAGTGGTGATTGGCGATGTCGGTCTCTTCATGAGGTGAGTTTGAAGGTATTGGGTAACAGATATGGAATTTCCCTAAGGTGGTAAATTCATCTAGAATGAGTTCTAGGCTTACTAATTCATTTCATGCTCAATACATACTTCCATGTTACTTACTCATGCTCAATTTCATACTTCAAGTACTTACGCATTCATGCTTTCATTCATACAATTACTTTAATACTTAGTCATGCTCTTCAAGGATTAAAGGTTACAGTGGTTAC